>JAYRBT010000177.1:32686883-32697325 GCA_036023395.1 Myiotriccus ornatus | reverse complement strand
CTTTCTTTCTTTCTTTCTTTTTCTTTCTTTCTTTCTTTTTCTTTCTTTCTTTCTTTCTTTCTTTCTTTCTTTCTTTCCTTCCTTCCTTTCTTTCTCTCTCTCTTTCTTTCTCTTTTTCTTTCTTTCTCTCTTTCTCTCTCCCTTCCTTCCTTTCTTCCCTCCATCCTTCCTTTTTCACTCCCTCTCTCTCTCTCTGTTGGCAATAATCAAAAGGATTATGTCAGTTATTTAGCAAAATACTCCATTTTCTTTTGTGGAAAACTAAATTGGAAGGTACTCTCAGCTGAGCTGGCTGATTTTGAAACACACATTGGCATTCTAGATTTCTAAAATTTCTTTTAATCATTTTCAGACAGGCTTCATTCACCCTGGCAGTTCCATGAGATCTCATTATAATAATTTTCAAGAATCATAGAATTAAAGGATTATTTTTGTTGGAAACAACCTTAAAGATCATTTACTTCTAACTGCCCTGCTATGGGCAGGACACAAGATAGGCAGGGCAGGGACATAATATGCTGTTCTCAAAAAAAAAAATAAAAAATTGACATTAAAAATGTGATATAATATGAAGATAAAATACAACTGGTCTCTTTAATCAGCTGGGAAATGTTTGTATTCAGAATAATTTTAAACTATTTTTCCCCCAGCATTTCAACATCAGTCTCCCTGCATGCAGCACAGCATGCAGCTACACAGTATGCACCTAGATTCCTTCCTTTAATTGTAAATGTGAAAAATAAACTTAGAATTACATCACCAAAATTAATTTGCAATAATTTTTACAGGGCTACAAGCATCTTCTATAGATGATGCTACAAATGCTACAAAAAGAGCACTGCATGAATGCAGATTATTTGCATTTATTTACATTAAATAATTAGAAAGATAACATTAAATTGACAGTAATGTAGAAAAGCTTAATAGCTGCAATACCATATCTCTACTTTATACATGGACAGCACTTCTTAACAAGGAGTGTTTTCAAAAACATTAATGAGCTAACTGTTAGGAACAGACAGAACTAAGTTTTTCTCTTTATTGTGCTGACCTCTACTAAGAAAACAGATGCATTTAACCTCATAGTTACTTCATGAAAAGTGGTAGAGGAATCCAGTCAAATATGAGCTGCTTAATATCAATGCTTTGTTAGATATGTTGTAACAGAACTTGGTTTGTACTTACAGAATAAGTTTACACTTCACATACATTTATAGTTGTTTTTCCCCTCACAATCACTTCATGTCTGTAGTTCTAATACAACAATTAAAATATCTATTCAGTGATTTAGTAAATTACACCATCTCTTCCTGATGGAATCTTGGCTTTGAATTTTTTCAAGAAAAAGATTACAGTTACTGTCTGATATATGTTCGGAAGTTAGCCCAAACTGCAGCAATAGGCATACATAGCAAAATATTTAATTTAATCATTCATTAGTCTAATATGTATGTTCCTCCTCTGATCCTGATAATTTCTAATGAGGCAACTGAACTTCCTCAATTTTTGTTCCTCTGGGATTTTTTCATCTGTCAAGAGAATTTTGCCCAACTATTTCCAAAAAATAATGAAAATGAAATTCAAGTATCTCAGCTTATAAAAGCTATAATAAAATAAATGCCACTTTCTTCATTATGCTAAACCAATTAAATCTAATTTCTCTTCTGTTTCCATACATAAGCAACAGCTGTACACGCCATCAATCGGTAATTAATTGCTTCCAACTCCCTGCCAGTGAAAGTGGTATTTCTTTAAATCAGTGACACAGCACAACACTAGTTTCTAAGTACTTCAGAGCACATCAGATCACGCAACGTGTGTGACATATAATGTGGCACATGTTTCTGCACATACAGAACAAGAGCAGTGCAAGCTCCTGCAGTCAGTGCCCTGGAGGCACAGTCTCTGCTGGAGAATGACCACTGACACCATGGGGGCTCTGCACACAGACTGCCCGTAGGTCATTCCTATGGGTCATCCATATAGGTCATCCACAGGTCATCCACAGGGCTGGACAGAGGATGCCATGGTTTGCACCACCCAAACAGGTAAGACGCACAGTGCTCTTCCACAGTGCCCCCCCTGCCAAACACAGCTCTGTTCAATCAGCAGGGATCTGTGCTTTGGAAAAGTGGCTTGCCATCGCAGAAAGACCAACATAGGTTTTTACAAATTTTTAGCAGTAGCTGAAGTTTCATTAAAAAATGGGATGAATTGTGAAATGGAGACTGGAGTTAGTGTCCCAAATGTGCCTTATTAACCTCTTGCTCCCTCAATGGATAAGGTGAATGATTTTCTTTCAGAAGAGGATGTATAGTCTAAGACCCTACTGAATTGTGTCTGGTCTGGGTTGTTGTAGAAATGAGTTTGTTTGATCCACAGACAGCAAGGTAACTATGTGGCTCATAGTTAAAAATAAATGACATTTTTATTCTTTTTTTTCTGTTGGAAAAGTTCATGATAAAGATTTCATGTAAAAAGAGATTTTTTCCATCTCTATTAGGGAAAAAAAAAGAAGGATATTTGAGGAGAGGGACAGGTGGCAGACGAAAACAGCTTGTATTGTTTACACTCGAAGTTCAAAAGAAATAGTGTGTGTGCCAAGACTTTGTAAAGGGAAACAATAAACAATCACTTTTCAGTGAAAAGGAAAGGAAATGCAAGGGTTTTAAAAAAGGTACGTTGGTTTTTCAGGCTTAAGCCACTGAGTTAAAGCTTTTACTCTCTTTATTCTGACATGTTTTTCTTTATTTGGGTTTTCAAGTTTTGTGCTCTGTATGTATGGATATGAATACAACTTTTCAAACTGTGTATATGAAAATGTGGAGAGCAGATCTGATCTAATTTTTATGTACACTGATATGAAGTAAAAAGCACTACACTCTTTACAACTACACAAGAGGTAAAACTTGAGTGAATGAGAAGCAAATTAGACATGTGGAATAAAATTAAGACATGTTAGGAACATTGTAAGAGCCATACTGGTTCAGATGCATGGTCAAAGTACCCCAGTATTCTGTCTATGACAATGGTGCAGGAGACACTATGAGGGAGAACACACAAGCCCACAACTTCCTACAGTCAATTCCCCTCATGCTCCCCCAGTATCCAGAACTGCTAGTCTTTGTAGGAGCCGTTCATGGACTTTTTGCTTTTCTAATTCCTTTCTGAACTTGCTCATACCATCTGTCCTCCACAGCCTTCTGTAGAAGTAAGTTTCTGAAGTGATCTACTCTCTGCACAAAGAAGGACTTTCTTTTATTTGCTTTCTGGATGACTCCTTAGAGAGTTCAGTGAGTGGTCCTTGTTCTCATATTATGGAATCTGTTGAACAGTTCCACACCAGATTATCCACTTGGTAATAAATCACAATTCTCCTCAGACATCTCTCCAATCACAGAATTCTTAGCCTCCTTATATGCAGTTGATCCATCTTCTTGATTATTTTAGTTGCCTGCTCTGTTCCTCCTTCAGTTTCACAGTATCTCTCTCGACACACAGAGAGAAACCAGAACTGCACACAGCACCAAAAACAGTGGGCACACACTTGTTTTTATACAGCAGCAAAAGTATGTCTTCTATCTTGCCTGAAAAACCTTTTCTGATGATGTCCGGCATTTTTTTGATTTTGCCACAGCTTGTGACCTCAGAGACTTGCCAGGGATGACTCCAAGATGCTTTTCCTGACTTCTGGATAGTCATTCTGAGTTTAGCTTCATGAGGCGTAGCTCAGATTATTCTTCCCAAATGCATTGCCTTATATTTATCTGCACTGGAGTTCATTTGACATATTACTCCTCTGCTCAGTTTTGCTACTTTTCTTCTCTGATCTGAAGTTCCTTCAGCTAGCTTGCAATAACATTTGAACACACAGAACGGGTTCATATTATCCTCAAACTTGGAGATTTCACTGCACACTCTCTTTTCCAGGTCATTGATGAAAATGTTTAATAAACCCAGTGTCAGTGTCTATCCCTCAGGAACCTCACTACTGAAAATGAACTATCCATTGTGTAAAACAACCAAAGACCTCTACTCTTTGTTTTCTATTCTTTAACCTGTTTGCAGTCCATAAAAGACACTTTCTCAGCACCTCTGGTGATTGAGTTTCTTTACTAACCCTGCCAAAGTCTTTTTGAAAAGCCAAATATTTTAGACCCCTGTATCCTCTTAATCTATGTGATACTGACAGGACTCGAGCAGGTTAGAGAGGCATTATTTCCTGTTGTAGAAGTCATGCTGCTTCTAGACAGTTTCAGGGATCTTACTCTTTATTACAGAGTCTGCCCTCTTACAGGGATATGAGAACAGCTCATGATTCCTGAAAGGCTTAATGAAAGATCTGTACGGTTTTTTTTGTAAGTCATGTCATGCACATGCTCTTTGTAGTATGTCTGTGGAATGCAGCTTTTTAATATCATAAGCATTATTTATTATTACAAATTCATTAAGAATGGAAGTTTTCTACTTGCCAGTTTT
The DNA here is from genome assembly GCA_036023395.1 of Myiotriccus ornatus. Lineage (NCBI taxonomy): Eukaryota > Metazoa > Chordata > Aves > Passeriformes > Tyrannidae > Myiotriccus > Myiotriccus ornatus. Next base: position 32,692,846 of record JAYRBT010000177.1, on the reverse strand, counting down.
CATATCCTGCTGCAGAATCATCAATTATTCAATAAACTCTGAGGAAGGAGTTGCAATAAAAAGGTATGGACATGGAAGGAGTTTGGTTTTGTATTATGCTTCCTTCATGCAGTCCAGGTTTTTTCCAGAATCTAATCCTGCTCTGTCTGGTAATCAGAAATACAGCCTGTGTGAGGATAACAAACTCTGGCACCCCTCAGGTGTTTTGCAGAAAGTTATAGTAACATATATCCATTTTATCCTGGTTTTCCTTTAATAACAATACTTCTAAAGGGTTCCTATAACAATTATAATTACAAATCAGTATTTCTGGCTACATTTTTGAGCCTATATAGTTTTTAGCTTAACACTTCAAACACCAATTTCAGTGTTTGTCCTTTAGTGCAATCAATAAAACAAATGACCAACCTTTCCTACTCAAGGCTCTAAAATACTGGTCTTCTCAAAACTGCATTTAAAAGAACATGATCAATAATTTGGTATTTTGCATGTGTCTATATGAATATATTAAATACACTGCATATGAATGATAAAAATATACTCACTCCCTATAAATTCTATTCTGTGTATACATATAAACCACAGCAATTTAGTTATTTACTAGGTACTACAAGAGCTATAAAATGCCACTTTCTAAGAATACAACTGAGGCTTAAGTCAGCATTTTTATGATATCATCTGTACTGGGAAAACATTAAAGGCTCAATATTTAATAAACATAATAAACATCCCCATGAAACAAATTGTTCATAAACTACCTGTTTAATTTTTCAGGGCTCCTGAACCACATATTTTCTTATTAGTTGCGAGCCTGCTGGGTTGCACGATAGATAGGGCCTGTCAGGGATAGAATATAATGTAGCGGTTTTATGAATTATTTCTGTGAGGAAAAGCCTATTACAGCTGACAAGAGGATGATGATATTAGCCCATCATCATTCAGATGGCACCACCCTTCCCCCTTTCATCCATCAGACCTCTTGTATGGAGGCTGAAAGCCACACAGTCTTTGCATAGCCAACACAAAGACAAATACTGCTCTTTTTCTGCATCCATGAAACTTTTAGTATTTCATTTTGAATCATGGCAGATGACAGTAACAAATAGCCTAATGAATCTCCCTTATTGTCCCTTGTGAATCTGAAGATGAGCTGAAAGTAAAATCTCTGTTTCTTTTTTTGGACATGCTCATTTGGGATTGAAAGGTTTTTCCTGCATTCTAAATAGCATTTCTCAGTAACTGAAAATTAGACCAATAAACAAACAAGCAACTTGTAAACCTCACAGCTATACCAGTGTAGACCATTCTTCACCCTGTACCTTACAAATATTAATTTTGGGAAAGTGTTTCAATCAACTTTGGTGCAATTATTTAAGTCAATGTAAATATTTTAAAAAAATAATAAAACCACATAATGAAGTTCTATATCAGACAACAGTAGTAATACATCAGTGGGCATCATGAATTCAAGACCAATTATTACCATCTTTTTGTTTTATTTAAAAGAAAATACCCCAACAATGCCCACACTTTACTGCAAGAATATGTTTTAATTGACAAGATCTAATGATCTTCATTTGCCCACACAGGACATTTTACAGGCAGAAATTAAAAATATGATTAGAAATACTTTAGTGAACACTGTGTCATGCAGACCTTGCTCTCCTTGATCCAGTCGTTACGAGCTTTTCTTTCAGCTGTATAGGTGATTGTTGCACTTGCACCTAACCTTCTGCTCTGTCTTAGGCACAAGCTGGCCACCAACCTGGGTTACTCTGGGCTGCATGCTCCCACTCCAAGCACTCTTGGCATTCACCCCTGCATGACTGAGTCACAAAACTTGTGTCAGCCACATGGGCCCTACTGGGCCAGTATGCTTGGTGTGGGCCTTGTGCCTTCAGGCACAGCATATTCAGAGCTGGAAGGGACCGTCGAGTCCAACTCCTAAGTGAATGGCCCATACAGGGATCGAATCTGTGACCTTGGCATTATCAGCACCATGCTCTAACAGAGCTAATCTGCAGCAGTTCCCTGGCAGCATCTTGACTCCAGGTCAGAAATAGGAATGTGAGTGCAGTCCCTCAATGTGCTTTGCTCTGGTTTCAGCAGATATCTAGATAAACAAGTACAGAGGGAGCTGTAATGCTCTGCAGTAAAGTCCACCAATCTGACTGATAAGGAAACTAGGACTACAGACTGCATCTATCCTGTAGCATAGACAGGAAACCTTATTCTTATTGGGCTCATTTTCGCTTCACTCTGGCTCCAAGGTGTTTTGATGTTCTGTACATGCGTTTCTAACATAAATAAAGTTCTTAAGGTGTAACCTATTTGTTCATTCTTACCAAAGAGTTATCATTATCTCCTTCATGGATGTGTATAATGCTGGCAAAATCATATTTCCTCCCTTTACTTGAATAACTTTTCCCCTCTCTTTATTTCACGTTTTGTCCCCCTTTAAACTGGTTTAATCTGTCTGCAAAACACTGAGCTTTGCTCTTCACTAATGTTTCCCCTGATTCCCTCTCATGCAACACTCAAGCTTTCCTTCAGCAAAGCACAAGACAGAGGAATGGCAGAAACACCTTTTCATTTATTATGAAAAGTTATGGAAGTAGCTGAGCAGCAAATGCTCATTTTATTTTGTCAAGGAAGGTAACCAAAATGGCTTGCTTTATGTAGGAAACTTTTTGCACAGCATTGTTTGTATCTACTGTATGCACATGTGCATTTTTGACATGACAGATCATAATGGCTCTTTTAGAGCCATTATAGTAACCAAGTAAATCCTTCTTAGTTCAAGTACATGTAATTGATTCCCATAGACTGTAATAGCTCCAAAACCAAGGCAATACCCTTAACAAACATAAAAGCAGTGGCATGACTAATACATAATAGCAGTCAGGTTTTACCACCACAGTATTAGAAAATGATGCAGTGTTAACAACACGGCTTTTTATTTTCTGATTTTTGGCAGAAAAAAAAGGGCAATAATTCCATAGTATTACAGTGGTATCATTCCTGCATAGTCCTGGTAAAGCTGTAAATCCTCAAATATCACAGTATTCATTCCCTTCTCCATATAGAATGTAAATTAAGGGCCTGTCCATTCAACTTCTTTGCATACAAATATTCCAGTACAGTTTACTGGGACAAATGAATAAGTTTGTTTTAGTTTGGGTTTTTTTCTTATAAATTAGGGATGAATAATAAAAGCAGTTTTCTTCTGCACTCAGAAATCTGTAGATTTGTATTGCTCATGGAGGAATTGTGCAAAATCCTTTCCAAAGAAGCTGGGTGAGTAGTGGTTTCACAGAGCAGGCATTACATTTTTTAATGTAATTGTGTGCTCTTCAGCATGTCTGATAGATTTGAAAAACAGCTTGGCCACATACATCTCTGCCTTGCCGCTGCATAAGGGTATTCGAAAGGTTAATCTCTGTGCTCATGAACACAGATGACCAATGACCCTAACAGGAAGTAGAGCACCAAATTGTATATCAATAAGAAGGGTCATTCTCACACAGAGAAAATAAGTAAAGTGCAATAAGAACTTCCTCTTTCACGTTTTTTTTTTTTAATGACTTTTGAAAAAAATACAAGTTTTTAACATTTTTTTGTTCTGAAAGAGTTTATATTACAATATAGAAAAAGGTGCTGTAAACCTCAAGGAGATAATGTACCTTCTCTACAGAAGTCTCAGCAGAGATCATAGAAATTTCATGACTCCCATATGTTAATAATGTTTTTGAATATAAAATCCAAATTAAAAACTGGAGCTGAATAAAATACTTTTGTTAAAAGTAACATTTTGAAATGCTGTCAGTAACTATCATAAATATTTGAGAAGTTAATATTTTAATCTTCAACTATAGCTCTGAAAACACTTTTAGTGACAGACAGTGCTTCATTAATAGAGTTCTGTATGTCTAATTGCTTTAGGCAAAGTGGGTTGCATTATTTTGACACATGACATGCAATTAGTACATGGTCACACGGCTAAAGGAAGATTTTACACCTTTTTTCCTTCTACATTCAGAGTAGATAATTAGCATATTTTTTCTGCTTAGAATAGTCATCAGAGCCTTGGATCAGAAATTGCCTAATGAGGTAAAATTCCAGTTGTTGACATTAATACATGTGACATTTTTTTCAGCTGTAAAAGTAAACCTGCTGCTGCTATTTCATTTAGTTTTTCCAGTGTATTCTTATTTTCAACTATGGGGTTATTTTGCATCAAGCCATTGAAAAATTGTATCTTAGAGAGAGAGAGAGAGATTAATTATATTTTTATATTTTAGTATATTTATTTGAGAGTGGTATTTTAAGAAGATTAAATTTGGCTATAATCTACAGCCATCCTAGACAGATTGAAGTTCTGTTAACACAAAAAACACATACAATCACAATATACACGTTCCTTGCTTATGAACTTCTTTGTTATACTACGAAAGAATGGGTACTCAGTCAGCTGTGAGACCCTCTTTAAGGCTGTATGCAACACTCCTATAATGAAAGTCTGTCATTTTGCTTAAAAACATATTTTGATTACCTTTTGTAGAAGAAATAATGAAGACTTATTACAGACAAACTGATCTAACATAATACACTTGGGCTACAGAAATATTTTCCTAGAGAAGAGATTTTGATAATTTAAGAAATGATTATATTAGGTCCTTTTAAGTAGATTTTTTCCTTTGCATTTAGCACAGTTGTATATAATCACCCTTTTATGTTCCATTTCTAAACATCACATTCATTTACAGCAATGGAAGTGGTTTGGATTCTCATTTCTTCACTCCTTATTCAGGCAAACCTTCCTCTGAAAAATTTGCATGAGGTGTGGGATCTGAAACTGAGGCAGATTTTCTGGATCTGAGTTCTGCTATTAGCTCTGAGTACAGAACATGCAGAGAGATTTTCCAGAACTACATTAGATACTTAATGCTACCTATAACAAAGGGCTTACTTAAACACGATTTTGACAGATTTTTAAAATTATTTAATTAAATACATAGGAGAATGGAATCACAGACCAAACTTCTGCCTTATTTCAGATATTTTATATTTACCAAGTTTGAAACAGTAGTAGGGTTAGCACTTAACATTGATAGGGAACAAAAAAGACACAGGCATTTACCTTTTTTCCCATTAATTGGGAGGTAAATGTGTTAAAAAAAGTTTGTTAATTCCACAAGAAGTATGAGTTTACAGAGTGACCTGACTACTTCATAGACATCACAGGAGACCAGGATACCCACCCTGCTTCAAATATGATTATTTTTTCCCCCTTTTATGTTTTGTTATTAAGTTACTTACAGATGAACTGTACTAAAGTAATAATAATAATAATTTTCTTCAGCATAGGTGTCCCTGGCATTTTTTTCCTATTAATATTTATCTTGAGAGCAATGATTTCATTAACTTCTCTTATTACAACTTTCTAGTTCTCCCTACATGTGTAGCAGGCAGATTGCCTTTACATCTTAGAAAATTAACAGCTGCTATTTTAAAGACTCCTTTCAATGCTAGCCCACCTTGTAAGGCTTCTATAGAAAGAAAAAAATCTAACTAAAAAGTAAAAAAAAGAATGCAAAAGCCTGCACTTCAGACTGTCATGTGTGTGATGAGGATCAGCTCTACTGAATGGAATGGAACAAGGCAAAACAATAAGGAAATAATATATGATACCAACTGACAAGGAACAAAGTAAAACAAGTTGGCTTCAATTGCTCTTCTTAACTCATTTACAGCAAATTGTTGTCGTCGGTCAGAGCGGGAGGACGACACGGTGATCAGGGATACCAGCCCCCCCTATTGCCACAGTGCTTCTACTTATACACTTCTGGGTAACACACATGTACATTGGTCTGGCATAAACATAAAAACTCATGATTGGACACACAGCCACATGTCCATATGCCATAGGTAGACATGCTAGCAGGAAGTCCACCCTGTGCCAC
>JAYRBT010000177.1:32655766-32670177 GCA_036023395.1 Myiotriccus ornatus | reverse complement strand
GTCCAACCCTTGATCCACTACCACCACAGTTACTAGACCATGGCACTAAGTGCCACATCCAGTCTCTTCTTAAATACTCCAGGGACAGAGAATCTACCACCTCCCTGGGCAGCCCGTTCCAATGCCTGATTATCCTCTCTGTAAAGAATTTCTTCCTAACATCTAACCTAAACCTCCCCTGGCAGAGCTTGAGACCATGCCCTCTTGTTTTACTGATAGTTGCCTGGGAAAAGAGACCAACCCCCACTTGGCTACAACCTCCTTTCAGTTGTAGAGAGTGATGAGGTCACCCCTGAGCCTTCTCTTCTCCAGGCTAACCAACCCCAGCTCAGGTCTTTTTGAGCCACAGCATCTTTAGCAGATGATTTAATGCAGCAATTTTTAAAGCAAAGAAACTAGCTGAAATGATGCTGAGGTAATTCTACAAGGCTATGGCATTAAATGGGATACTTTCTCCATTTCCTATAAAGTCATGTCACCTGCTCCTTGATGAAGGTAATAAAAGGTATTCAGTTACTTAAAGGGTTCAATTCCATTGCATTGTAGAGAAAGGTGAAAAGGAAAACTTTATCAGTCCTTGTTTAAAAATACCTTCTTGAGTATATGGTCAGTGCAAACCTGCCCAAATGTTAGTTTATACAGAAGCATTTTGAATGTACATACAGACTAGGGGAACAAGACGTTAGAAAGCAGTGCCATGGAAAGAGATCTGGGGGTCCTGGCTGAAGAAAGCTAAATATGAGTCAGCAGTGCTCTGGCAGCCAGGAGGGCCAACCATGTCCTGGGGGGCATCAGGCCGAGCATCACCAGCCAGTAGAGGGAGGGGATTGTCCCGCTCTGCTCTGCACTGGGGCAGCCTCACCTTGAATATTGTGTGCAGTTTTGGGCACCACAGTATAAGACATTAAACTCTTATACAATGTCCTAAAGAGGGTAAAGATGGTAAAGGGCCTTGAGGAGAAGCCGTATGAGGAGTAGCTGAGATCACTTGGTCTGTTCAGCCTGAAGAAGAGAAGATTGAGGGGAGACCTCATTGCAGTCTACAACATCTTTATGAGGGGAAGAAGAGGGACAGACACTGACCTGTGGTGACCAGTGACAAGACCTGAGGGAATGCTTGAAGTTGTGTTAGGGGAGGTTTAGACTGGATATTAGGAAAAGGTTCTTCACCCAGAAGGTGTTTGGGTGCTGGAACAGGCTCCCCAGTAAAGTGGTCGCAGTACCAAGCCTGATAGAGTTCAGGAAGGGTTTGAATGATACTCTCACACACTGTGTGACTCCTGGGTATGATTCTGCACACGTCTAAGGGTTGGACTTGATGATCCTTATAGGTGTCTTCCAACTCATCAGATTCTGTGATTCTGTGATTTTATCTACTATGCTACTGATCTGTTGGAATATCTCTTAAGCCGTAAGAAACAGTCATTTCTGGCACCAAGTAGTTAATCCTGGCACGCAAGACTAAGGAAACAGTATTTTGGAGTATTTTTGGAATAGTAATAACAACCATGGTATCTGCCAAGCAGAGAAAGTGTGGGCTTCACTATTTCCAGGAAAGTTTAAAGCAGTTTAACTGATGATTTGCTTACTAAAAAGCAATTTTACACCAAATTTAGCCTATATGAACAGAATGGGCTTGGATATTAAAACTATATTCTGGGACACATTGAGAGGGAAGGAAGCAGAGTCCTATAACTTTTGTCCACAACCAGTACCCTCCTTAGCTGTGGAAGCACCTGGGTCCATTGCTTTTATTCCAGTCACCCCCTTTGCTTATGTATATGTCATCAGCCAGCTTTAATGGGGCAGGGTGGTGGAGGGAGCACTGGGGGCAGGAACAGGGAGGTGGCTGCCGGTGGCTTGTAGGGTTTTCTCCCTTTGTCTGCTACCTTTCAAGTTGAGCAGAATTATTTTTTTACTCAAGGTTTAATTCTAATTTTGGTGAGAAAACCGAATTCTTGATTTTTATTTTTTTTATTTTCACTTCAGTCCAGACTCTCTGTCCTCCTCTGCGGAGTAGCTTAATACTGGTAGCTTTCACATGATGAGATGGATACCCTGGGTCTGTTGAATTATGTCAGGCTGTCATAATTTACAGTCCTAGTTTTGGAAAAATGAATAATATTCTAATCTCAGAAAACAACAATGAGAAATTAGTTCAGTTCACATGTTGCTGTACTTTTCTGAGGACTAGATTCAGAAACTGAACTGGAGAATGAAAAAAATTGCTTATAGGGCCCAGATCAAAATCCTTGGTTATCGCATCGTTCATAGTTTATTTGAGAGGTGAGAGCCACGTGCTGCAGCTGGCAGTTATCTCTCTTTTTACAACAAAGCAAATTTAATAAGAGAAAAGTTTTTCATAGATCTCTCTAGTCTATGCTAGCTGGCAAATAACTGATAAAACTGGCCCATAGATACTTGAGAGAGTGTCATAAATTAAAGTTTGTTTGCAAAACGTACCAGTTGGCAAAGTATTCTCAGTTTAATTTTAAAACATATTTATTTGGTCTACCCAGTTGTTACTAGTTGCCAGATTTCTTTCAGCTGTATGACAACATTCCACCTCATCCCAGCAGGTATGATGCTGTGCTGTCAGAGCTGCCATGGAAATTGCTGGCGCCTAGGGGGACAAGTAAATATATGCTGCTTTTTTAGTATATAACAGTTTTCCCAAGTGCTGTAACCCAGCAAAGTGGGAGACAGTAAGCCACAATGCTGAAGGAATGAAAAGTGTGTACTCTCAAAAAAAATAAGGTTGATGTTCTGAACGCCTTACCCACCTACTGCTGGAAGAATGGAGTCTAATGTATCTTTTCCAATTAAGAATTCTTCTCCAATACTAATTTATTAAGTAGGATATTCTTCGTGTGTAACAAACAGCAACATTCCAAAAACTGAAATAGTAATAATGCATATGCAATATCTGAAAAATCTGGAACTGAGTTTCCAAGTATTACATTTCCACCACAACAATTTCATTCATCTTAGAATCAGTAGTGTTTGTGTAGCCATGATGTTACAAAGAAGAGAATAATGATTATAGTGAAAAGTAAAATATTTAATAAACATAGTCAGAAAACAAAAATCGTTAAGGCAGAGAAGAAACTGAAGGATGGTTTGGGCAGCTGAAGGTTCATTTGCTTTCTGTGGCTACATGTAATGAGTCTTGTAGAAGCAATTACCTTTCCTTATAAATTAAGCCCCATTACATTTGAAGCTCTTCAGCAGTTTTTGGCTGCCTTTGAATCCACACTGGTTTATTGTTCTAAACATATCCTAAAAATTCTATGATTTGGATTGTGACATCAAAAAACTATCAGTAGACCAAATATTTAATTTAGAGTGAATGGTGAGTTTGGGTGTATGAGTAGAGATTGTGAGGGGTAAAAAAAGTACAAAGAAATTCTTCAAATTTAAAGTTAATGGGGAATTATTTCTAATGTTTTAATATCTTAAATATTAGAGCACCTTTATTTTCTTGAATATATTTTCTGCTTAAGAACTGTATTCATATGTTATAAAGCAAAAATTTTCACCTTCCTTTGCTGGTGTGTTGAACTTGACCAGTACTGAGACGACTACTTGTTTTTATATGTTTATGGAGGCAGTCTAGAATATAAAGCAAATATAAGTGATCCAACTATGCCAATTTGAAAAATAAATGGAGCTTTCAAGTTCCTGAAGGATTTGCTAAGGAGAAACTGTAGCTGAAGAGAAAGGCTGATGAACAGGAAGCTAGGATAGAGTGCTTTGGAACTATAGCTGCTGATAAGAGGTATATATCTATACAAAAAGCTCTCCCTATTAAAAACACTAAAGATACTGTACCTTTGGTTGCAGATAGCTCTCTGTACTCCTTCTTCTAAAACAAATGGACATTATGGATGTAAGATGGGTCTTAAGAACTTTAATAATCAAATCCTGCATGGCACATTCACCTCCAATAGATGTTATGATAAGGATTAAAATTTTTTATGTGTTGTAGATTATTTATTCGCACGCTCAAGAAGGAGATAGAAAGAAAAACAAGTGTGACTCCTAATGTATAGCAAGAAACAATTGCATCCAGCTCAGAAGTACAAAAAGGTAAAATAGAAAAAATTATACCAGTAGCACAAAAAAAAAATAAATTCAGGTATTAAAAGAATTAATTAAATGCAGTTGTGGTCTGGGAGACCTAGACGCTGGGGAATGGCCTCAGGTTAGTGCTGATAGACCTCCTTAATAAACAGGTAAAATGTGACAGGTGTTACACATAATCGTAGTGTGTAAACCCTGTTTACTTCTTGGAAAATATCAAATGATGGTAATTTCCTGTCTAAGAAATGAAAAAGCACAGGTGTGAATTGCTGCTGAAAGCTGAAGGTGAACTTCAGGGCTGCCCATAAAGGGCTGCCTGGGGCAGCTGGTCATGTGGTAAGCAATGGGCTCTCCTGTCTCCAAGAGGCACCCAGTGCATGAGCTCCCTCCTCTCAGGTCTCCTCCAGATCTCCAACCCATGAAGGAGGTACAGCCATCCTAACGGACCATACTACTATTCTGAGTTTGACAGCAATGTTTCTCTCTCTCCTAGTTGTCTATTCCATAGTCGGCAGTGAGCCAGGAGAGCAGGCGTGCTGCTCCTCTGAACAGGAGCCAGAAGTGACAGTCAGGGGAGCCAGAACCAGAGGCAGAACCCCACCTGCCGCAGCAGACCCTGCCTGAATCCCTGCCACAACTGCGAAACCAAGAAGATACATGTAGAACTAGGCTAAATTTTTCAGTAGCATATCTGATCTGCTTAGAAGTGCAGATTTAAGCTGGCTACCACTTTTCACAAATTAGTGTGATTTTATAAAATTCTAAAATTCTGAAAATTTAAAAGAATAATAATCCTTCTCTAGGGGAAAAAAAGTGGAAAAAAAAACAAAAATGTTTTTTATCTCTTAAAAACAATATTTGAATATACTTTAAAGGATAAAGCAACCATTATGATGAGAAAGCAAGAAGATTAAATTTTGAAATTGCCTGATGTTTTCTGTTGTAGCCCTGCTTACAAAACGCTAGTGGAGTGATATTATTAAATTTTAAGGCAATGCGCACACTTTGGAAAACAACGGTGTGCTACTTCTTATCTCATGTATTTAGGCTAACATGAGACATTTACACAACTGGTATTGTAATACTCAGTGTTACTCCATTTTTTTAATTATTTTCTAATCTCTATGAATAAAATTGGGCTTTAAGAGAAGTGTGGCAAGAACCACCTCCCAAACAGAACAATTTCAGAAAAACCACAGTTCATTGAGCAAACACTAAAGGAATTTATTTTTATTAGATTTAATACATAAATGAGTTCCTGGAAAACTCCCTGAAACTTAATTTTTGTTTGGAGATTCTATAGTACATATTTGAGCACAATAAACTATTTCCAGGCAAACCAAGAGGGTGAATTCTCTTCGTTAGAAAGTATTATATCTCTCCATTCAAATCTTGGATTTAATGTTCCTGTGAAAATTTGACATGAGTTGCCATGATTTATGAATTAAGTCACCTTGCTGTTGGGGTAGTTTCTTTCAGTACTCTTGGGTCTTTGGCATGCTGGAATTACGCATGTGACACAACTTAATAGAAGCTTATTGGGGAAACAAAAAGGCAGCACAATCCTAAATATAGCACAAATTAGTAAAAGCTGTGCACTAGCTTTTAGCAACTAAGGTTCTATTTTGAGGATCAATCACATCAGTGTTACACAACTTCTTACTTAAGTGCTAGATAGCACACCACCAAAATGAGCATGTAACCATTAGGAAGTCATGCTTTTGGGACTGAGAGGCTGTTGTCATGCAAAGCAGAGGAACACCAGTTGATGCTGTTGTAGGGACAGAAGCAACAAATCTGCTTTCTAAGCCACTTTTCTTAAACTCCGATTTCCGGGATGTTGGTCACTGTTTACAGTGCTAATATCACACACTACTTTGTGTTAAAAATCTATCTTCTTAGTTGCATTATCTTTTGCACATGAGCTTCCCAGAGAAGATTGAGAAGTGCACAACTTGAAATGAAATACACATTCAGTATCTCACCTGAGGGTGAGCTGGTTTGACACATGGCATAGAGCAGATGATTGCTTATAGTGGGATTTGGCAATGTCTCCTCAGTGGTGGCAGAGAAGCTATGCCAGTCCCTGCCTGTTTTCTTCAGCAACATAGAACGGCTCCCAAGGTATGTCAGGTAGGGCTGCTGTAGCCCTGCTTGGTAACAACTTCTCCTGTACTTTGTTTCCATGTGCTGGGGACAGTGGGGATGTCTCCACTGATAGGTAGAGAGGGAGGCAGGGAGATCTGAGTTACTTGTGTTTCAAATTATTTCCCCTCTATTTGCAAATTTGTCTCAGTGGGAACATACGTACCTATTGGGAAAGGACTCTGCTCTAACAATTTATTAAGAGTTCTAATAATTGTTAAGGCTGTTGTTCTGATAGATTTTCTTGCAGTGATACTGTGTCGTGTTCAACACACTGGCTCAGTGGTCTAAAAGTGTTTTCAGTCCTCTGCATTGCACAATTTCATTTACTCTGAGTAAGAAACAATTTAAAAGGTATTGACTGAGTCCACCACCTAAGGTGACATGATATGGAAAGTTGCCACCACTAGCTGATGTAGATTTTATAGCAAACCCTTGTTTCTCAAATGCCATGTTGTAGTTTAAACTCTGGTGACAGTGACTGAAACTGGTAGATTGCCTTCTGGTAATATTTCTACTGGACAACATGACAAGTTGAATTACTGCTGTATAACAAATTCTACGTGCTACCACAGCTTTTAGAAAATTGTTTTTGTCAGCTAAGAAATTATTGATTGAGTAAAAAATATATTTAAAGTCAGGCAGTGAGAAAACTGGTGAAAAGGTTAGGTATAGTGTATTTTCCCAGAAATCACCCCTTAAATTCTCCGGTGATCAACACTAAAACCATACCACCTAAACTTCCAGGTAGTCATCTCTAGCTATAGAACATATGCTCTAGGAGACTCAATTTTGGTTGTACAGTAGAGAAAACAGTAAATAAAGCTTCTTACAGAATTCAAATGTATAAATGAAATTTGTTTATGTCCTTCTAAACTAAAGGAAAATGAAAATGACTCAGCAGTTAATTTGCATGTAAAATGCAAGAATCATTTTATGTGGCAGGACGGCAAAGTTAAGGGAAAAAGTGTACTTAGAAATAGCAGTGGATACTGGGCTTTCAGAAACGTACTTATTACTTCATAAACACCTAGAATACCGCTAACAAAAGCCTTACACAAAACAAACAAACAAAAAAAAGTGTTTTCTAAGCATAGTGAAGAGACCTGGTTCAACTTTGTGGGTATTAAAGTGTTAACCTATGGAGCAGTGCTTTTAGGATAAATTGTACAGCTTAAGGAAAACTTTTATGAGTAGGAAGAGAGTATAAAAGTAGCACAGGTGATACGGGGGAGAGGAGTTGATTTGCAAGACATGGCACAGTGAGAGGCATCGAGAGTCTGTTTATTCAGATCTCTGCATTGAATGCAACAGTTCTCTCTTCGCTTAGTACAGAATGTAAGGATGTGAGCCTCCAAGAGGCCAGCAGGATAGTTTCAGTTAAGGAGGTCTCATTAGTGTGTTTTGTAGGCCATACTACATAAAAAAAATGTGTTTGTGTTATATAATGACAGCAATTCTTACTTGTCCTATGAATACAATTCCTTGAGACCTTGCAGCTTAGGGCCTGCAGACTCTCTCCTGGTACCTGTAAAAAGTATCTTACTGTTTTAAGAAAACTTCAGATAATCACATCTGTCAAAAACAGTCCATTTGCCTATGAATCCTTCATTGTTTAATTTGCTTGCTCTGTGTGGCCTGATAGAGCGTTTATGTCAAGCTTAAAGCTTCTATTAACTTCCATGGGAGCAGCAGGTATGCAAGTACTGCTGAGCTAGTGCTCTACAGCATTTTAAAGCTTTCTTTGTGGCTGCCTCTGCTCTAGGATTCTCAGAGGTTTCTGATATGATGTGTATACCGAATGTGTGAGCTCTGTGAGCTATGTGAACAGTTCGAGCATAATGTCTCTTCCAGGTTCAGTTGCTTTCCACGTCTAGAAATTTATTTAGTTGCATATTCTAGCCCCAGATTTTTTTCTTTAACAATATGATAATATCAGGCTATCGGTGTAAATACACATGCAATTGTCAGTTAACCTTATGCTATTATTTTCAGAGTGCCTGCGGCACTGTATCAGTACTGTCAGAGGAAAAATACCACAGAACAAGGTATTTCCACATTCTTTCCATGAGCCAAGACACAAAATGGGCTCATTACCAACATGTGGTTTTTTACAGTTCAATATTAGTATGTGTGCAACCATCCAAAAAGCAAAGCGTATGTGTGTAATTCAGTAAAAGGTAAACGTGTTCCTAAGGATACCAACTGATGCCAAAAAAGACATTTAATTTCTTTTTAATTGGGTATAAAAAGTGTTTGTGCAAAACTGTTCACAAAGCCTTTGGCCTAATTTCAATATAACTGTGATGGATTCAGAAATATTGAAGCTGCTGATGGCAGTTGAAAGTGTGGCCCGCAATTGCTTAAAGGCATTAGATACCACAGTGGTGTACTGCATCTGAGGACTGGCAAGAAAAAAACCAACAGGTTCCAGTTCTACCTTTGCTGCAAACATGCAGAAAGGACTTCTTTAAAATTATTTGTGACACTTAACTAATCTAGCTAAATGTATCCCTATTGTAGTTCATGTACAAAGTTGGCCTTCTCTGTCAGCTGTACCACCTGTAAATGGTGATGATTATAGACACCTCACACGGATGATGTCAGGATTCAATAATTTGTGTGGTGTCTTGAAAATTTTAAATGCCACATGTTGCAAAACAAGGTATCACTAGAATGGTTTGAAAAGACCATTTTAGAGATCTTTACTCAGTTTATATACATGCCTTCGTTGATAACAGGGACTGCTCATGTGCCTCAAGAGGGGAGTTATACATAGGGGCTTAAACACTGTGAGAACATATCTCTTGTCATGAAACCTAACAAAGTCAGTCACAGGACATCTGGAGTCTTGCTATTTAAAGCTTTTATAAAAAATTTTGAAGTTTGAGTAGGCAAGATTGGATACAGACGACTATTACCATATCATATCAATTACCATTCCTAATATCTGTTTAAAATGTCATTATGAATCAGTAGTAACTTTTTTCCATTGCTGTATGTCCTCATGCTATGGGTGGAGTTTTTATATTCAATGTCATATATGGTGTAATCACCTCTGATAAAAGGTGCTCCTGCTGTAGGCAGTGACAGACTGTCATTGTTATGAGACACATACATTTTCATGCTGAGTAATGGTAGTCAGGTTCATTGTTAGCAATTCCAAAGTACCATAGGCCTCATGATATTTTATGAAGACAAATCTCCATTATACTTGTGAGGTATATGAGAAAAGAGAGGTCAGAAATTCTATATAAAAAGAAAGACCTCCTGAGAGTTCTCTAGTAGTCTAGTCACTGAACAGCTGTTCAGTGAAGTCAGTAAAGTTACATCAGCACAGTTAAGTGTAACCTTTTGTATTTACATTTGTGGGGCGGTTTTTAACAGTCATATCATAAAAGCTGGAAGTGGACGTCTCTGATTTTTTCAGATGAAGATATCTAGTAAGTGCACTTAGATCTGGACTTCAAGGTGAGCGTTGTAACATAAAAAGTAATGCCATCTGGGATGGGGTTGTTCCTGACAAAACTACCATTCCACACTGGAATTCAGACGCTCTGATGGTTAATCTTCTGCACAACATGTTACCAGGATTGTTCATACGGTTTGTGGGAAGAGACAGGTATCTAGTTGTTCTGTCAGACATGCAATGATGACTTCCTGAGTGAAGTTGTTCCCATTCTTAGCCATTACTCTGCTCTCCAAAAACATTTCCAAGGTAGGGAAGTCTGATCAATTCAGTAACTGGCTCTCAGGGCATTGCATGTTTTAGCTCAGTAGATTAAGAAAAGCAGAGCACAAAACTAGCAGCAAGAACTTTTTCATTTGTCCAGCTTTTATTTCTCATATCTGTTCAGTCCTCACACAGAAACTAGTGAACTGAATGAGGACCCACCCTGCTAACAAGCAAGGTACACTGAAGAACATAACGTGGGGTAAATAATAGGTATGTGAATGCCTGAGCTATGTCATCTACTTCTCATTTATAAAAAATGGGGGAAAAAATCCAATAGCCAGTCACACACAAAATTCCCATGTCTTGATGAAATCAGTAATCCTGTTAGGAGGGGAAAGACTTCAGGTTTGGGAGTGTAGAAGAACAATTTCAAAACACTTCACCTCTGGGAATGTCAGACCATCATGTAATTTTCTAGTTGTTTTCTCTAGTTGTTTTCTATTGAACTGCTTGACTTCAACAAATTAATGTTATTTGGAATAAGAACCTTAATCTGAGGTTCATATAGGCAGTAGAGCCAGTATTACTCTTCTCTTTTTTCGGACAGTGTAGTCACGTCAAAGATACAGAGAACAATACAGCAATCTTTGTGATACTATTACTCACCTATGTTTTTAGTGCTAAAGATCTGGCTGAAAAAAGCAGACAACAAAAGTTTGACAGGTATGATACTGCCACTCTTGCATCTCAGTGTTGGATTTGGATGCCTAACATGACAGCAAAGTACTTTGTAATTTACTTATAGCTGTTGACTGCTGGCTGGCTAAGTGTCGGTGCTGAGGCCATGTTCTTAAAGAAAAGTATTGTACTTTATGCTTACAAATAGAGGACTCCCATTTTAATGGTCAGAGTGCAATTTGTTCCCTGCTGTTTAAAAACAAAGCTTCTCATGATCCGGATGAGAAAACTCTCATGCCTCTGAGACAACATTAACTCTGTGAGAACACTCAACTATGAATAGAAGTGCCCACCTGTCAGTCAGTCAAGGTAGTTTAAAATACCTGTGCTGCAAAAGCCTGTGTGTCATTATAGATTTAGCAGTAAGAGCAATGTTCTCTTTGTCAAACAATGAAGCAATATAACTAATTAACACTCACTAGGGAATCTGAAATAATGATCTCTCTCTCTTCCTAGAGCCAATTACCCCAAATATTCAGATTAGCTACCCACTATTTCTCTGAAAGAAATGTCTTGCTTTCTTTTTCTTTTTAATTTAAGGCATTATGTACCATGTAGCATCATGTTATAAGATGTTATGTCACATCCTGACAGCTTAAAACTAGGGATATGCTGAATTTATTGGATAGTTAATACCTTCCTGAATTAACAAGATAACCAACTTTTCAGGAAAAGGAAATCTGGGAAATATTTGCAGTAATTCCTTCTATATCAGTAGGGAGAAATATACCCGGTGATTTAATAAGCTGTAGTATTTCATCATGGCTTCCCATTAAGAAAATGTTTAAATACATGTGTGTATTTATGCAGACATTTAATAATGAAAGTGTATGATCTGATTTCACAAATACCTATAATACCTATAAACATAAATGATGGTCCAGCACTGCAACATAAAACTATGATGTTTGAAAAATCCTTGATCAATATTTCCAAGATTATCATTTTGGTCAAAGTTACCAACTTTATAAATGCTTAAAAAAGTCAATCATGTCTCTGTTGTGTGGTAGTTTTAGAACATTACATCAGCAACTTTCATATTCTACATGGAGAAGAGAAAGGTTTTTGCTATGTATTCACTCCCAGGTAAAGTGAGAAACCAGAAAAACAGTTAGCCATGGCACTTCTCAGTTTGCAACAGCTGAACCTTGGGTAGCTGGGTCTCATTTATAAACCAGAATAGTGTTAGCTGCAAAGACTACCAGACAATTATTTATAATTAATATAGAAACTTAGATTTCACAAATTAGGATCTGAAGTAAAGGAATAGAGCTCTAAAACCAGAAAATGTTTTAAATATCAGGCCTGAAGAAAGGTACTTTGTATGAACCAATGGCTGTAGATCCTTTCCTAGAGGTAGAAGAATTGTATGCATTGGATTACAAAAATGGAGCTGGCTTTTTGTTTTTCCCCAAGATGAGGAGTTGGTTGGGTGTGTTGCCTGTGAAGCCTGCTAATACTAGTTGAGCGTTACAAGTTGGGTCAAAAGCAAATTATATAAAGGATTTCAAAATCTTTCTCAGCTGTCCTGAGATTGTTCTGACTATGTGGGTGTTTCAAGATGTCTATGTTGTCAGTCCTGTTGAGAGTTTTCCACTGGGCTGAAGAAAAATCATGAATCCCTGAGCTGAGAGGAGTGATGAGCATGATGACATTATTTGGAACTTACGAGGGGGTAAAAGGCCCAAAACTTGTCCTTTTTCCATTCTTCTCTGCATTACATATTTTATCTACTAATTATTTAATGTTATTTGCACAGAGAGACTTCTGAGCCAAGAATGATGTGTGTGACCTTACCACCAAATTACAATCATGCTCATTTAATAAATTGTGTATTAAAAAAGGAAATTTTTATATCCGTGTATTGTAAATTTTGAACATTTCCTGTCAAATGTGGCAGAAATTCAGTAATGGTGTTTTCCTTTTTTAACCATCACTGATGAGATGCAGCTTGTCTATCTTTGCAACTGTTAAAAAGTAACAAAACTAAGTTCACAAAGTGACTGCCATGCAGTTTGTACTGAAGATTACTCTGAATCTGCTGGTCAGATTTGGCTTTTCAATCATTTTCCTCTGCCTTTTATCCACCTTGAGGGAGGATCAGACTTGATTCTCAAATCAGATTTTCTTAAAATAGCATAAGTTAGGTGACAAGAAAAATTACTTTTGCCATATTAGAGAAACTTACAGGGCTGCTACACATACACACTTAAAAGTTACGTTGTAAATGTCTTGAAAAATTTTAAGAAAAATTCTTTATTTTCATTGGAAAAATTGAAAAAGCTGCTTACCAGGATTTCTTGTGCAAACATTGCTTTCTGATTTAAAGTACTTAGACTCATAAACATTCTTATTTCTGCTACTGTTTTTAAAATATTGTCTTACTGGTGCTCTCTATATGTATTTAAACTTTACTGTCACTTAGCCTATAAAATCATTCCCTAGGCCAGGGGTATGTGTAAGCAATCTTAGCAGTGCTTGACACTGATACACATGTATATATACAGAAAAATGCTGTCTATTTTCGCACTTGTACATATTACAACATGCAGTAAGCATAATCAGGGCTTGTCAGTCTGATGTGATAGGGTGGATTAGCAGAAGTTATCCAGCTAAGGCTCAAGCATTTGTGCACTAACTACAAAAATAGTCTCTGTATCAAGCTTTGAAAAGAACATATGTGGATATTTTTTTCTGCTATTTCTACTTGTGGATGACAAAAATAAAACTGGCTGGGACTGATAGAGGTAGTGACATGAAGGTGACACATGAGGCTGTCAAGTAGGAAGTCAGTTTAAGACAAAGAAAAACAGGGCAGCTTCCATTGATTTGCCTGGATTGAACACTATAGCTTTAAGCAGGGAAAATGTAATACGTCCACAGTGTTTACAAACTAAATCAAGGGAAGGAAGTACTTCTAAAGTCGTTCTGCATGTCAAATTTATAGCGGTTCTAGAAGAAAACAGCATCAAGTGTTGTGTCCTTTAAATCTGACTCAAATCTAAGTCTGTCATACCTGTGCTCACCCTGCCTCTAATTTACAAAAGTTTAGCATCTCATGGGTCTTAGGACAGATCTATGAAAAGTCAGTTCTGTCAGATTCAGACTTCTTTACATATGCTATTCTGCTGTACTTTTCTTACTTAGACTAGCTTTTGCTTATCAGAAAGGCTGAGTTCACCGTCACTGTTTGAAGTGGTACCATAAATCTGTTACATGGAACCTGAGCTGCTGGTACTGAGGGACTGCCACTGGATTGTATTGCTTTAACTTGTATTTGCTTGCCACTGGCTTTCCACAGTTTGGATCTTTTACATGCTTATATAAAGTAAATAGCAGCAGCTTATCCTATTTAGGAATTTTTGGCTATCTTAGTACCAGAAATTGCAAGACATTGTAATATATATTTTATTATAGATATTTAGTGATTATCTTCGTCTCCCCTCACTTTCTCAAAAAAAAACAAGGTTACTTAACTGCTTCTTTGGATACTGTGCTTCACAGAAAGTTGCTTGCTGGCTGGCATTGTAAATGGAATACTGATTCTCTGCAGCTTCCATCCCTTACTAGTGCTCCTGCTGGTCTCTTTGTCTATCTTTAGAAACTTCCCTTTTAGATGTTGAAAACAAGATAAAAATACAGAAATGTACTTAGTTTATTCATGCTTTTTCTTCAGACTGCATCATATGCTCCATTTTACAGTGTCTAATGTGATAAATTATATGGCATTGAGGCTGAAACAAAGGTACTTACAGGAATTGGAAATACA
>JAYRBT010000177.1:32636160-32648329 GCA_036023395.1 Myiotriccus ornatus | reverse complement strand
TGTGTGTCCAATCATGAGTTGTTATGTTTATGCTAAACCAATGGTGCATGTACATGTGTGTTACCCAGAAGTGTATAAGTAGAAGCACTGTTGTAATAAGGGGGGCTGGTATCCCTGATCACCGTGTTGTCCTCCTGCCTCGACCGCGACAGTCTCATTCATGTTCAGTACAAAAAAAACCAAATTTAGGAGCTGTAATACCAAATTCAGGTTCTTGGTTCAAATACTTAACCAAGAAGATTGTGCCTGAGGTACCTAGGAGGTGCTGCAAGAGATTTCAGATGAAAGTCCTTAGAAAATGTGTAGCCAGAACGGACAAAATCTTTGAACAAGCTCACTTAATCCAGCAGTTCCGGGGGTTGGGTTGAAGTCCCACTCCTCAGTCTGCCTTTTCAAGACTAGGAGTGGCTCTTTCTTCATTTGAGACTCACATAGCTGTACCCCCTCCTGTACCTAAGCACCCAGGTCTTCACTTTCAAAAAAGTAAACAGGGATTGGTTTTCCTTTAAAAATGGCAAGAATGGAAGAGATGGAACTTCTTTTAGTGCACTTTTAGTGCAGTGGATGCAACATGCACAGGGAGCAGTGAATGTCTTAGTCCAGTTTCTTAACCTGACAGTATTTATAACCAAGAACTGAGAGGTTACTGATGGAAGGAGGGTTACCAAAAGTCAGGGAGATACTTTAGTTCATATGAGCAGGATTTACAACTAAAATAACAAATCCATACCCTAACTGCACTGCACTGAATGAAGAATAGCTTCTGAGCACTCAATATTTATCAGTCCTGCCTAGCCCTCACTCTCGCAAAGTAGATCCCCCAAATAAAATGCTTAATAATCTGTTTGTAAAAAAGGAACGGGAAAAGCAAAGTTATCAAATAAGTTATTTGTCCATCTGTAATGAGGATACCTGGGATTATTATGAAAAGTCCTTTAGACTACATTGAAAAAGAATAAAAATAAAGATGATGAATGCTCAGATATATGAGACCATAGAAATGAGCTGATGTTGCTTGAGAAACAGTTGATTTTCAAGCATCTATACTTAATTTTTTTTTCCAACTCAGTGATAACTTTGTGTTGAAGAAATATTAGTTTTCTAACATAATATTAAATCTTGACAATTTGAGAATATGTTTCCCTATAGTGGATGTATAATATACACCCCATATAACGGTTAAGCACTCAGTTGAAGCTCTGAGTGTAGAAACACACTTATCCTAGGCCACTTCTATGGCAAATGGAGGCAGCAGGCACCCCAAAGTGTAATTCCATTCATCTGAGATCTGAATTGCCTTTTGGCAGTGTCTATCAGTCTTCATTGACAGTATAGAAAGCCTCAGGATAAATGTGCATCTAAATCCATCCACCTAACTTAGGTGCTCCAGTTAAACACTGAATGTTAAGTGGCATAAACCCGAGCACAG
Organism: Myiotriccus ornatus; assembly: GCA_036023395.1. Lineage (NCBI taxonomy): Eukaryota > Metazoa > Chordata > Aves > Passeriformes > Tyrannidae > Myiotriccus > Myiotriccus ornatus. Next base: position 32,646,900 of record JAYRBT010000177.1, on the reverse strand, counting down.
TGAATTGTGTAAATTTTCACTGATATTTAATTCAGTCCTGTCATAGACCAAGGTCATTATAATAATAAAAGTGAATTACAGTCATTTTTCCATAGACACCCATATCAGATAGCCTCAAGCAGTACTACGTATAATAATTAAACAGATACTAACCAAAATAGCATATTCAGTTGGAAAAACAGGTAATGCAATGTAGAAATATTGTTGCTGGCATCAGATTTTACATGCATATTTATGTTTTAATTAAGGGAATAAGAAATACATATAAATTTTAACATAAAGGGGTATTTTTATTACTTCTAGCCTTTCCACAAATTATTTTTTTAATCAAATGATAGAAATTACTTCTATTTTTTGTTACGCTTTGTTTTTAATCAGCTAACAATAAATCTTCCTATATCCCAGCTTTCATTCAGTTTCTTTCAGTAGTCTATTCTTTATTGTTGTGTGACATAAGCCTAGATAATGGATTTAGGATTTTAGCACTGGACCAGTGCCGTAAAATACACTATATAGCATGTTCAGCCTCTGGGAGAGAGACACCGACTTAAAATAATTGATAAACTATCTCTGCTGCGTGATCCTTGTTTGAGGTACACTCACCGCTGTGCTCTCACAGTGGATAACTGTGAAACAAAGTCCTTGAAAAATTGCTTGGATTTCCATATGACACCCAAGAACAATATGACTTCCAGTAGTCAGTAATGCAGCAAGAATTTTGTAGCTTGCTTTCTGTAAAAAATATCAATCACTTGTGATTGAAAAATGAATCTGTAAAGTTAACCTACTCTGTCAAATTTGATTTATTCCGAGGTAAACAACATTCCAAGAGGATTTAGTAAGCCTGTGTTTGGCAAAGAGGTATGTTCAGGTTATGGCACTACATAGATTGAATGTCCAAACATTTAAAAACTCTTTTATCACTGGCCTGAATACAAAAACGACAGCCTTCATTTGGTGACCTCAGAATGTCCCTGCTATTTGTTATGGGTTTTCTGTATTTAGTTTAACCTTCCATCATGCTGGGGTTAAATAAATGACAAGTTGTTATTTTTCTGATTTTTAGATTAATATTGAGCCATTAAGCTATAAACATATTGAGTAAGATCTCAAGCCAGTGTAAATCAGCATAGCTTCATTGTTTCCAGTAAAGCTTTGCTAAATTGCATCAGCTGAAGAGCTATCCTGTTACTTGGAGCAATGCTGTATACAGCTTTCCTACTCAGCTTCTGGCTGGAATGTTTAATCTGTAAATCAAAATATTGCCACTATATTTCTCATTCTAAGCTCTGCCTGCTCCTTCAAAAATGTCTTTATTCTTACTTACAGCTGTTCTCCTCTTCTCCTTTCCTTTACTTCTGAATATTTGGAAATCAGATAATAATCCAGATATATTCTGATATTTTTGAACAGCAGAATTTTGGAGTGGTAAATCTAATTGTGCACTTATAAATCTGGACCACATTTAAAAAAACAATAATCAAGGCCTGAGGTCAATTTCCACACTATATTTACAATTGCAATTACCGTAAGTGTGCATGCAAATGGAGTGGCTGAATGAAAAACCAGTGAGATGGGTGTCTGTGTAAAACGGACGGATGGTAATTACACACAGAAATGTCACAGAGTAATTGCGCACAGACCTGTAGCCTCCCTTTCAGCTGCATTTAGCCTTTGAACTATCCTTCTTTTGCAGGCCACAGAATACCCTTATGATATAATTTTTTTTCTTGAGGAAAACAGTCAAACACACAGATTTTGTACTCTTTCATTATTTTCAACAGGCATAGTTGCTGTTACTGTCAGGAGAAAAGTAGCAGAAAAATTTACATAAAGATACACTTTTCCAAATCTCCAACAAAATGTATTGCTGTGTTCAGTATCTCCAAGCTTTTAGGTAGTGTTTCCAATTAACCTGGCGTTGCCTCAGACACAAAGAACCCATTACACTCTGATTGTTTAAAAGTGTATGCCTGGCCTGCTATGCCGAAATTACAATACTCATGTGTCTTCAGCCTTATGGTTCAGAGAATTGTAAAACTGCGGTGTTTCTCTCAAATGAAAATATCTAAGAAATTGTCTTTGAAAGAACAAATAAGGAAATGTGTCAATTATTGTATAAATTTCATATTTTGTGCTCTAATTCGTTAATATCAAACCATAAAGAAAGTGAACAAGTTGCATTGTTACTTTGTATTTCCACTGGGGTTTTTATGTTTTTACAAATGTGTTGCAATATTTTTGATAAACTATACATGTTTATGGTAAATTTAATTTCCTCATATTTATAAGCCTGTCTTAAAAGATAAGCCAAATTTCCCTCACAGAGAAACACATAACAAGTTTCTGGTTTATCATATACCCTCTTTTCCTTCTTAGCTCTATTATCAAACACTTCCCTAGCTCCTTTTTGAATATTGTGTATAGTGAATGACCAATACAAATCTCTAACACTAAAAGGAAATACTCATCACAACATAACCAGCATTTTTTTTCATGTAAAAGTCTTTCAAAATTAAAATACAAGTGTAAAAATAAGTTACTTCCAGGAAACGGTAGGGCACGGCTTTAACACAGGTGGATGGCGAAACAAATATTACATACTTTTGAGGATGTCTCTGTGAACTTCAAAGAGTGCAAGAGAGAGATGGTTGTTCACACATTTATCAACTTTCTTACCTCTACAAATTTTTATTTGAGTGGATCTGATTTTGCATTTGTTGGAGCACTTTTCCGTAAGGAACAGGAGACACTGTATGTTTTACAGCACCATCCAATAATGTGACAGGTCTTGGTCTGTGGACCTGCTGGAAAGACTCACTTTAGATGCTAATTCTGACTAGAAGTGGTTGCCAGACATCTCTGTGCCACATACCTGGTTCCCTGAGTAACACTTAATCTTACCTTTTTGTTTTCCCAGTCATTATACTTATTTATTTTTTGTTAGGTCTAAATACTCCATTCCTGAGGTGTCCACTCTACACCATAGTTATTTCAGAGCTCCTAAACCCTGCAGGCCACTACAATACTTCAAAGATAGAAAAACTCTTTTTGAGGAGTTTACATATACCACAGTTGTTCTTCTGTTCATGTGCGTCCCTAAAATGCCTTTAGTCATGCAGGCCGATGCCAGATGCTCCCATCTAGAAGTGGCCAGGCACAGATGGAAGGTCTTGTGGGGCCTGGCTCTAGGAGCTGACCCCAGTTTCTAAAAATAAGCTTAGTTTGCACACTGGTATAATGTCATTATAGTTTCTGCATTGTCTGTGTAACAAAATACATTTTAAAAAGTCACTAATTCTCCTCTTTTTTCCCCCAAAATTTCCTGTTCTGTGGAGTGACAAAAAATATGTTTGCCATTAACGTGACCTATTTCCTTCAGGTTTACCTGATCAGAGTTTTCTTCATTGTGGTCTAAAAAAATACTACATCTCAGAGCTACAATTATGAAAACCGTAGGTTTGACTGTAGACAGGCATTGCACAAAGATGGATCCCTGAAGAGTGTGTAACTTGTGACCTGTGATACCATTGCTGTTCATATCCTGGACCTTTCATGTGGAAAAATAAAGAGCTAAGAAAAGACGTTCAATTTGACCTATGTAAGGATTTGTACTGCACTAGTTCTTAAAAAATGAATGGATACTGTACTAATTTATTCTGCCACTAAATTCCTTTGTTCATTCTCTTGGGTAAAATTAGGTTGTGAAATTCAGTTATGACGTCATTTCCTTTATCAGCTTCAGTGTAGGTGGCTGAGTTGAGCTGAGATGCTGAACCATTCCAGGTACAACACAAGTTCCACCGTCACATTTGGTGATAAAGTCCATTGAAGTTGTTTCCCTAGGAGCGCTAAGGAGCTGACCAGCCACTCGCCTTGGGAGCCTTTCCACATAGTCAGGAAGCTCACGTTAAGGTACTTTTCTATTGTGATTTCTAGTCCCATTCAACCACTTTTTTCCCGCATAGAGTGAGTTTCTTATTATGAATATTCATCTACTGTTCTTGAATGTATAGGTTGGCATTTTGTTATGTTGATATTTTGCATGAATGGACCCAGCATATTCTGCCATCTTGACTGCTGACCGTGGCTTTCCTGATCTCTGTGTTACCTGCCAATTTTATCAGCCTTGATAGTTTGTTTACTGCCCTATGTTGGATGCGAATTTTAAATAGGGTCAAGCTCAATGCCAGTTTCACACGCTAGAAATATCCTCTTTTGGTGGTAATTCTTTGCTGAAAACCACCTGTGGGACCTGTCAGCTGGTCAGTTGTTAGTTCACTTAATCACATATTTTACCCTGCCCTAAACTTTACTGCTTACTGGGCAAAGCTTATTTAGCTTACTCTATATATATCAGTGGTCTAATATCAGCTCTTCATGGTTGTAACAATTGTGTAAATTTCTCAAGCCTGATTTCCTTTTGAAAACAGATGTATTTGTCTCCATTTTTTCTGACTTTCTTTGTCCTCTGCTAATCACTTTTGAGAACAGGTTCTGATTTCCACTGATTTTCATAGACAATATCTACTGGATAGGATAGATAAATAAATAATAAAAATGTATTTGAGGTCCCAAGGAAAGCAGAAGGGTGCTCTGATCATTCACATGACACCAGAAAACACATCTGGGAGAGATGCTCATTTACTGGTCCCAGTGCAGCTGGACTGGGCACTTTTGTTGATAGTAGAGTCAAGACTAGAGAAATCCATGGAAAAGTGAGATTCATTGCTTCAGATGATGAACAGTTTATAGGGATTTTTACCACTATTCCAGATACAAAAATGAAGACATTTCATAAATTATTGTTTTATCCCCTCTCTGGAGGTCAGTTCTTAGAGGGTAAAACAAGTGTTGATATGGGAACGTAGGATTCTTCAGAAAAATAATTTCAGATCAGTCCGGGAAGCAGAGACAGCTTCCCACATTTGGCCTACACTTGACAGACTTAACAGATTTTTTGGAAAGATATGAGTGAATCCATAGACAAGGAGAGAATGTTATCTATAGCAAATATAGCCACATTCAACTAATACAGTTTGTAACTTCTGTGCTTGAGGCTGCAAGCAGGATGCTTCTTTCAGTGCAGTATAAGCCTAAGCACTATATAGGCAGAAAAGACAAAAACTGCAGATTACACCAAATACAGAAAAGTATTTTGCCCATAAAACAGATCAGGCAAGAAACTGCTTGAAAAGAACTGCTCCATATTTGAGGAAAAAGATGAGGTAAGAACTATTGAAAAATCTTGTCCAAAGAGACCCAACTAGCTAAAAGTAAAAGAAAACTCTGTTTCATTTTAGAGTGCTGTTTCTTAGCTGCTGACTGTATCTACAAAACACTGTAAGTGTCAAAAATGGAATATAGTGTTTCAGCATAAGAAATAACTAAAAACTCAGACCCAGAGTCCAGTAATCTAAAATGCAGCTACTACACTGTTTGGTCCTATTGAAACAGCTTTTATGACAGTATAGATATCTTAATTTATAGTTAACTTTATCACAGAATGTGATAAAGTGTTCCAGATCAGGTTAGATAGGGCTCTGAGCAACCTGGTCTAATGGAAGGTGTCCCTACCCATGGCAAGGGGGTTGGAACCAGATGATCTTTAAGGTTCCTTTCAACCCAAACCATTCTATGTTTCTATGATTTGATATGTGCATATACCACGAGTTCAGTGTTTTCAACCTGGTCCCTCACAAATAGTAATCTGTGTCACAAAGCCATGACATATAATTCACCTAAACTGGCAGTCTTTCCTCAAAAGAGTTTGGCTCAGATCTGAAGGAGCTAAACTGCTTTTGCTTCACCCCTGTTGCTGCTTGTTTAAAGTGTGGTGTGCCCTGACTGAAGCTGAGGTCAGTGACAGGGCAGAGCAGAGTAAGTGCCGTTGCTCTGAGCTTGGCCAGCTTGAGGCTGGATGTGCAACCTTCCACGCTGACAGACTCTGTCAATACATAGTCCCTGCATGTGTTAAGGACTATGAAATAATTTTTTCTGGTTATTTTGTGTAATCATGAATTCTCATTCTGTGCACTTCTGTTGTGAAGTGGGTGGAGAATGCTGAGTGCTACCCAAAGGCTGTGTTTTACTACTTTATAGTTAATGGAGACAACTGATGAACAAAATCCTCATCCTTCTCTGTTCAGTCTGCACCCTGTTATTCTATATGTAGGAATGCATAAAGTGCAATAACATTGCCAAACATTGACAGACCAGTATATCATACTCTCTATTAGATGGTTACTACAGTTGGGTCTTAATCTCCCTCCTTCACACTTTGTTCATCATCTCATCTTGCACAGACTGCAAACAGCACTCCACGGTCTCCTTGCCTGCTTCATGTATCTGATGCAGGATGTGATACTGGACAGGAGAGAGCAAATGGTCAGTCTTGTAGCAACGGACTGTGTTTCTTAGTCTTGTCTTGGGCTAAGCAAGCATTAGAAGCCATCATCCTCTGTATATTTGGATGCAGTAGTCCTTCTACAATGGCATTAATGAATGAGGTGCATCCCTTATGCCCCTCCCCATGTAGCAATGGTTCATATTTATTTCTACTCATGTGGCATGGGGTCTCATGCCTTGGCATATTAGAAAGTTAAAAGGCCTACTTCTTGTTTGTGGAAAACCATAACTATGCAACTTCCAAAACACTACTGTAGAGTAACTTGCTACACTGGACTGAGTAAAAGACTCTGGTTTCAATAAGAAATGGGACAGAGCAGGGAACTCAAAGTGGTGGGTCTGCTGCTGAAGGACAAGCTGCAGAGGCACAGCACAGACTACAGTCTCCTGAGCACGTCTAACAAAGCTCTGGTCAATAAAACTCTGCTTGCTTGTCATGTCAGTTAGGGCAGTAATGAAACATATGTGAAGTACCCAAACCTGCAGGCAGACCTGAAAATTTAACAGTAGATGACAGAGTGTTCACCCCACCACGCTGCTTTGGGGACCTCTGCCAAATGCTAACATGTATAGACATGTTAGGAAGGAAGACGTGCTGTAATTTAAATGTTCCTCTGTTTGGGGCTGCTTGGTAAGGCACATGAAGAACTTAACAGTGTTTTTAGCTGAAATAGATTCCATAGAGAGTTATGGTGGAGAATATCAAGGAAAATGCACATAAGAAATCATATTCATCATAGGTAACCTACAGAGTATTAAGTGTAAACACCATGTTTGCTGGGTACTGATTTTCACTCTATTTTGCTCTTTTTTTTCTGTGTTAATATAGTAGAACAGAGCATGAGGTTTAAAGGAGTCTACTTTGGTTTAGCTTCTGTTTCAACAGAAATTTCGTTTTTACTCTTTGGGAACTATGTACGCTGTAGAGTTCAAAGTACAATGATTGCAGCACTGAGATGTGGCTTCAACAGAGCCACAACTCTGGTTTTATTTAGCTGGTGGTGTTTGTCAGGTTGTATCTTTCCTGTTTTTTTTGCAGGTTTTTTCCTTTTTTTTTTTTGCAAAATATGCAAAAGTATGATTTGATCAAAGTAAAAATGTCACACAGATCTTTTTGTGTGCAAAACAGATGTGGACTGACATAACTTGACTTTTTTCACACATAGACCAGACCACCACTCTATAGAATATTTACAAAACACTCCTTGATCAATATTATAACTATTACAGAAAACACATTGTAAATGGGAAAGAGGCAACCAGATCATAAATTGAATGACTTTGTTTACTTGAATAGTCCCTGAGCAAATTTTAGTCCATGAGAAAAAAAATCCATAATTTCAAGCCATTTTGCACAATTGACAGCCCCAGGAGAGGAAAAGATTAAGGAACAGAAAGATTCCCTACCTTGATAGTAGAGAAGACTCACTTGTTTTCCCTTTGCTTACTGTCATTAGCTTGGAGCTGCAGACTGTATTATTCAATTATTGTATATATCTGGTAAATTACCTTGAAATGTCAGGATGTTTCAAAGCACTGTACAAGCTGGGTTTTGTGTTGCACAAGACAGTTATTATTGTGCTTACCAAGTTTCTGTGTGGCAGGACCCAATGTGCAGTACTTGGAAAAAATTATAGACTTAGACTGACACTTAATCTCTTGAGTGCATGAAGTAAGGTACGTAGTGAAGGTGCTTTCTGTATTGTCTTGCAAATGGGAATCGTGAGCTGAAGCATCCAGATTTTCTAGTAATAAGACTTTCTAAAAGAAATATTCTATAATTTTCTTTATTCTAGTAGTGGTTTCTTTTAAAGCTGATCTATACTTTTTAATCAAACTGGGAATATCTTTTTTAACACAAGAAATAGATTATTTCCTTTCAGATGTAGTATATTCCCCAGCACTTTCTATTTCTAATAGAAACAAATCTACCTATACCCTAATAGATAAAGGAAAGGTCTACTTGTATAACAGAAAATTATTATTGAACCTGCTAGATTTCATTGCTGTAGTAATGTATATACATCTTCTTTTTTTTTTTTATGACTGCAGTCTGAATGTTGAATGCATCTGAAGATGTAATTAAAGTTTAAAATAACTATGAAATCGAGTTCACTTGTACTAGGGCTTCATATTTGCAATTTTGGACAAATAGTAAAAAATACAAAACACTTAATTGCTTGAAAAAATACTTGATTTTCCTCGTTTGTAAGCAGTACAAAATAAACACAGAATAGATATTATTCATATGACTTGGTACATAAGTCTTAGTAGGAGAGACCAATTAATACACATTAAGGGACTACTGTGGTGAATATAGTATAACAGGAGACAAGAATTGGAGAGAATGTTTTAAATAGCTGCTTTTGTACAAGGAAAATCCAGGTATGAACCTGCATGCCCATTGCTCACTGTTCTTAACTTGTTAGTCTTATGTCCAAAACATTTGAGTCATCAAAAGGAGATGCAGAAGAAAAAATGGGACTTGAATGACAAGTCACACTGAAGAATACACTGCAAACAGTCAAAATTAGTATATTGCAAATAATCTGTAACCAGATATTAATTTAAATTTAAAAACTGCTACAGATGAGAAAGTGAGTAGCATAAACCAGCTTCTCCTTTAGGACTAATTAAAAGGACTGTGTTGCACAGTGAATAGTTCAACTCAAGTCTCCTTTTTACATCCCCTTAATGCTTTCTGGACCAGACAATTTTGTAAGGTATGAAATCGTATCACATTGGTGGCTACAATTCTGTGACCTCAATTTTGGGAAAACAAACAGAAAAGGTAAAAATTTTTTCCTGGTCTTGGACAATTCATGGAGTTTCCCTTCATGTCAGAAGCATTCATTCAGATGGGAGAAAGTGAGAGAGAGACAGTCTTCACAGAGTGATGACTAGGTTGCTAGAGGAAACACAGGACACATGTGCCCCTAAATTACATGTCTAATGAATCTAGAACAAAATCCCCACAGAATTTCAATATTTTGGAAGAAGTTTTTGCACCTTTCTTAAAATAAAAATGCACGAGTCAGGTGCACTGACCTCAAAGGGGATGCACAAGTTTATAGCAGCTGAGAATCTGGACCTTTGTATGACAAAAATGGAATTAAATTAAGTTCATTATTCTAAATGTCACTTTTACAATAAAAAAAAAGAACTTGACAGTGACTGCATGACAAAACCTTCTATGAAAGTGTAATGAGGGGTAAAAGGCAAAGGAAGTTTAAATAAGTCCTTTTCCCACAAAACCGCAGAATAATACGCAGAAATTATAATGGATGTAAGGAAGAAAGAGAAATCTGTATTAGACAGTTTTTATGCTTGGAAAAGACTTATTTAAATTCACAGAGATTAAACCTGTTAGGTTTCTGTGTAGTCTGTGTAGGATTCTTCAAAATTATTGTAGGGAGAAAATACCACTTTAACACAAAGCATGTAAGTTGACAATGGCCACTCATCAGTGCTGTAGCTTTGCTTTGCCTGTATGTTGCTTGTCTTCTCTGACTTTATATTCACAGAAGTGGTAGGAGAACTTAGTACAGATAGGTTTCTTCCTAGTTTTAGTCTCACTAGAGTGACTGACATTAGCTAAGAAGCAGTGACTTCACTTTTCTTCATAGGATGTCCACCTAAAAAATAGCTTGTATTTTTGGTATACCAGAATGTTTCCTATGATTCCTGTACCCCTTGATTGTAACTTTTTTTTTCTTCATTTTAATGAAGAATATCCTCTCTTCTAGCTGCTATCCTTAACATCTACCAGTTGTGTTATTGTTTATTGTTACACTGTCTTGCATCATCTATGGGAACCTGTTAACAATGACAAAAGAAAAAAAATTGTAATGATATTTAACTTTACAATTTCTCTCATTTTTCCCTTCCCTAAAATATTAATAATGAAACCTAAAATAAGATTTCAGACCATTGTGGCAAACAGAAAACTGGGATGTTAGATTCCTGGGTAATAGTGAAGGATGCTTTGTATCTCATAATTTATTAAAGTATGCCCCAAACAGCAGCTTAATAATATTTGTACACTGGTAAGAGAAAACAGAAACTTAGGTAAGGGGAATATTATTCTCTGTTATATGGATTTATTAGTTCCTTATAGCTTGCATCATCCTGTGGAAAAGTGATCTGAGATTAGAGGACCAATTAAGCACCAATGTATAGGAAGGGTAAAATGGATTCCCTTTTGAAAAAATAACAATTCCCATGATGAGTTCTTTATTTTAAGCCCGATACTTAGATTTTAAGCAATATACTGCTCATTGTAATGCCTATGGCATAGTTTGCATATAATGTGGATAGAAAAGCCTACCATAT
>JAYRBT010000177.1:32622537-32636060 GCA_036023395.1 Myiotriccus ornatus | reverse complement strand
TTATTAGTTCCTTATAGCTTGCATCATCCTGTGGAAAAGTGATCTGAGATTAGAGGACCAATTAAGCACCAATGTATGGGAAGGGTAAAATGGATTCCCTTTTGAAAAAATAACAATTCCCATGATGAGTTCTTTATTTTAAGCAATATACTGCTCATTGTAATGCCTATGGCATAGTTTGCATATAATGTGGATAGAAAAGCCTACCATATCTTTCTGATGAGACCAACCTACAAATCACTTTCCTAGAAATGAGAATTAATAGAACAAGCAATAACATCCTAATTTCTACATGACAGCTAGAGTAACACTTAAAAACATTCTGCATTACAGATAAATACACCATTCATTTTCACAAATGGAGTCTGTTTCAATTCTCAGCTGTTGGATGATGATTTGACTTGGAGCAAAGGCAGCATAATTGGGTAACAGCTGAAATGTGCTTCATTGTAAAGGGTTGAAAGATCCATTGCTGGATTTCCAGGAGTGTGAATTACAATTTCAATAATATCAGAAGCAACTAATTCTATTCTTTAGAAGTGAGGACATAAAAGAAGTTTTAGGTTTTCTTATTTCAAGCTTTAATTGATGCCTAGGTTGTAACTCATTTTCATCCCTGAATGGGTGGTAAAAACATACACAGTAGGTAATTCACACTACCTCAAAAACTGTTAGTGCTATAAGAAGACTAATCAGGGTAAGCTTCCAGTAGCAAATTATCAGCTACAAATTAAAATCTTGCCGCCTGTCTGCTAAAAGCAACCTTTCCCCCACCCCACTCTACATATTTTCCTGATTAGTAACTGTTGGATTACTACACAATGAGAAAAATAGGGGTTGATCTGAGAAAACCTTCAAAACGTGTTTCAGAAGTGAATAGGGAATAGTTTTAAGCTCTTACTCTTGTTTCACTGACACATTCACTGCATTTTGAAAATCTTCTCTTTTTTTCAATAACATGCTAGAAAATAAGTCAAGGAAAAAAGGTGTTTGTTTTTTTTTTTAATTTGTAATGCATCATTCTAGTCTATAAACTAAGGGAAAATATGCATACATTTGGCAAACCACTACAATCCTGGGGATATATATTCAGGAAGTGACCTATCCCATCCACAATGCAAGTCCTTTGCCCTTTCCAGAGGCACATTAAACCAAAAGAGTGCCATCTATCATCAGGAGCCCTGAATTCCCTGAAATTTTTGGGCAGTTTTCATACCTAGCAGAGAGTTTCATTCCCTTTGAGGTAAACCACTGGGTTCATATAGCCCCCTGAATCTTCCTTTCTAGTTTTCTGTTGTGTTTGTCCTAACAATTTGCTTTCACACCAGATTTGAAGTCAAAAGTAAATACAATTCCTTACTCTCATCAATAAGGGAATGAAACGTAGAAGAGCAGGAAGTGATCAAATTAAGGATAACATCTTGTGTAATATCAAATATTGTCATTTTGATCTTATACCTCTGAATATCTTTCCTGAAAGCATCCTGTTTAATAAAAAAAGAGATGGGGGACGTGACTACTTGAATGTTCTTTTTCAGTACAGTTTTACTGTTCTCTTTCCTAGCTCATGACTTGTTTAAAAGTACTAGAAATATTTGCACCTTGAATTGGTAGAGAAGGTTTTTTGACACTGAGGGCAAGGGTTTTTACAAATCGCAGGAGACATGCTCTCTGCCTTAATCTCTCCACACAGAGTCAATTTATGGTGTGTGTGTGTTTTGTATTGGTGTTTAGGTTAAAAGCACAGTGATCCCTGGAAGGATTATCTGCAGTCTTTGCAAGCACATTATTTATGGATTGCTATATACGTAGTGTGAAGAAACAACTTACAATCAGAAAGTGTTATGAATATCTTTCCCAAATGCTCATTTTATGCTCTGGATTCTGTTTCAAAGACCTGAATTCCACAAAGTGGTTAAGCCTACATATAACTACAAATGGTCTGTTCACTCTTTAGCTTTAACAGTGGCTGTGTGCTGTGCCATTTTATAGGTAGTCATTGTGACCCTTTTTGGACTTTAGCGATACAAGTAGCTTGTGTCAGGTGAATTCTTACCAGTGACCAGGATTATGAGCAGATAGAGCACCATTTCTAGGGAGGGTGTTTTTCAACCGAAGGTGGCTTATGTGCAAAAATTGTAACCTTTGTCCAAAGCCTAATCAGAAAAAAATATTGATTATTTATATATGGATCATGCATAGACACTTTTTATCGTGTAATTTATATTTTCAAGTGCTTTATGTTGTTCCTGATTAAAAAAAAAAAAAAAAAAAAAAGAAAAAAAAAAGAAAAAAAGATAAGAATTATTCTTCTGCTGGTTCCTTTTTGTCTGGGAGCAGGTAGCACCATGAAATTCCATGACAGTGAAGTATATGGTATATGGTGTATTTAATCAAGTCAAAGAGTATCTTAGCCAAATACAATGAATTTGTTATACCTCTCTATTTCCAGATGCTTCTCTTAATTATGCCTCCTAAGTGTTAAGACTTTTCGTCAAAATAGTCATCATCTTGCGTCAGAGTCTGGATGAGTCCTAGACAACCAAGGCAAAACACAGTACTTTCATTTTTGAGGTTCCTGACTGTTCCTCATATGTGTTAAGCTATACACAAATGCTCATTAAATCTACTAAGATAACTGTTTGATGTGTTACTCAATAGATGAAACATAAAACTGTTCTTTAAAAAATCAGCAAAATTGCTTAGAGGAACAACAAATTCATACATCAGCCCATTCTTTATGTTCTAAAGTGCAATTTACAGAACTGAACTAAAGCAAATGTCATACCTTTAATTTCATAAAAAAAGTTATGTACAAGTCTATTATTCAGAATAATCACATAACGGGGAAATTCACTGAACAGCTACCTTTCTGCTCAGCAGGGTGCCATTTTATAGACTTTAAAATTCACTAAGTTCAAGCAGCTTTCGTTCTCAATAATACATGTGCTAAATATGTCACATTAAAAGTGCTTTTGGCATGTAAATGATCCGTTTTCACATAGAAATGCTTTTAAAAGAATCTGAGCTCACTTTTTTGGAAATTATAAGTGCATTGAATTTCATTGTCCTACAGAACCATGTAGAGTTGATCGAAGTGAACTACAATGACAAACCAACCCTTGTCAGCCCTTATATTTATGTATCATTTGAGCTGTCAGAAGTATATTTAGTTGCATTTTCTTATACATATTTTCTACTCAGTTCAAAAAAAATAATAAAAAAAAATTTGGTGTAAGGAGGGGGATGTGGGTTTTCTTTTCTAGGCCTAAGTGCTCACAAGCACTTCTGTGTATAAAAAGTTAACATTTCACTGGAAGACTTGCAGCACGTTAAACTGATTACCTAAGCGAGTTAATTTTTTCTTAGAACTCAGCAGTACTTCTACTACTGCTTTAATGCTGAAAAATAAGGGAAATGTTTTACAGGTGATTTAGGATGCTTATCCTCTGAAGAGCGAATTTGGAATTCTTATGCGTAATATGAATAAAACTGAAAGCATAATCTCTGTCTCTCACTGCTTCATTATACTGCTGCATACTGAACAAATTCTCTATACTCTGTATACTGCAGAGTGAGATTCTTTCATGATAAATTGATTGTAGCTATTCTCATCCTCTGTATCTCCATGCAAGGGACCTTGATAATGTCAGGCACATACAGATTCTAAAAATCTTTTGTTCTTTCTTATTAAAATAAGTAAAGCAACTTGAATGCTGTGTGGAAGTCATTATGTTATTATTCTGGTTACCTATAATAGTGTACATGGCTCCAGGGTTCTCACAGATAGTTGTTTAAGAAAACAAACTGTCAAAATGTTCAATTCTTACTTTAAATACAGAGACAGAATTTGTGAAATGACTCAAAAAATTAAACTGGAAAGACTTGGGTTTAGAGAAGGAGAAGAAAAAGAAGAATAGGAAAGAAGCATATGTATTAGTTTGTAAAGTTCAGAAGGAAATGAAACATCGCCCCTTTTTTTGCTCATCCAAAACTGCAACTCTAAAGTCATAAGCTGTAGCTCTGAGCTGCATGTAGGATTCCATATAACTTGCTTTCACAAGTGAGATTCATCTTAATTCTATACTGTACATATAAAGGTGAGCATTTCTGCCTTACTGTTGTGTTTAATTCTCAGCGCAAATAGATAAAACAGAGTAAAAATGGGGGAAAGTGATGTGACACAAAATGAAAGAAAAGTCTGAGTATTTGGGTTTGGTGCATTTTTAATTAACATTTTAAGTTATTTTTTTTGGTATTGATAATATAATGTAATCTCAATCTTTCTGGTATTTTGATTTTTGGGTGGCATATGAACTTAAATATTTTTCTGTCTTCTGAGGCAATGCAAGATGGAGACTTGAGGCATTTAGACTTATATTTCTCCTCTTTCTTGGAGATATGCCTTGTATTTTATGTTTTATCTAAAATTAATCTGAACTGGAAATATTGGTTGATCCTCTGAACATGGAATAACTGACAGAAAGAGCTCCAAAAGCATTCAAGCACAAATACTCCAACTCAGTAATGGCTGGTTATCAACTGGTTATAAGCAGCCAACTGCTCACTTGCCTCTGGAGAAACAATTGGCCAAGGCATACTGAAAGTTGTCTATTTGACTGAGGTGATGTGTTTGCTAGATGTCAGTAAACATTTTAAGCATTCAGGGCTCTCAGATTAGCTATTGTAGATTTTTTCTTACTAAGCATGCGATTGCTAGATTTCTACATGCTTTGGTAATACCCATTTAATAATTAGAAAAAGCATTGTATTGAAGTGTCAAATATTTGTTCTACCATCTTTCAGCCTTGTGTAATTATTTCAACATCAGCCATGACCTTGTCTTCCAGATACTAAACCACAATAAGACATGTAAAGGACATTAACCTACTTAATCCTGGTTTTCCATCAAAAAACACTTAGTGTTTAGGATCTTCATCTGAACTGATGGTGTCCACATAATCCTACCTCTTAAAAATAGATAAAATTTTACTGAAAGAAATGCTTTACAACTTCCATTCTAGAAATGAGATGTTGAATAATCGCAGAATGTGTCCAAACATCTTCATAGCACAACACCCTCTAAAATATCCTGAAATCTGAAGTTATTTTTTAATAAATGCTACCTTTATATTTATAAATTCTATTTCACAACAGCTATAACTCAGTATGGAATATGATTTATAGCTCATATATATGTTCTCATATGCCCTATGGAAATGTCATACAGAATAAATAAAAGGAGTCTGCAGACATCGAATTGACTTCCTTAGAAATTAATCTAAAAGCTGATAGTCTTCGTTAAAGAACTAGACTTTTTTGTCTATTTATTTTTTTAATCCCTTGGCATAATATTTAATCACAAATCCTGTTTCATTTTTTTTTTATTTCATGGAGGTAAGCAGTTTATAGAAAGATAGATTTTAATTTTAAATAAATTCTATAGAACTTTTTTATAAGAGTTTGTTAATGCAACTCAGACTTGCTGCCAGTGAGAAGCATTTTCTTTCGTATATTTCTGAGTTCATACAAATTCTATCTAACTTTGTGTTTGGCATTCAAAACCATTTATGGGGATTTTTGAATTACTGACATTTTTAGGCCTTTAGATGTTGTGGATATAACACTGAAAGTACTGATTTACTTTTTAACTTTCTGCGGTATGTTTTAATAAAAAGGAAAGTGAATAACATTGCTTAACTTTGAACATAAAAGAAATCTTGGTCTCATTAAGTCAACAGTAATGCTCTCCTTAACTTCAAAGGAGACCATGATTTCATCCAACATATCTAACAGTTCCATAAAACACACAATGAAAATCACTTTACAATATTGGCAGTCAGACTACGCATTTTGTATGCATCTTAGTGCAGAAAAGGCACAAGCATTCTGACTTATTTACTAATGCATGCCAGCTAAAAATTAAAAGGGTGATGGATTTCTCGAGAGACATTGTGTTAGAAGTCAGGGAGTTTTAAGTCTGCACTGCCTCCATTTCAAATGAGATTTAAAATCCGCACTGTGAAATTACAATTATGTTATTCTAACTAGTCCCTTATTTGCTGGCTATGAAGTGTAGTGCATGACTTCTCTTACTGGGGGAAGAATGCTCAAGGTATGTAAGTGAAATACATACCCCAGCAGCAGGCAACCCAATGGGCTCAAAGCTGAAAACACTCCAGTACAGGTCCCATAAGCTTACCATAAATTCAGTCAGCTAAGTTTAAGTGTTAATGCATATTCTATTAGCAATTTTCTTGTGCTAATGGTAAAGCAAGTCTAAAGCCATACCTTGAAAGCAAACTGCAAGAAAGGGGAAGAGATTGGACAGATGCCTTTTAGTGAAATTTAGTATGGATAAGCATAATTACTTTAAAATGTATACGTTAGGTTAAACCCAAAGTGGGAGAAAGGACTTGAGAATAGCAATTTAAAGGCTGCAGAAAAAAACTGTAGAATTTTTTTATATTATGTAGAAGCAATGAAGAAAACTCACCAGAAAGCTAATGTTTTCTATCACTGATTCTGATGGTATCACGCTCATTTTCAAGAATACCCTTCTAATAAAGTAGGCATAGTTTGAGAGGTCTCTGCTTATGTGTCTAAAGATCTTAACCATAGATAAACAATTACCTTTTCATAAGAAAAGATTTTCAAACATCTGGTGAATTATAGTAATCTTTATCTGTCAATATTTTCTGCTCTAAAAACTGTTATGTGTTTGGATATAATTCGATTTCAGTTGAGTCCTTATATTGGTAATTGTTTCCAACCTTCTCTTCTCATAGAGAAAGAGATCTAACACTGATGTTTTTGCCTTAACACCAGGGGAGTCATCTGCTTATGAAAAGCTTTTTATTTTCTCCTCAGTAGAGAGTGTCTGATAACAGGTTAGTAAGAGTGGCGTGGGATAATGATGCAATGTATCTTCCTCCTGAATCTTAACAAAAACTTAAAGAAAAGTCTTGCAAAGGGTGATGGGTGATTGTGTGTCTGTGTCTTTGTTAGCTATCTCTGTTCTTCAGTCTGAAGAGCGTGTTGATCAGCATGTCATAACTGCATTCTCTCTAGGTGTGTTGGCCCATGCTGGTTCTGTCTCTGCACCTCATTTTTGTAGACCCTGCATGTCCATCTTTAATCTCCTTATCTACATTCAGTTCATTTATGGGAGGGAGGAATTTTCAGGAATTCTCTTTCTCAGCTGTTATCACAGTCAATCTGAGCCATGCTGTCTGCTTACAAGAGCACTGCCAAGGTTGTTTCAGCAGTAGCCAAGGAGATTGTTTTCAACCACTGCTGAATCATGAAGTGTGGTTTAAACTATCGTGTTTGTCTTCATGTGGGAAACAACATGAAGTTGAAATTCATGTATCATGTTCTGAAATTCAGGTATCATGTCAGAGATAGTGAAAGTCAAGAGCAGAGTCCACATTCTTCCTTCTGTTGTGTTACTTATCTCTAGCTCAGCTCGGTCTCTGCTATGCACTAGTGTTTGATGTTCTGGTGATTCCCAGGGGCACTTCTAGGACAGAATGAATATCACTGCAATTAAGTGTGTAGATACAGCTTTTTTGAGGCTTTTTGATATTTTACAATAAGAATATAAAAAAAAGATGCTGACATATATGTGTATCCTGATGACATTAGAAGCCAATGTCACCAAAATTGAGCATAAGAATCAAAAAGGCCATCATTACACATGGGTGCATAATTAATGGTAATTACCATCATTTTTCCCTAAACAAGGGATATTCTTCCTCTGAAAGAAAAACGTGTACTTTTAAAATCACAGAACTTACCTTCTGAGGAAAAAATTAATTTCCTGATTTTTACAATATATGTTCAAAAATATTGCAGAAAATGGCATTGCTTCTTCCGTAGATTGTGCTATTGTTTGTGAAGAGTTTCACATGGCCCTGTGTTATAGAGAAATTATTTTTCTTTAAGTGACTGTAATAACCCTCTTTATTCTGGGGTTTGGAGAGCTTAAAAGTGCTGTGGGGGAAGCCTGCAGTGTTGTATGAAATCAGTATTTGGCACAGGAGCTACTCACTTGCACCACAGCTTCCTCCAGGCTCTCTTTTTATGCACTTTGCCATGGCTATCCTAATCTCTGACTGGCATCCAAGAGTGCTACTACAATATAACAACTGCTATTAATGGTTAGGCAGTGTCTGGCTGCATATTCACAGTCAGCAGTGGCTTGACTTAGGATGACTGTCATGTTAATGTTGCTCCTCTCCTAGATGTTTCCTGCCTCCACTGCGAAAGATCCTCTGTTCACACCACAGTCATACCACTGCAGTTAAAATACAAGTGCAGTAGTCCTGATTTGGGAAACTTTAATATTCTGAGATTTGTTTGGCAACTGTGGATACTCAGTGGGTGGTTGAGTGTTATAGAAAGTGTATAGTCATCTCTGAGGTGAAATCATATAGTAACCTCTGAGATCTACTAACTGACGGGTAGGAAAGTCTACACACATCCCAGGATAAACTATTTCCTCTCCTGAATCAGGACATGTCTGTGGATTAGAACCACCTCACACACTGAATATATGAGAATTCAGAACATTGGTTTCAGGTGCTATAGTACATGACTATATGTCCCCCATTACTTGCACTTGAGGAGTGTCATAGCATATTTCAGAAATAACAGATTTTGTCAAGCTTGCTTTCTGCCTGAATCTGAGTAATACCCATAGTACTGAAATTTAGGCTATATTGTCTTTTTGTCTTAAAAATTTAATAGAATTTGGTTTTTTTAGAAAGCATAAATTACATTCCATCTCAGCAGTCAAATTTTAGTAATACTGAGACAATCCATATGTATAACATAAGGAAATAATGAGATACCTGAGCTCAAACACATATTTTAAATGTAGAGGTAGCTCTGTATTTTAAGATTCTTCATTTTGTTCTTGCAAGGTTTGAAAATGTGTTTTGAATATATTTTGAGCAAGAGTGTGAAAAATAAGAGATTACCTAATGTTTTTGTTTACTATGCAACTCCCTCCATACGCACACATTCAATTAGTAAGAGCACTAAACATTTCCTGGTGCTCCTGTTTTGCAGTACAGGCTTTGCCTGCTTTCTGTTTGCTGTTTAGAACATAATGACATCTGCTGGAAGAGGTCACTAGTAAAAAGGTGTTAGCAACTGAGAGAGAAGTTGAAATCCAATCTGGATAAACGTATGTTTGAATCTTTACCAGTTATCACCTAAACATGTATTTACAGCCAATAGAGAAGTAGGTGAAAATACTATAAAATACTACTACTTAAAATATATTTAAAGAGTGATATTTAAAATCAAAAGACATTTAAAAAAAGCCAGTGCTGAACTTAAAGAGATAGAGATGCATTCCAAAATGCAGGTATATTGATTTAGCTCATTTGGGAATAAAGCTGATCAACAAAATATGTTTTATGTGAAATATCTTGGGTTCAACACAGTACCTCTTAGGTCCAAGAAGAACTTCAGTGGACTTTTCATGGATACCTGTGAATTTCTCTCAGGTCTGGAGCAGACTGTTTCTACATTACCTAGCAATTTGGAGCAAAACTAGTTAATCAGTAGCTTGGTACTGCTAATGCTGAGGCCCTTCCCATCTCTGTTACACGTGTTTTTAGTAATTTACATCAGATGACATTTTTTTCTTCTACTGGAGCAAACGTGTTGAGTACACAAATGGTTTTAGGTTTTCTGACAGGATAAACCAGAGTATTCACCAGGAACAGCCTTGATGTGAAGCCTGTCTGAGGTGCTGTTGAAGTGACTGTAAAATACCAGTAACTTACAGCTTTACAGGAAATTGTATAACTGGTCTAAGGTTCAAAAGAAAAAAAAATTAAATATCCTACAAATCTAACATCTTGCTTCTTATGTTTTGTTGCTTGTTTGGTTTTTTCCAGATACCTACGACATGAATGTACCTCTTGACTTGCACAAAAAATGTAGTTTGCTTCCATTTCTTTTCTTCATTTCCAGTCTTATTTTTTTACTACAATTTTACATTCATGTGGAAGAATTTTCATATAACATTTAAGTGTCACAGATGCATTATTTCCATGCCTGAAATATTTAAGAAGCTAAAGCAAAAAGTGAAGAGTAAAGATTTAGGCTCCCTTTTAGATACCATCCAATGTTAGAAAATATAGTTACTCCCTTTACCATTAATATACTACCACGCCATTTCCCCATATGACTTATTCTCCTCTCTGCCTTTGAAAACATGGCATATTCCCTGTGACTTTCTTCATGTCTATCTTCATCAGTGATGTGTTTAATTGACAAGTACTGATATAGGCCTCTAAAAGCTTCAGTCTCCATTTTGAAGTATTCCACACTCTTTAATTGAGTTGGGTCTAAGCAGTGGGCTTCTCTTTGCTGGTCTTTTCTCAAACCCGTTGGTGTGTCTTGTTTATATTCAACAAACCATACATTCATACATTACTTATTTGGGGACTTTACCATTTCTTTGCCACTCAGCAGAGACATAGAAGAGTTTTCTGACTTAGACCACAGAACAACTTCAGAAGAATCAGCAGGGAGTATTTCAGCCCAACAGCTAACTTCATGCTCATAATGTGTTTATGGGGCTTCTTCATCAGAGGAAGTGAAAGCATCTGCAAAATATTCCCTTAACATGTTCCAGCTGAAGTCACTGTATGGATTATACAGACTCATAATCTGCCCATCCCTGGTTCTTTCTAGAGATAGCATCCTTTTTATGTGGGGAAAAATGGTACATATAGTTCAAAAAAACCCCAAGGAAATATTAATTTTGTTACCAACACCTCAGTCATACTGCAGTTCTGAGACAAAATAGCTTGGAGAAGTTGGTAGCAGAAACAGTTTGTCCAGATAGGTTCCTATAACTAGACAGAATCATAGAATGGTTTGAGAGTTGAGAGACCTTAAAAATCGTCTAGTTCCAACTCCCCTGCCATGGACAGGGACATCTTTCACTAGATTAGGTTGCTCAGAGTTCCATCCAGCCTGTCCTTGTACATCTCCCAAGATAGGACATCCGCAACTTCTCTGGGCAACCTGTTCCAGTGCCTCACTACCCTCACAGCAAGGAACTTTTTTCCTAGATTTTTCTAATTTTTTAGTTTAAATACATTCTCCCTTGCCCTGTCATTAGATGTTCTCATAAAAAGTCCCTCTCCATCTTTCCTGTAGGCTCCCTTCAGGTACTGGAAGGCTGCAATTACGTCACCTTTAAGCCTTCTCTTTTCCGAGCTGAACAAACACAATTCTCTCAGTCTTTCTTCATAAGAGAGAAGCTTTATTCCTCTAATCATCTTGGTGACCCTGCTCTGGACTATCTCTAACAGCTCATTCCTGTGCTGGGGACCCAGTGCAGTACTCCAGGTGGGGTCTCACCAGAGCAGAGTAGAGGGGCAGAATCCCTTCCCTTGACCCGCTGGCATGTTCCTTTTGATGCAGCCCAGAACACAGTAGGCTTCCTAGGCTGCAAGTGCACATTGCCAGTTCACGTCCAACCTCTCATCCATGAAGTGCTTCTCAGCAGGCCTGCTCTCGACCTGTTCATCCCCCAGTCTGTATTGATACTGGGAGTTGTCTTGACCCAAGTGCAGCACCTGTCACTTGGTCTTCTTAAACATCATGAGATTCTCATAGGTCCACTTTTCAAACTTGCCCACAGCCCTCTGGATGGCATTCCATCATTCAGGTGTGTCAACCACACCACTCAGCTTGGTGTCATCTGCAAATTTGCTGAGTGTGCACTAGATCCCTTCATCTTATCTTTGATGAAGATATTAGATAACACTAGTCCCAATATGGACATCTGAGGGACACCACTTGTCACTAATGTCCCTCAGAACCCTGAGGTGTTCACCACCACCCTATGGAGGTGACCGTCCAACCACTTTCTTATCTATCTAACAGTCCACTCGTCAAATTCATCTCTCTCCAGTTTAGAGAGCTGTTATGGGGGACCATGTCAAAGGCTTTGCAGAAGTCCACATAAATGACAACTGTAACTCTTACCTCTTCCCCTGATATAGTTACTGCATCCTAGAAGGCCACTAGCTGGTCAGGCAGGACTTGCCCTTGGTGAAGCTGTACTGGTTGTCCTAAACCACCTCCCTGCCCTCTATGTGCCTTAGCATAACTTTTAGGAAGATCTGAGTTTCATGATCTTCCCAGGCACAGAGGTGAGACTGACAGGTTGGTAGTTCTCAAGAGTCATCCTTTCTACCCTTTTTAAAGATGAGAGCAATGTTTCCCCTTTTCCAGTCACCTGGGACTTCATCTGACTACAATGACTTTTTGAGTATTGTGGAGAGTGGCTTGGCAACTACATCAGCCTATTCCCTCAGGACTCTAGAATGCATCTCATCGGCTCACACAAGTGTACGTACATACAGGTTTATCAGGTGATCACGAACCTGATCTTACGTTGGGAAGGACTTTGCTCCCCCAGTCCCCATTCTGGTGTCCATCCACTCAAGAGGTGTGGGAAGTGAGGTTGCCAGTGAAGACTGAGGTGAAAAAGTACCTGAGCCTTCTCCTCATCCCTTGTTACCAGTTTTCCAGCACTGTTCATCAGGGAAATATATCTGTTTTAACCCTCATGTTTTGGTTAACATACCTGTACGAATCTCTTCCTGTTATTCTTTTTGTCTCTTGCCGAGTTCAGTTCCAGTTTTGCCCTGGCCTTCCTCATCCCTTTCTATACTCTTCCTGGGTCACCTGTCCCAGCTTCAACTGTCTATGCATTTGCTTCTTTGTCTTTAGTTTGGCCATCTGTTCCCTACTCAGCCATGCCAGTCTTGCCTCCCTTGCCGGATTTCTTGCTCCTGGGGATTGCTAGCTCTTGCACTCTATGGAAGGCTTCCTTAAAGATTTGTCAACTCTGTTATACTCCCTTGTCCCCAAGGGCAGTCTCCCAAGAGATCCCACTATCTCCCTGAAGAGTGAAAGTTGTCTTGTTTAAAGTTCAGGGGTCTAACTTTACTCCTTACCTGACCCATATGCCTCAGGACTGCAAACTCCACCAGCGCAGGATCACTGAAGCCCAGGCCTCCAATCCTGATGTCCCTGATTAGCTCGCTTGCATTGGTGACCAACTGCTCCAGTAACACATCCCTTCTGGTGTGACTGTCTATTACCTGGCTCAAGAAGATATCCTCCATGCATTCCAAGAGTCTCCTGGACTGTCTAAAACTTGCCATGCTACTTTTCCAGCAGGATGAGAGCCTGTGAGTGTGATACCTCCTGTAACTGGAGCAAGAAAGCTACACCAATAGGCTCCCCTTGATCAGGCAGCCTGTAGTATACACCAGTCAAGAGGTTCCTGCTGTTGCCTCCCTCTCTGATTCTTAACCACAGGCTTTTGACCTGCTCATGTCTGTTCTTCAAAGACAGCTCTTCACACTCAATACAACTCTCAATGTAGAGGACAACCTCTTCCCTCTCCTGTCTTTTCTGAACAGCCTGTAGCCGTTGATAGCTACACTCCTGTCATGGGATTTGTCCCACCAAGTTTC
>JAYRBT010000177.1:32495438-32612044 GCA_036023395.1 Myiotriccus ornatus | reverse complement strand
GGTGATAAGAGAACTTTATTCTTTTGTATTATCAAGTTATTGAAATTTGAAATAAGTACGCTACTTAATTAAATTTGTTGGGTCAACTCATCACTTGTTGGATACGGTAAAATGTCACTTATGGTTGGCTTAGAACAAAGATATAAGCATTGTATTTTTTTAAATTATTATTATTATTTTTGTCCTGATCTCTCATAGATTCATCATGGTAGGGTTCCAAGTATCCTGGTATCCTGCAAGTCACTTTCAATATCCAGATCCTGGCTCCAAAAGTTTACAATCAAAAAAGAGGAGGAAGAGAAGGGAAGAGAGGAAAGGCAACAACAACTGACAATGAGTTGTATGTGAGTCCTACTGTGGAACTGGGACAGAAACAGGGACAATCATGTCACATGTGCTACAATTTCTCCCTGATGAAACAAAGCTGACATATGGACATACTGCTGAGGTCACCTTTGTTCTCTTCATTCTCTCTCTTCTTCACATTTCCCTTTTTAATCTTTTCCTCTGTTTTTCAGCTTTGACATCTTTTACTTCTATCTTGTCTTCTATTCATTTTTCCTGCTCCCTTGTACACTTCAAGTCTAATTTCTTTGCAGTCATCCAGGAACTGCCCAACTCAGGCACTACCCAGAGACCCCTAAGCTCTAGCAGACTTTGTCAGCTATAGAACTCAAAGAAATATAGGCATTTCAGCACAGGCTTTCACCTGGAGTAGCAGAGTGATAGATGGGATTGATTAGCCTGAAAGCAGTACCACATTAAAGCTGCCATTTTAGTTTTGGGAGCTGGGCTATTGGCACTGTGTAATGGTACTCTGTGTCATCTAATGTACTAGGTTTTTCAAAGCAATCTTACGATTCTTGATCACTTTCAGTGTAGTGCCATGAAGATAGATGTTTTGGAATCATTCTGAATGGAATCAGATTTTTTAGGGAATTAGAGCAAGAAACAAACATCACTTGTGTGTTTCCATACCTACAAGTCCATTGAGTAAGTCACTTTTTTGTGCTCAGTACACAAGTAGGAAGAAGAGTGATGTAGCGAGTGTCGTACTGAAGAAGACTAAATCATAAGAGGAACTACTCTGAAAGACAGAGGAGGGACAGAGGAATTTTGCTAATACCTGAGGAGAGTAATACGGAAAATTGAAGAGGGCACTTAGAAAGTAAGACTACATTTTGCAGTTCTTTTGAGTTTTTATTTCTGCGTGTTTCTGTGGTTTACAAATCGACTGCTTTGCTTCACCTATATCTGGGTTTTTTCTGTACAGAGCCTTGACGAAACAACTGAGTAAGCTGGGCTGTGAAGGGAATTAGTGCTCATTTCTTCAGAAGTCTCACAACTGGTTTGGACTGATTGCAAAATCAGCTAGGTGAGAAGTTAAGTGTTAGTCTTTCCTAAGCATTTTCTTTCCCCTCTCCCTTTACCAGACTAGGGCTGCTAAAGATTTATTTCAAACACAGAAAATTGGTGAAAAGCGTAAGTTCCATTGGCAAGGTTGAAGCACGAGAGAGAAGTTTCAGTGAATCCCTGATGCTTCCGGAAGGAATTCATTGTTTAGAGGATTTATCTTACTAAAAGGATTGAAAGAGAGGTCTGCCTGGATCCTTTGTTATGTGGGCCATCTCAGGAGTTTGGAAAAGAAGTTTAACTTCAGACAGCAGTACATTATTGCAAACCCTATGTAGATATATAAGTATTTTTTGATCATTTGCTAGGTGTTACTGTGCTTTGGTGGAATCTCTTTGGCTCAGTTAAAGTGCTCACATAAAATCAAGAAGGTAGAATGGATTATCTTTTTGCCGGTGAGAGGCAAGGAGAAAAAATATGACAGAAAGACAAAATGAAGAATTTCAGACTGCTGTTGCACTCCATAAAACTGGGAGAGATTGGAGGGCAGAAAAGCAGGTACGAAGTTATTTGCTGGCATCAAGCTTATTTCTCCTGGGGGAGTATTCTGAAGGTTTTCTGTCTACATTCTTGGTTTTCAGAGTTAGGATTGAGAATGGTGTTGCTATCTATTGTGGGGTTTTAAGCTTGGTGATTGTTTTGTTTTGCCTTGTAATAAATACAATTGCAAAATATAGTTTTCCTACTTATTTATAGTCAGTGAAGTTGTAGTTACTCTAAAGTTAGCAAAGGTTAGTGTCAGCCTAAAGATTTGTCTTCAGGCATGTTAAATTAAAAGAAGTATTACAGTCCTGTCATGAGGAAGGGTGTCTGCCTCTCCACAGTTAAAGCGAATAGACATTGTTGGTAGCAGAATGTGCATGAAAAGACAACCTTGTTTGTCACAGCCTAAACAGTACCTGTGGGTGACATTCCTGACAATATCGCTGCAGGTTAAGTAGTTTTAATGCTACCTTTTCCTGATTTTCTATTGTGTGGAGTTTTTGTTGCTCTTTGGGAGTTTACCTGCTGAATATGACTTCAACATTTTGCCAAATTTTTTAACTTCCTTTATCCTTTATTCTCTTTTATTGGAGTCAAACATTCAGACATAGATGGTTTTACACACATGCTACCCCATGCTTGGGGTTTTTTGCATAAAAATAATGATTTCTTAAGTGTAATCAGGATTTCCATAAATAAAACATGGGTAAAACTCATGTACATTAGGATTATGTAACTGACTTTTGGCTATTAACTCTAAAGTTGTTTGGCATCAGATTTGACTCATTAAAATATTTTCAGGAAAATTCACTGTGGAAAACCACCCAGATAATAAGCAGTCTTTTGTGAAAATACCAAATGACTCTCTGGCTTCTTTTGTTCAGTGTTCAGGATTGCTTTCACTGCCAGACTGCCCATGTAGTGAGTGGCAGCAGTGCGTTCCTCACGTGCAGACTGATGCCGTCAGGTGATAAGGAAGTGGAACGTGGCACATCGTTACCCACCACCATGGTGAGTAATCCCACTCTGAACAGAGCTGCCAGGATGAAGTTCAGTTCTAAGTAGAGCCTGGCCGTGTTAGCCTGGCATTGTGACCAGGACATCGAGCTCACTAGAGCTGACTAAGTTGCATTTGTAAGTTCAGGATCAGACCTGTGCAGCTTTGGATGGATAGTACGTGTTACGTGCGTGCTTGGACGTGTTGTTAGTATGTATGCAAACCTGCCAGACTCCATCTCTCTGCAGTGAGCTGCCATGAGGCAGAACAAGTTGCATCTGTTTGAAGAGTTTTGATGTAAGTACAAGACTGCATGGGAAAACCTTTGCTAAACTGGGAATTGAAGTTCCAAAAGAAGCTTTGTCCTTCATCTTCATATAGAGATATTTGCACCTGTCCCAGTGTCTCCATATTACACCTATGATAACAGCTAAAGGTATTCTTAAACACAAGCATGGTGCTATTATATCAACAATTTGAAATATGACTCTTTGGAATAAATATACTAAACATTACAGTCTTATAAAGAGCTAGATCTTTGATGATCAATTTAATTGAATTTCTTATGAAGTCTTTTAGTTGCCTTTATTGGCAGTTGAATGAAGCTAAATATGTAAAATTAAGAAATAAGTTAGGAAAAGCTGAGTATCCTTTTTTCACCCTCTTTCCTCTTTTTGCTCATCTTACAGCTTTCCAAATTTTATGACCTTTGAAACTAGAAGTATGTATTCATAGCCATTTACAAGCTTCCACAAATAGTCCAGTAATCACTTGTTAACAATGAATGTGAGTTCTTGACTATCTTGACTATCTTGACTATCTTGACTATCTTGACTATCTTGAATGTGAATATTAGGCTATGCCAAAAATAGTGTAGTGGATCAAATCTAGTGACAATTATCTTTAGCAGTTACCAGATCAAATCAGCTAACTGTAGTAAGGACTACTGGAGGGCAGATCAGTGAACATAGGTAGTTGGCTTGAATGGCTAGGTAGTTAAAAATTATGAAGAATCAAAATAGTGTTTATATTTGTGATCTTTCCTTCTTTTTGAAGATACATTCTTATTCTAAGACAAAAGAAGGAACTAAAATGTGATTGTGAAAAAAATAGTTACCAATATTCTGGAACAGTTACTTTAGTATTATGTTACAATCTAATAAACTTTTAAAGTATATTTTTTGTTTCTTCAATTAAGTTTCACATTATTCTGTGAGTTATTCAAGCACCTGTGTTATCATCAGTACAAGACAAATAGACCTATCTGTTTACACAGTGGCTCATTGATAGAGTAATGACAAAGAGGAGGGGCTTGCAGTTGCAGAGGTCCAGGCAGGAATATCCATGAGTTCTGAAATGTTCTGTCACTCCACTCATGTTCTAGTTAGGACTATGTTCTAGTTAATACACCTCTCTTTATGTCTGTGTCACTGCGTCTGAAAACGATTTACCTGCTGGTTCTGAAGAATATACTTGAAATTCCTGCTCTATTGTGAACTAAGTAGCCTAGAGGGCAGCACTAGGAAATATTCTGACAATCTTCGCCAGCTGCATGGAAGATGCTTATGATAAAACATACTATCAGTTAATTCAGCAGTTCATACCCTTGGAGCTGACTTTTGAAGAAGGCTCAGAAACAGCATGAGTGGGCACAGCTAGGCTGACCACAGGCCTTTGCATTTTCCTGTTGTGAAATGCCACAAAATTCAGTTTTACACATCAAAATAAATTAGACCAATGAAAAGAAAGAAGAAATTAAAACAATCACTGATTGTTATACAAATACTTTTAGGTTTCTTTTCTGTTAAGAGAATGACTCTGATTTTACAGAAAAATGGGGAGAGAGGATTTGCCCTTCAAGTCAAGCAGAAGTCTATTGCTTTAATTCCTCATTGCTGCCTTTTTTTGGCCTTCAGCATCAGTCACAGTGTTTACCAGTCAAAGTCCCAACCCATACAGCAAATATCAATTCAAGAGCTACTTAATCTATGGAAAAGTAACTGAGACAGTCTTTGTATTTGACTGAAGCGCTGTGGGGAACTAAGAACTGGATTGACAAATTAGACAAAAGATATTACTAATCCTATTCACTGTATACTGTTTAATATGTATGAAGAGGATTTATAACCAGTTCCTGAAGAGTTACTTTATCACTGGTTTCATTTGTAAAGAAAAGTCAAACTATTTTGCAGCAGACTTTTACCTGATATTTTGCTTCCAGAGTTTGCTTATCTGTACCATGTCTTCTGTTGACAAAGAATCACTTGCTAGGGAACTGCAGCACTTTGTTGATCCTCTGAGTATGTTAGTAGGGTTCTTGTAGTAACTTTTAGTATCACCCTTTTCAAATTTTGTTCAACTGCCAAAATGCCAGCTTACTCACATAATCTCAAAATAAAAGAGCTTTTAGCTCAGGAGTGTTAAGTAAGCATGGTCAAAATTAAAATAGACTTCTGTTGTACATGGTTTGGTCAAATACTGAGGAGCTGTAAGCGCTCACATCCGTTTACCAACTAAAGATCCAAGCACCAGAAGAAAAAGAACAAATGCTATCAGATGCATAGACTTATGAGTGTGTTTGTAAAGACGAAGAAGCAACCGGGAGGTATGACCTGCTGAGTTTAGCTCATTTCTGGGCTTATCTTGCAGTCTTCACTCTAGCAAAGCAGCTATTGAAGTAATTCAGAGCTGCTTAAAAAATGAGTCAACATTTTTTCTGATCCGAAGCCCACTGAAGATAACAGAAAGGAGGTGGTTTGTTTTTTTTTTTATTTTGAGGATTTTGTCCATGGTCTGCATTTTATAAATTGACACAAAAAGAAAAGCGTGTTTCTACAGACAAACCTAAGGGTCTTAAAAATCAAAGTCTCATTGAAACTCAGTGGGATGTAAGTTTCTGAACAATTTTGAACCTGTAACATCAGTGAACTCACTATCCAATTTGTCCTAGAATGCTTAGAACTGCTTTTATCGTTACATATGTCAGCAAAATTTAAATTGGTATCTCCCAAAAAGTTCAGCCAGATGCATTAAAGTCATTAATGCAAACAAATTGTTCATAAAACATGTGGGGTTTTTCCTTCCCAAAATCAATCATTAAACCAGAAATAATTTTGTTCCTAGCAAGCAAACCTCTATGTGCTTCATTGTAAAGAAAATTAGTGTTATATATACTCTTGCTAGAAGAGACCACTGTTTCGTGTACTTCATTGAGGCATTTCTCTGAATACCAGCAGAACATTAAATTTCAATACCAAATTTCCTTGAATCTGCTGTTTTCTGCTGAGGGATCTTCTCTGTTTAACAATATACAAATGGAAGAATATGGGTTGTCTTGATGTTACTGTGAGTCAGCTCAAGAAATGAGAATACTCTCCTTTTGTCTTGTTAATAGCTTAAGTAAGACATTGTAGGCATGGCACATCATCCTTTCATTATGAAATACTGAGAAATATTGAAAGTTTTTGTCCAGCCAGGATCCCTGTATACAGACTTGCATCTTTCGTTGTTGTGTTTCCAAGACATGATAGCACTTGAAGTTTCTTTTGTTTTCATGGTAATATTTTCATTGCAAAGTTTTTCATAATTTTTGTCTCTCTCTTTTTTTGTTTTTTTTTTTTTTTTCTCCATCTACTTCTTTTTAGATAGTCCAGCTGAATTAAGTGAAGAATTAAACTATATAATACAGCCTTATTATAGTGGGAGCAAAATGAAGATGATCTGATGAGATAAATTGCTGAAGGTTAATAGCTTTTTAAAAATCAATCTTCCTTACAAAGGAAAAGGGTAAATGGCTTAGTGGATGAAGCCTTGGCCTCTCACCTTTCTGACCATAGTTCAAGTCTAAACTGTGAGGGTCCCAAGTTACGTGCTTTATTGGGCTGAGATCAGTCTCTAGTGGGCAGGAGTCTGTATTACAGGATTCATGGATGTATTTTTCCATACAGGCAGTAGCAGCACAAGAGGCTGATACAGACTACTCTATAATCTCCCTAAGCAGTGAGGCTGATGGACAAAATTAGTGTCACCCTGAGCAAAGCGTTAGGATGTTCCAGCTTGCAGCCCTCTGTGCTGTGTCCATGCCACACACTGGTTATGGAGTCTGACTTCCACAACACCTTACAGCCTTTCGTCCACAATAAACATAATGGTCTCCATCTAACAAACAAAAATGAGGTGACTTTTTAAATAATAATTAACAGATTATTAGAGAGCTTTAATAATCATAATTGATCATTTTTCAAGTCAAGTTCAGGCAAAGAAATAATTCATCTCAGCTGTTAATCATAGGGAACGCAAAAATTCAGAGAACAATATAATTGAAGTGTCAATTAGGAAGTTTAAGTAAAAGTGGGGAAATTAAAAAAACCCAACATTTCTAGCATAATTTATTAGCATGTTAATCAAGTTTTAATCAGATATTAGTCTGATAATTTATGTATTCCCATCCGTTATGTGCATGAAATGACTATTAAATAAGCTTCTTTCTGATTTAGTTTTAATAATGTGTTTTAATAGAAAAGCACACTGCATTCTGAGCAGCAAAATGAGCAGCGCAAACTGTCTACTGAATAAACATACAAGGCACACACATAAAAAGAGCTTTCAGTTAAGGAAGCTGTTGTAAGCATGATTTTTGTAAGCAAAGATATGTTCCCTTGGGGCCCAACTAAAAGAAGAATTCCTTAATCTTCTGGGAAATTTTATTTTCTAAGCCAAAACAATGTAGGAAAAAAGTGTTATTTAAATGTGAAAGGAAAGTGTTTTGGTTCATCTGTTTGGCCTTAGCAGCAAGATACACAGTCTTGTGTGAAAGTATTCAGCTGTGTGTCTGTGTATTGTGATGTTTTGCATGAGCTTAAAATCAGATATATAACATGTGTGTTCTTTCTACTGAAAATGTTGGCCTTGCTTGTAGTGATTAATAATTAATATACAAATATAATTTGAAAGTAATTTGTATGCTAAGACTTGGGAATTGAGTGTATGTTAAAATGTGCATACATTCATGACACCAACATACTCATCCCAGTGCTTTCTAATGATTATTGCTTACTGTTAATTCAAAACACCTGCAAGTCCCTTTGTTTTGATCAAAGCATTTTTTCTCCCTTGAGACTGATGGATGGCTTTGTGATTTGTGAGGTAATATGTGAAAGGTCATGAGTTAAGATGTCCTGTGGAACTTGCTCTTCTACTTGCCCTCATCTCCCAAAAGAGTGAAGGGACCAGGCTTATTTTTCTGTGTATCTGGAACTCCTGTTCGTATATACACTAAATGTATGTGTGCTCACACTTATGCATGTGTTTATGTGTGTGCATCTCGGTCTACACACATACAAATGCAGAGAGTAACCTTTAAGAAAATTTTATGCAATACTTCTTTTTGTAACAATCTATTGCAGTCTGAATTAAGTATTATTAGTATTATTCTTTTTAAAATTAAAATACCCACAAAACATGCATTTACTTTCAGCTATAGAAAATGCTAATAATGCTTTTAGAATGGTCTTTAAAAAGTCTAATTATATCATCTAAAAATGGAGAGACCAAAGGGCAAGCTAAATTCTCCTAACATAAATCAGACTTTTTTATTTCAATGACTTTAAAAACCTCAAATGCAGTAATTTTAATAGCAATGAAAGAATGAATAAGTCATAACTCCGCCTGATCACATAACTGTCTATAACTGTTATTAAATGCTCCAAAATAAGTGAACTCATTATGTTTCTGCACTGCTTTTAGCTAATCTAAGATTCTGCTCACTTAATCATGCAGAAAAGGCTTTAGCACAGTTTTAGACCCTCAGCAAGGTCACTTCAATGCCTTTTTTTTTTCTGTTCTGCACTGATCATTTAAGAACAGCACTTTGACCCGAAACTGATGATCTCTCATATAAGCTTGAATGCTTAACCCCGAAAGGGCTGTGTTTCAGATGTACATTTGCACAGCCTATTGTCATATTTGCTGCAAACTGAGCCAGACTCTCTTTTCAGGGAAGGAGGAAATGCCAATCAGAATTTGTAGATGTCATGCACATGATGAAAGTACATTTTTATGATACCTTCAGAGACCAAAGCAGCGATTTTTATCCTGCTCTTTAATGACTTTTAATTGACTCTAGAGGTATGATAATTAAATGCTGTTTTTTACTATATGTTTCTGTCAGACAATATATAAATCTTACATATAGAATTTTCCTAGAAATTTAATTCATTTAGGCATGATAACCCATTCAGACAACTCTTGCCTATAGTGAAACTGTAAATACATCCAAAAGCTAGGGGACGAATGTTGTCCCTTCTTCTCTTCATGGTGTCTATGCTACAAAACAAAATGCATTGTAATGTCAGTAAAATGTCTTCAGAAATCAGGAGTAGAGGCCAAGTCCTACACCACTGTAGCTAATGGAAAAACTCTTTTATCGATTCAGTGGCAGCAGGCTTGGGCTTTGAATCGCAAATGAAGGCTGTAATTCTCAAACGCTGGTAAACATGCTGAGCTTTACTCATCTGGTTTGTGCTGTTGATATCAGTAGGACGACTTCACCTAAGTAAAGTTGAATAAAACTTAATCCTACAGGCATTTACTTCCTGATGTGCGCTTTCCTTTCTCTCCTCATCTGTGCGCACAGTCAGAGGGAGACAAAATGCAGCCGTAGCACCGATGCAGAGTGGTTATCAGGCCTGTTATAAAGGTAACTGTCACCCAGCAACACTGTCTCCTCTACACATGGTGAAAAAAGTTGTTCTTTATGGTCCTATAAGGTTTTTTCAAATAATTTTTTTTCTTCTCCTTTTTCTTTTTGATCCTTTAAAGGGAGAATATGTTTGGCATGTATGAGAAATCGTTCATATACTTCCCTACACACCTTTTCTGAATCTTAGCAATCCAAAAATAAATTTTGTTTTATTTTATTTAATTACAAGTGAAAATAAAAATAAAAAAAAAAAATAAATCTTAAGGAGGATAGTTTGACATTGCCCAGTGCAGTTTCCTCATCTGTAGTGGAAAAGCTATAGCAGTGCTTACCGGCTATGGACAGCCAAGTACTGGTACCTCACACTTTCCTGGGAAATGAAATTATCTTCTTTTCTACAGATATAAAATATACTTTGCAATTGTATAATTTCTGGCCAGTCAATGTTGCCTGGGGTTAGTAATAAAATCTAGAATGTAGATCTGTTATGGTTCTTCCGCAGAGACAGTGTTGGGGGGGAAGAAGCCCTCCCTGCCCTCCAGCCCTGGGATGGGGCACGGGAGCAGTATCCAAAGGCATTTATACTTCATGGCAGTGCATTTGAAGAATAACAAGGAAGTGTAAAATGGTGTCATCGCTCCCTCAGACTGTCCGATGATGCGAGCATTTACAGAGGTGTATTTTTCAACTCTGTGGAAAGATAGTTTTCCCAGTACTGCCGTAAATCTTAAGGCTATCACTGCTTCTCTGGGTCTTACATTGCTCATACGTATTAGGGAACTGCAGCTGATTGCATAGAGTTAGTCTGTGATGTCAAAACATAAACTCTTCAAGTCACATATTCAATGTTTATACTGTACCTAAGCACAACTGGTCTGAGGCCTATAGGCACTACTGTAATGCACTTGATGTAAAGGCAGTATAGTAATTCCCAAAGTTATGATGTATTTTGGTAGATAATAAATTGGTATTGTTGTGTTTTCTGGGAAGATCAGCATAAGAATTACGTTATCAATATTCTACAGCAAAGCAGCAGGTTCACAAAAACAACAACAAAAAAAACCCAAAACAAAACCAACTAAATTAAATAAATAACCATAAACAAACCTTCAACTGGACATAGAATAATAAAATAATATTATATTTTAATACTGTTTGTAAGAGGACAATTAATATTTAATTAAAATGTAAATTTTGGTTCATGCTATTTAGATAAATGCTTGAGCCTTGAATCAGTGCTCCATTTCTCATTTTAGATAAGGAAGTGTACAAATAGAGGTTTGAGAGATACAATATGCCTCAAGAAGAGGAAGGTATTTGCCCAGTTCCCATTGGAGAGGTGTTGTAGTCAGAGACTCTTTTTTTCTGTTTCTTTTGTCACATCCATTCAGGAACTTCAGAAAATGTGTTTGGTGAATTGTGTAAGCAGGGGTTTGCAGGGCCCTTTGCAGTTGTTGCACCCTGTCCCACATTCTTTCTGTGAAATAAGGCCACTGAAGCACTTAAACAAGTCAGATTCATACTGCCCCATTCTGCATATGATAAATTATTGTGACACCATGGTACTGCCACTGGGCAGTACCACAGAATCACTGCTGCAAGGAGAATCTCTTCTATTTTTCTAACTCTGTGCTCACATCTACACAGGGTAGCTTTTCACTGAGAAAACAAAATCCAGCTGCTTAGAAGCAAGAAAAGACACATCTTGGTCTGAATAAATAAAAGCTAAATATTACTACTAGAATGGCAAATGAAGAGATTTTCTACAGGCAAGCACAAAGCAGAATCCCATTCTAAGCATTTCAGAGTACAAGCAGTATCAGCATCCAAATCAGAATTGCATAAATATGATCCACATTCTTAATTCACTATATCTAAATCCCAAAATCAAATGAGTGTGTGTATGTGTCATGTGAATGGGGGAGGATGAATTCTACCACATTTCATGTCTGTATTTTGCCTCTTGAGCTTACCTGAGGTTTAGGAAATGCTTTAGGGCCAGCCAATAAGCAGTTCTGCAAGCAAAATTACTAAATTCAGGTTGTAAGGATTTATGAGGACGTAACATTATTTATGCATATTTGTGTAAGTGCTGTGTATTAACAAGCATGTTTATAAACCCCGATGTTTAGCACATTTTAGCACGAATTATTATGCATGTGAAATACAGTGAAGTTGTTTTAAAATATTATAAAGTATTTCCTCCTTATAAACATGTTTGCAAGTATCCAGACTGGCCTGTGAATTAAAACAAGGTGAGAGGCATGAATCTGTACTAATTAAAGTCATTGTAACTCCAAAGGGAAACACATCAAACCCTTTTTTTTTTTTCCCTAGAGGACTGAACAACTCTAAAACCTGAAACTGATTAAACTGAAATCATCATGAAATAAAAATATCTAGCCACGCAAAATTCTTACTAGAGTTAGCTACTTGTAACTGTTTTCTTGCTAATTTCACTCGTAGTGTTGAAGCATCAAACCTGAATAAACTGCTTATAGGGTTTTGGAACAGAGGCTATGCAGGATTTTTAACAGGTACTTTCCACTTTTGCTTTTTAGAAGTATTTTTTTGTTTGTTTACTTTTGCTATGCAGATGTTTTTCATGTTTTGTTGGAACAGTGTAGTACAGATACCGTTATAGCCCACTGGTATACTGAACTTTTTAAAGGAAATTTTGGATAAGCCCAACTGATTTAGCAACTCCTTAAGACCACTTTTGTTGGAGCACAAGAGCTCTCCATCCTGGTGTGTAGGAAATCAAGCAAGGCAGGCCTAAAACCAGCATGACTGAGCAAGGATATGCTCCTTTGACTGAAGAGTAAGAAAGAAATGCACTGCCTGTGGAAGCAGGGACAGGTGACCTGGGGAGAGTAGAGGGATAGGGTTTGAACATTTAGAGATGGGATCAGGCAAACCAAGGTAATGCTGGAACGGCACTTGGCAAGGGACATGCAAAATAAAAGAAGGGATTCTGTAAGTAAATAAGTCAGAAAAGAAAGGAGAGTGTGAAGGCCAAGGAGAATGTACCTACCCCAATCAGCAAGAAGGATGAACTGCTGGTGACTGATATAGAGAAGACTGAGGTACTAGATGAGTTCTTTGCCTCAGTCTTCACTGGCAGCCAGGCTTCCCACTTCTCTCAAGTCTCCAGCCTTCTGGGTAGGTTTGAGGGGAAGTGAAGACCCTTCAGCTATAAGCAAAGAGCAGGTTTGGGATCACGAGATGAAGATGGACAGACAAAAGTCTATGGGGCATGCTGACATGCATCCCAGGATCCTGAGGGAACTGGCTGACGTTCTTGCCAAGCCACTCTCCATCGTATTTGAAAAGTCATGGTGGTCAGGCAAAGTCCCTGGTGACTGGAAAAAGGGAAACATTGCTTCCTTTTCTAAAAGGGAGAGAAACAGAGATCTGTGGAACTACAGGCCGTTGAGCCTCACCTCTGTGCCTGAAGATTACAGAGCAGGTCCTCCTAGAAGATATGCTAAGGCACATAAAAGACAAGGAGGTGATCCAAGGCAACCATCACAACTTTACTAGGGGCTAATTTGTGCCTGACCAGTTTAGTGGCCTTCTGTGATGGAGTGACAGCAATGGTCGTCACAAG
The DNA here is from genome assembly GCA_036023395.1 of Myiotriccus ornatus. Taxonomy (NCBI): domain Eukaryota; kingdom Metazoa; phylum Chordata; class Aves; order Passeriformes; family Tyrannidae; genus Myiotriccus; species Myiotriccus ornatus. The sequence goes on along the minus strand of JAYRBT010000177.1, from coordinate 32,598,841 downwards.
GGAAGCTCGACAGATGTCCTCTATCTGAACTTCTGTAGTCTTCGGGATGATCCTACGTGATATCCTTATCTCCAAATTGGAGAGACATGGATCTGATGTATGGACTATTCAGTGCATAAGGAAATGGTTGGATGGATGCAAGCCAGAGAGTCGTGGTCAGTGACTCTGTCTAGGTGGAGACCAGCGATGAGTGGTGTCCCTCAGGCTCCGTCTTGGGACTGTTGCTCTTAATATTTTCATCAGTGACATAGACAGTGAGATTGAGTGAACCCTCAGCAAATTTTCAGATGACAAGAAGCTAAGTGGTGCAGTTTACACAACAGAAGGAAAGGATGTCATGCAGAGGGGCATGGACAAACTTGAGAAGTGGGCCCATGAGAACCACTTAAAGTTCAACAAGTCTAAGTGCAAGGCAGTGCACTGGGTTGGGGCAATCCTAGACATGAGAACAGACAGAGAGAAGAAGTAACTGAGAGCAGCCGTGCAGAGAAGGACTTGGGGGTTCTTGTGGATATGTGTGCTCTCAGCTCCAAAGGCCAATTGTACCCTGGGCTGCACCAAAAGTTTGAGGGAGGTGATTCTTGCCTTCTAACATGCCTTTGAGAGACTCACACCTGCAGTACTACTTCCAGCTCTGGGGTCCTCAAGATAAGGACATGGACCTGTTGGAGTGGGTTCAGAGGAAGGCCACAAAGATGAACAGAGGGTTGGAGAACCTCTCCTACAAAGACAGGCTGAGAGAACTGAGATTGTGCAAACTGGAGAACAGAAGGCTTCAAGGAGATAACATTGTAACCTTTCAGCACCTTAAGGGGGCTTATCAAAAGGAGGGAGAGGGACTTTTGATACAAGCAGACAGTGACAGAACAAGGGAAAATGGCTTTAAACTGAAAAAGGTCAAGTTTAGATTTGATGTTAGGAAGAAATTTTTTACTCTGAGGGGAGTGAGACACTGAACAAGTTGCCTAGAGAAGTTATGGATGCCCCACCCCTGGAAGAGTTCATGGTCAGGTTGGATGGGGCCCTGATCAATCTGATCTAGTGAATGGCATTCCTGCCTGTAGAAGGGAGGTGGCAACTAGAAGAACTTTAAGGTCCCTTCCAACCCAAACTTTTCTATGATTCTATGGCACAACTTCCTGTGTGTATATGGAGACACACATCATAAAACCCATGTAGTATATAGTGTGAATGTATTTGAAAAATCAGTTAAACTCTCAAGAGAAGACAAAAAGACAAAAAGAATGTGCTTCCAAAAGTACCCTGAAAGTTGCTAGGTATGTATTCATTCTATCAGCTTCAGTCAAAGGCAGGGAAACTTTTAGAGCTACCTGATGGGACAAGCCATTAATCTTTTACTTTAATTTAAAGAAAATAATTAAAGCATAGGCTGTATACTTAAAAAGCAAGTAAAAATGTAGGGTTTGCTCAACAGCAATATTTTGATGAATTCTTATTAATTAAGCTAATTTTATCTAAATTATTGATAAATCGATCAACCTCTTAAAAATATTTATTTAAAAATCACACATATGCACTATGGTGGTACACAGAAGATGCATTGCAAATAACTTAGTCGAATAATGGGAATATTTTTTCCTTATCCTTAACCCAAAATGAGAAGAAATCTTAATTTTCTCCTTTTCTAATGGTGTATTCTTATCCGGGCAGGAGAGGCGAGCCAGCTGGTCCTTCTCCAGTATGTCTCCTTTGGACAGTGATTACTCTTGAGCAGAGATTAGCTCAGTTGGTTAGAGCATGTTGCTAATAATGCCAAGGTTGCTGGTTTGTTTCCTGTATGGACCATCCACTTAAGAGTTAGACTTGATGATCCTTGTGGGTCCCTTCCAACTCAGAATATTCTGTGATTCTGTATACTTACTGGTCCTTTCAACAGACAAGAGTATAAAATGGATTTTGGAGATCATTCCATACAGTCAAGATGCTATAGCACTTAGAAGCAAGTTTGCAGTGCTCAGACAGCATAGAACTCCTCAAAAGATGGGTTAGCATCACCTAAATTTTGGGCTGAAGTATATATAGAGTTAACTGTTATTTCTAGTATTACCCCTTTGCCTAAATGCCACTATAAGCAGCATAGCCAAGGTGACCGTCTACCAGGCAAACCAAGCAACAGAAGAGCACATCTTGATTGTTGCAGCAGTGTAATGCAGCTTTTAGATTGCTTTAATCTGTATTTTGGACTGGACCAAAATCAGTGTGGCTTCAGTTTTGGAGGTATTTGAAGGTCAACTTTACATCATCATTCCATGTTTATGACTTTTTCTGCTCCTGAAAGAAGAGATATTTCCAGTGTTAATTCCACTTCTGTAGAAAAAAGGATGAATGAATTCTGCCTTTCAAGCAGCAGGTAGTCCTTATATAATTGACATATTGGTGATAGTTTTAGATCTGTAAATTAGAGGGAAAGTATTCTGGTAGCATGCATTTAGTATAGCACTCTTCCCCCCTCTTCCCCCACTCTGAAAAAGAAAAGGATTTGAAGAAACCACTTGTCTTCTTCAAGCCCATCTTCAGTGTCATCAAATATCATCAGAACAACTGGCTGATCATAGTAGACATAAGAGAAAAAGAAGTTTTTAATCCAAGGCTCTGACCAATGATGATGTCAAATACATAACTTTCTAGAATTTGAGATGAGTATTAGAGAAAAAGCAAGCCTAGAAGATTTTCTATGTTTAATTTCAAAGCATACTACATTTTCTATCTTCCAGTCACTTTATTGAACTTCCACTTAAATTTCTGTATTTCGATAAAACAGGAGTTATTCAAGTACTTGCAACTACAGGAGTGTGAAGAGACCTAAGATCAACATAGATTAAAGTTTATGTGAAATTTATGAAGACTCATGGACCCAAAGTCCAGGTCTTAAGTTTTGAGGCTTACTAATGGTGTTCACTGGAATGTCTTTCCTGTTATAGATCATGGCAATTTTACTTCACTAGTTAAGTAGTTTACAGAATATTATTATTTTTTCAAATATATATTATTTTTGTCTACATCATTAGTATAACAGAAGGAAAGTCATTGAACGGTTTAGCTTGTCCATAGGTAGAGGATAGTCCACTGAACAGGTATGTTGTTAGTCATGTCATTTATTGCTTTTTTGGGAGGAGTGGGAGTGTTCCTATCCAACATCACTATTAAACAAACCATAGATTCTAACTATGTTGGTAGAGATCTTCATTCATCAGGAAAATATGTTAAGAAGCTTGAAATATTATAGGTGAAGTCATCGTTGTAATCCTTAACGTCTCATCAGCAATCAGTACCCAAATGTCTTGATGATTGAACTAACCGAGATGAAAGAATAGTTTAATGTCCTCTTTTCTGTCTATTTTACTTGAATTTCCCCATTTGTCCCAGAATGACACCTTGAGTAAATTTCCATCACGGGATTTTTTGACAATATTACCAAGCCTTGAAATGAACATATCTTTATGATTCAATCTCAGCCGGTCTCTAAAAATTTGTAATGAATGTATATTCATCTTACAGTCAACCTTAGTTCATCCTCTGAGGTATTTTTATTTATTTCAGTTCTTGCAATCTGCTTACTTATCTGGATGAATTTACCACAACAGACAGAAGAAGCTATTTAATCCTAAATTTTTTTTTTTTTTTTTTTTTAAGGATAAAATGTGATTTCTAACTCTAAAGCTTCTTTTCACAAACATAAAATCTTGTCAAAGGGCTATTTTACTTCACAGCAAATATATTTTCTTCTGATGATGTGGTCACAGTGCCACCAGACTTTAACTTAGGCCATGTAGTGGAAAATAGACTTAATCATATTCAAGTGGAGAACAGGAACCCCCAAAATATTCCAGGTCAACCAGGACAGCAACGTCCTGTCTCTTTGGAAATAGTGGCCCTCTAACACTCATGTCAACAAAGGTCACACTTGCTGTCACTACAAGTTAAAACATGGCAAACAGAAGATTAATACATTCTATTACAAATAAATCATACTTTTTAAAACAGAAATTTTATTTTGCTTCTTGTATATGCAGCTATGTCATCAGAGGAAGTGACCAAGAGGACATCACACAGCCTCTGCTGTGAACCAGATTTGCAAAGCATTATTCTGTGTCTGCCTTGCAGACAAAGGGGCTAACCTAAGGAACAGTTTTCTCACACGTGCTGTGTTTTCAAAGAAAAGGGAGCATCAAAAAATTCTTAGGAGGATTTTTCCTTCTTGCTTTCCTACTAGCAGATTTTTAGCAAAGCATACTGTTTTTCAGATATACGTGACAAAAAGCATGCACAGGAATTCCTTTTAATTGGTAGAAAATAATTGTTTCTTTATCCATATGTTTTTGTGTATAAATAAGCTATTTTTAGAAACTGTTTGGAATGTAAAACTCCCTCCATTTCTTCTTCTCCCCCCACCTTCCCTTTTGCAGGAGAAAGGCCAGGTTCCCTTACACATCCATTGCTTGTTAAATTCATTCATGCTGCTAGGCTTGGCTAGTGTTCTTAGACATAATATCTTAATGTACATATGTTTTTAGGCAAGGACTTGCCTATCTTAATAACATCACTAACTCAATTTGTTCTTAGAAATATATGGAGACCAAATACTAATGTAATAGAAAATGGAATTAAAAACAAGGTGCCAGGACTGTTTCATTGTTAGCTTAAGGAAGTCCTGGTTTTGTCATGCTTTGTCCTTCTCTCTCCCCTCCCCACCTCACCAGAACTGTCAGTGCTGCTTCAGACCAGTGTAAGTAGTCCCTTTGTCAGACACTAATGACTTTTTGCTAATTTTGAAACTTACTGAGTTAAGCAATTTATGAATGCACATGTGCATCTGCTGATAAGATCAGTTTTCTCAAATGAAATGTGCTGTAGTTTTTTTGCAATGTTTAAGCATTATTCTTATTTTGCAAGAATATCAGTAAAATGTGTTATTTAAATAAAATATATTCTCAACCAAATAATCATAGGAAGCACCTTCAAAAAGTTGACAGCTTACATTTCTGCAAGTGATAGGAACAATCCACTCAAACTGGATGCAAACCACGCAGATGGCTAGCAAGTTGGATATTTTAACATTCACACTCTTTCTACCTGCCACAGCAAATTTGAACTAGATTTTCCAGCTGCTGTCAGATCCAAACCCAAGATTGTCCTTCATTACAAGCACCCCTACCAGGTATCCTTGGCAGTTTATGCCTATCTTCCCTGTGTATTCTCTCCCCTGTAGCTTGCAATTAGTTGATAGAGTATAAAACGAAGGACTGCAGAATGGTAGAAATGTTGGTGTTTTTCCTTGCCTGGTGGAGTAGAAGGGGTTTTGGAGGCAAGTTGGATGTTAACAATGGAGACAACCACTTTCTTGCTTAAAGGAACAAAAATATCCAGGAGAGGATGTGCATTTTATCTTTAGGCGTATAATTATATAATGGACTACAGTGATGAGTAACAGTTTGTATTTAAGTGTGGCAGAGGTAGTGTAGTACAATTATTGAATACATGGGTTTTGTCAGTTCCATCCTAAACCACCAGCTTCCCAGCACTTTGCACTTCATGCAGCCAGTTTGATTAATCATAGAATTGTAGAACTAACGAATCAACCGAGTTGGAAAAGATCTCCAAGATCATCAAGTCCAACCCTTGATCCAGCACTGCCGTGGTTACTAGGCCATGGCACTCAGTGCCACATCCAGTCACATCTTAAAAACCTCCAGGGACGGTGAATCCACCACCTCCCTGGGCAGCTCATTCCAATGTCTGATTACTCTCTCTGTAAATTTTTTTTTCCTGATATTCCACCTAAATCTCCCCAGCACAACTTAGGCAGTGTTTTGTTCTTACTTTGAGCACTGATTATAACATCTTAAACAATAACATCTAAATTAGACCTATCACTTCTTTTTATAGCCATGAGTGCCCTAATAGCTCTAATTGTTGGGGTTCTGAGACGATCCTTAAAACAAGTTGGTTGACTTCACTGCTTTTGTAACACTCCAACAATTGCACTACTTCTGACACATATCGCCATAACCTTTTGCTGTAGGCAAACTATCATTTAATGAAACATCAGGAAACATACTATAACATTCATCTAAATGAATCTCTCATGCCTAAATGGGTAATATTGAAACACAAATATTTTTGCTTTTGGGAGACTTTCCCTTGAGAAAACCATACATAAAATAGAAGCTGTGTGAGTAATGAATGACAGTTTCTTAAAGGTTAATATTTTCTTTAATCTATTTCCATAACAGGAGAAGAGAAGAAAATACAGTGCTAAGCATAAGGTGTGCTTTTGGGATTAGAGAAACAATCTCTGCTAGTATGTATATCTCAGACCACAGGGAACAATGTGCACACCACAAACACATTTTTATTTCGTTTAATCAAATATAGAAGTGTCTTAAATATTTTTTCCATATTATTAAAAGGATTGAGGATTCCTTAGATTTTTTTTCTTTTTTTTAATAAAGAAAAGTAAAACTGCCTTTAATGCTGGACTAGACTCTGTGACTGTCATGTAAGGTAATGAAACCATTAAATGCACAGTATTAAGAAGAGACGAGATGCAATTAGCCAAGAAATTACTCTGATCTCAGTGACATTTTCAAAAAATCATAATACAATATACATTGCAGGACATGATTGACAGTCTAATCCAGTTTTGATGGAACGTAGTCCACATACTGAAAGTAAAGCAGTACACGGCCAGATAAAGCTCACAGCTGTGAATCCCTGATATGTCCTTACAGTCTTGTCACCCAGGAAATTCCTCAGGTTTAAAAGATGATGAAAGTATCGACCATTAATGACAGGATCATCTCCTACCCTGAAATAAAATGTACTAATCCCTTTTGCTAGGTCTATGAATTCCTAATATAAATTATATAAACTGTAGTAATTCATCTCTGTTAGCACAGTTGTGTTTGGAAATTGTACAGCAGTCTTTGCCCTATTTGAAATGCCAGATGAAAGCAAGACATGTTCGTGTAAGCTGCAGCATAAAGTAATTTAACACAGGGGACAGAATAACTTCTGGATAATGAACAGTAGATATGTAAAAGAAGGAAGTTCTGAAGTTCTAAAGTGGCCTGATGGATTTATGCCTGATCTTAAAAAAGAGGCCAAAAATGTAAATACAGGAAGTATGGTTAAATGCAGGTGCTTTGTTAGACATTTGTAAGATGATTTAATGATTGAGTCATACAGAATACATCCTCTGACTTCAAAGTGAGATACAATGGTCATTTATGTCTTACAAATAATTTGGATGGTAACCTATCCATCATTTTAAAATACAGTAATGTGGATCATACTGGATTATACTTCAAGGGGGAAAGAAAAGTAAAAAATGAATCTGAAGTGACATTACAAACACATTTAAGTTTCTGTAATCCATTTTTGATAATACATAGGCTGCACATATCTATCAAGCTGGACTTGCAGCCTTGTGATGGTGTCATCGATACCTCAGTCATTGAAGTCAGATAGTTAGCTATTTAAAGGACATTCAAGGCATCTGCAAATAATACAAAGCAGAAAGCTAGATCTTGCATATTTTTCACACAAGGAATGTCATTACAAAAATGCAAGTTTATGAAAAGAAATATATGGTTTACATGGATGAAAAGTAAAAACCTTTGATATAACACGTGTATGATTCCACTGTGTGTACTGTGCTCATGCATAACAGTATTTACTAGTCTTAAGAGTAAATCTACAATAGGGAGAATATTCTGTGTTCTGTGTTTGGTAGCCTTTCTGCATTGAGAATCTGATGAAAGTCTACAGTGGAAATCATTGCATCACACCTACACACAAAGCAGAGCCTAATGTTATTCAGTGCTCTGAGAACACTTCAGGAAGCAGAACAAGAGAGAGTCTATTCTTTTATGTCTGGATAGCATTGCTTTTGCCAGTTATGCTCAGAATCATTGCAGCAAGATCAAAAGCTAACAGTATACTTAAGTTCCCACAACTTGCGGGATTAAAGACATCCCACAGGTATGATGGGCTACAACTGATTCAAACTCTTCAAATTTCAGCAGGTTTCAGTGTAGGTTGAAATATGAACCAAACCACAACTGATTGCATGCCATTCTGAAATCACCTCAGACAACCCCCCCAAAAAAACCAAAAGCAGCAGAAATCCATCAGTCATTTGAAATGTTCAAATAAAAATTCAATAGATAATGTCAGACCAAAAACCAGAAGTCAACTTTGAAATCTACCCAAGCTTACATGCAAAGAGGTGACTAATGGATTATGCCACTTTATGAGTCAGAATTAGAGAAATGCTGCATTTCTATCCTGAGGATTTGATTTATCCAAGCTGGGGAGTACTAGAGATGAATACGACTGGGTTTGTAAGTAGCTTATATTAAATTCAGGGGTTTGTTTGGGTTTTTTTAAAAAGTTTACTAAAAGCTGCAATTTAATGCTAAATTCTGCTTAAAAGATGTTTGAATCCCAAATACCCTCTGAATAATTTTCATTTGTCTAGGTTCTATGGTTCCCTTTATACCATTCAGTATAGACATATTTTTTATTATCTTGATCTATCAAGACCTTGAACATTTGGAAATACTAATGACACAAGGCAGAATTAGAAAGCACAAAATCCAGTATTTAATGACACGATTTTATTGCAGTAGTGTACATACAAGAATACAGTTTAGATTACTATTGTAATTAAAACATTGCAATACTGGTAAGAAAATAGCAGAAAAAGAATGCTTCATAAATTAGCAGCTTGAAGATAGAAATGTGACAAGTACCTTCAATTTCACTAAATTTGGTAGCAACCAAGGGCTATCAGCAATTCCCAGAAGGATCTTTGCATCCCACAGCATCCTAGGCCAGAAACACTGTAAGTTATGAAAGTGTATTATAAGGTAGGGTCGCTTATACTGCTGCCGAGAGTTACTTCTTAAAACTCAGCAAGGCCTCCTCAGGGAAGATTTTTCTGTTTCTGTTCTGAGTCAGATACTGTGCAATCTTTACTCACTGTTATAAATTAACTGTGAATGTGTCTTGCCTACATAGCTTCATGTCAGTAGGTTCTGTCTTTCCTCTTTTTTTAATGAACAAAAACTGAAGTCTATTTCATACCAAATCAGGGAAAAATGAAAGAACACCTGTATTTTAAGATCTAATTTGTTCCTATAATATGGGTTCTTCTAAGTAAAGAAACCAGGAAATGAACAAGAATGTCTTGTGAGATTGTACAGTAAATGCTTTTATGTTCAACAACAGTACAGTTGTATTTTTTGTTTTTAAGTATGACTGTCTTTATTTGAGGTAAATGAAGATTATGGCCCAAATTGTTTCAAATTGTTTTTGATTACCTATGCTCTAATCTTTAGATGAACATATACTCAGTACTGCCTTTTTCTTTTCCCATGTGCACAATGTGATCATGGTTTTCTATTTTTATTATTACTTAGGGAATATAATAAAAGAAGATAGCTTCGATTTTAACTGTTTTAAAAGTAAACAAATATGTTGAGCTTTTTAAAAATAACAAATACATTGACATTTTTGGATGTCTTCCTAGGTTTCAGTACTTTGCCATTTATATTCAATTTTTGGGCAATCAGCTTCAATTTTGGCATGGTAATTTATTAGAGAATCCAGATTCTTTTGAGAAAAATCAAAACTGGTGATGCCAGCAGGCTCAACATGAGAGTATAATACGAATGCTGTTACTTAGTTGTATGAATATTTAAAAGGAGAGAAGAAGAGGCTATGGAAAAACCTGAATACCTTAGTAGGTGCTGTTCTAACTGTGCAAACTTTGGTTTTCGTATTCTTCTTGGGAATCTTAGAATTTCAATACATATAATACAATGCACTACCAAAAATCCTAAGTTTTTTAAAATATAATTGCACACACTGTAAGCTGAATAGTTGAATATCATTTTGCATGTTTAATTCCAGCCTGAGCTGATAATATTTTTTTTCCTTTTATGAGTATTGATCTGTTCTTATTCCTGCAGCAAAATCACTGCAAAATTAAAGCCATTATTTATTAGTAGTTTTTAATAAGACCTAAACTTGTGATATTAATTGTCTGATAACAAAGAAGTGTTCTAAGTGCTGTTACTGCCAGTGGAGAACTAAATGAATTTGCTCTGAGGCTAAATAAAGGATGATGAGAAATACTGTTTATATTTCACTCAGGAGGTAGTGCACAATGTTCTATGTGGCCTAAACTTTTAACTCCCAACAAATGGTATTATTTTCCTTAAAAAAGACTTAATGAATTCAATGTGTTCTGAATGGTCAATGATGATAGATAAATTACCACACAGACTTGTTGATACTATATTCAAGGCGGGGGGGGAAGACTAGTGATGGTCTTTAGTCAACCATAGATAATAACAGTTCTCAGGCTATAGTGCTTTACATTTTGGAAGTTCTTCATAGATATATGAAAAGCATCAGAAAAATACAAAAATAATAAATCACTCTCAGTCTAGAAGGATTCTGTGTGCTTCTACAATTAAAAGTGTAGTGGAAGACCTGAAGAGTCCTTTTTGGAGAACATTTATTGGGGGGGAAGCTTTGTTCATGTAAAGGCAATGCTAAATATTTATCAAGATTTGAAATCACATTTTGACACATCTGTTATGGTTAATTAATTACATTTGTTTGCTTTAAGTTGTGTACTTGAAGATGAACAGTGCACGATAACAAGGCTAGGTTGTGTGAGGAAGACCTTTGGTAGTCTATACAGTGTGCTGCCTCATTACAGAGCTAGTTATCTGCAGGAAGTCTGACATTGAAAGGTACTGCACATCCCATAACTCCCTCCCTTAACTGTGATTGTAGTTTCTTCCTAAAAGTGATGATTAGGAGAGAGAAAAACAAAACTTAATGCTGTATGAATATTTCATGTAAATCTAAGCAGGCACTTACTGGACGTAGACCTTGATTGATGCTAGAGTGCCTCTAAATGCCTTGACACTGAAGGGTTTAGACTTCCCTTTCCACAATGACTGCTTCAAGAGCTGCAGTTAATAGTGGAATATAGCTGTATTTAGCGGAAAAGCTCTTTATTTCTGGCTGATATTAAACAAAATCACAGGCCTTAGGTTTGAGTAAGTGAATCTAGATAAAGGAGTTAGTGGATATCTAAATGAGATAAGATAGTTCAGATTTCTTCTCTTTCAGTCTTTCCATTCTGTAGCTTAATTGCTTGCATCACTTTTGCATTCCTTCCTATGCTGAAGAGAATCAGCAACACACAGGAGGAATCAGCCATAAATTATTTTACAGTGCCTTTGTTCAGCAAAGCACCAAATGGAAATATCTAAACAATTTCTTACAAGGAAGCAAGTGTTTTTAAAAGTTATTAAAATTAATATAATTATTCAGATTAAAAGAAGAATTTTAATATCTTTCCCGATAAGCATTTCAAAATACCATTGAAACACTGATCGAAGAAGAAAATATCTACTCTTTCAAGGATTGATTAAACTTTTGCTTTCATAGGGACACAAATATTTCTATGTGTGTGCTAGGTAAGAGCCTGATTGTGTTATACTTTGGAATTCATCTTTTGAAAAGAGAGTGGCCTTTAATGTGTTGGTTTAAATGGAATAGTAATGCACGGAAATAATTTAGGAGCTGAAATCGGCATTGTAAAGGAATTGCATTTCAAAATCAGTTAAATGCAGGAATGATCATTTGAATTGACACTGAGATGTTTCATAGTGAGCATGAGTGGTCATGTGTTTTCCATGTGTTAATAATAGACAAATCACCCTCTGAAAAAAGCTCTCTGAAAAAAGCTCTGTGACTTCCATACACTTTCATCAAGATTATATACTAGTTTTTCCAAATACTTTTTTTTTAGAGTCAAATTAATAAATGGCCATATTTTGAGCTCTGCTGCATTAAGGCAGAAATTTTAATCAATATAGTAGTGAAGGATATTGAAGGATTCCTCACCAGAAAAAAAACATGTTTCTGTTTTACACATCAGAAATGTGTTTCTGTTTGTACCACCCATCTCAAATCCAGAACACCATAAACAGAGACTGTAGGATCACTTTTCATTCCCCCAATGCACAGAAGACTGAATTGGCCCTTCCCAAGCATCCATGTAGGTTTGTGTTCTTAAAGCTCTATTCTTACAGTAGCAGGATTTCTTAGGTGGTTTGAGCAAAGAATCAGCTAAGCTGGTCTTGTCCAGTATTACACGAAAGTTTTCTATAGATTTCTATAGAGTGAGTTTTCTATAGATTTTTTTCCAGCAAATTTCTAATTATAGCAGCAAAAGAAAACAAGTGGCACTTTTTTTTTTTTCAGTCATTACAGCACGTCATTTTCTTTGCTCTAGAATAGGGCACTCTCACTTAACTTGTGTTTTGCCATTAGATGTCCACTAGTTAAAAAAAAATAGAATTAAAAATAAATTTTAAGTTTGGGTTTTTTTTGTGGCACACTGTAAAGAATAAAGCAAAAGTGAAATAGTTAGGGTTTCTTTTAAAGGAATGTGTTACACCTTGGCTGTTTATAGGATAATAGGTTACATATAAACAGAGATTTTTAGCTGACTTCACCACATAGATCACATCTAAGTATGATCTCTTGTGAAATAAAGAGCCTGAATTCACTCTTGTTGAAGTAAGCAGGACTTTTAGCTATTGATTCTAGCAACAACTGGCTTGAGCTTGGTATGTTTTCCAATTTCTCACATATTGGTCTTTTGTTTTAGGAGTTTGTGTATTCTGTGAAGAAAAGTGAATGGTAGCTCTAAGGGAAAATTGTAGGAGCTGCCATATGACAGACAATGCAATGTGATTTCCTTTTTTCCAACAATACATTAAAATTGCTGCTAGCTGTGTACCAGTTAACAAGGTTCTGAGCGCTTTCCAGCTGTGAGTGGTCCTCATCCTGCCCACATCTGATTTTGCATGTTACTGAGCTGACTATATATTTTAAAAACACTAAAGCCCATAAGCACCCTTATGCCTATATAAAATTTTCATATGACACTGAAGTTAAGCTTGTGAAGGTGGATCATGACCACAGAGTGAACTAAGAGAGCAAAAGTGAGCCTTGGTAATGTTACAGTCCTGCTTGTTTCTAAAAGGATGTAATGTGACAGTATTTTTTATGCACTAGAGAGAGGGAAGACAAGACCAGGAATACAAAGCTTCATAGAGGTACTTGAAAAAAAAACCCAAGGTAATGAATACTGGATGCCTTTGTTATTAAAAATAAACACAGATTTAATCTTAACATTTCATAGTCAGTCATGCATCCGACTTTAATAATTGTAAACTGGGACTCACATCTCTGTGCGCTAAAACTAATTCTCTAATTACCTACAGATGCAGCCCGTTCCCATGTCTCTTGAGCCCATGAGTGAAGTCACTCCTGCTACCTGCTGGAACGACAGGTAGATGGTTATTCAGACAAGAGCAGTAGAATTTTGATGCCACAGTTAGATATTTATGAAAAGAAATGCATTGAATTTTATCTCAGTAGATCAATTTTCAGGACAGAGTTCCTAACAGTGTATTCATAGGCTGGGTACAAAACCAATTTTATCTGCTTCACTGGTGTGTGAACTGTATAAGGAAAGACATCTCTTTACTCTCTGATAGCTTATCTTCCCTGGTGACCATTTATGCGTGCTCTTGTAAATATACATATTTTACAGAAAAAGCTCTTAAACTATCCTTTGAGATGACCTTGAAATAGAAGCATTTGAATCTTCCAGGAAATTAGCAGTAAAGTCTGCTTTAATAATGATTGGTAGGGTGGGAAATGCCACTCAAAGCAGAAGTAATAATCAGTGCCGCAAGATATTTAATAGTACAGGTCTGTGACAGAGTGAGATTTTTACAAACACACAAAAAGAAAAGTATGTCCTCTCTTCCAGACCTGAAAAGTTTCCTAGGAATTGAGAGATTTCCAGAAAAAAACTTCTTGGTAAAGTGGGGCTACTGTTTAAAAATATTAAAGTAAACAGGAAAAATACTGTGGGTTTTTGTGCTGCTGGGCACATAAATACTGACTAAACTTAGCTGATACCAATAGAGAAAATAATGTCACTTTTCCAAGTGACACACTGAAAGCGTAAAATATTTATCAAGGCAACATAAGGAATTGCTTATTATATCTTAATTGTAGCTTATTATTTTTATTTCATTTCTAATTTTTTCCTTGTTTTTTCTCACTTTTCCATCAATAAAACTTCCCAGGTATAAATCCTTCCAATTAAAATTATAGGTTCGCGCATTTGGAGTGAACATTGATACCACCTCTCTTATATCCACTGTCCTAGCCTATAGATACAAATCCACATATTCTCCTTTTATCTATACATAAACAGACTTATAACTCCATGGCCAAATTCCCGCACACAGATGCACACTATAAAAATACTCTTCTCTATAAATGTTTCCAGGCATACGCACTTTTGTCCCTAACAAATGTGTGCTTTCCATGTGCACGTGCACATTTCATGGAGCACACTTTACTATGTCGCTCGCCAGCCCACATCAAATGCCTCTATTTGCTTCTTTTCATGCTGTCTCTTCAAAGATGCTTATATAAAAATTCTCTCATTTCTTTATGCCTATAGCCATACTATACATAGATATATTCATTTTCTACACACAAGCATACACGATCCTTGTAGCATTCATTATGTGCATATGCAATCTTTTGTAGTAGCATCTTGATTAACCATGAACTCACGGTAAAATTTTAAAGGTAGGACATTGAAATACACCTCTATAATGATACAAGGTATTTCCTTTTAACTTCACTGACAGTGTCAAAACAACTCATAAACAGTTTTGCAAATGCTCTGGAAATAATCTAGAATATCAGCTGGTACAGCAATAACTCACTTGTTGCTGTTTTGAATTTTGCTCACTGATTCCATTACTGTGAATTTTACTCATTATTAACATTTTTAAAAATATGAGAAATCAAAACCAGGTATCAATACTGCACACCAACATCAGGTATTAAGCAGTACATCTTGGACAGAAACTCAGAGATGAACATAGAAATATTGCTTCAAGCTATGGAGGAGGCAAAAGTTCAGCTGGGACTCAAACTGGCAAAAGATGCCAGGAATAACAAAGGCAATAGTGTGTGAGCAGCAAGCAGAAGCACAAGGTGTGGATCCACGGCTGAAAAAGTTAAATGATACAGATAAAGCTGAGATACTAAATGCTTTCTGTACTTTGGTGTTCAAGGGTAAAGTTAGCCCACAAGTCTCAGCGCCAAGAAGCAACAGCAAAGCAAACACTGGACGAGTGAGTGAAGAAGAGTCGAACCATCTGTACTTTTTGGGCATATGCAAGTCTATGGGACCTAGTGGGATGGGTCTGAGGGTGCTCAGAGTTGAACGGCAGCACAGCAAAGTCCCTCTGTTTCATCTTTGAAAGGTCATGGAGGCCAAGTCAAGTTCTGAAAACTGGAAAAGCACAATATATATACCCATCTCCCTAAAAGACCTGGGAGACATCAGAGGAGTCAGCTTCAAGTCAGTCCCTGGTCACATTATGAAACAGGCCATCATGGATGGAAGATGTTGCCATGAGCATGAAATACAAGACAGTTGGGAAGAGCCAACGTGGGTTTACCAGTGGCAAATTATTGATCAAGTGATTGCCACCAGTGATGAAACAACTTGCTCAGTGGATGAGGGAAGAACGGAGGTTTGCATCTGACTTCATTTCAGCAACACATTTGACACAGTCTTCCATAGTTCATTTAGAAAACTACACCATGAAATGGATCCTAGTCTATAAGGACTATGTCTATCAGACTAGACAGAGTAGTAATAACCATTTAAGAATGGAAGACAGTAAAATCCATGGGGTTTTCTCATATATGCTATCACTGAGATATTACATCTACCTAAATAATTTGATAAAATTTTCTAAAATTTTTCTTTTTAGTGAAAAACTGTAGATTTTTCATGATATTCATGAATATAGACACTACAAAACTTAGTAACCAGAAAAAAAAAAAGACTGGATAGAAGAACAGTATATTTGTTTGTTTGTTTGTTTTTACCAAAAGAATTACTTATTAATCACCTGATAATATTTTTCTTTTTAATGAAAAACATTGCTGTATCTGAGATACAGCTGATGGGAATCCATTAGGTTTAATTACTATTTGGCTGAGAAGGCTTCTTGTGTGCCACAGATAGGGTTAAGATGCAACAAGCCGTAATAACCAGTACTCCAGTAATCTGAGAAGTAAGGGACTCAGGTGCAAGTTCTTGTGCCAGATCAATCAGAACAAGGACTTTTACTTCTATGCATACATCAGTTACATTTACAGTTGTTTAACTCAGAAATAATAAGGTTCTGTTTCAGCTGTGTGCTTCTAAATACAATAATTTCACACGAAAGGTAATGATAGCCCCTTCTCAAAGGCCAGGCAAACAGTAACCCTACTGTGAAAAGAAGACAGAAAGTGAAAGGAAGTTTAGTCTGATATCTCTGTTGCACTGACTCTTGTTTGATTGCAAATAACCTTTTCTACTTATCATGCTTTTTCTCTCCAAAATACTTATTAAAATCTTCTTTCTTGCTTTCTTTTCATTTACGTCACTGTTTCTCAGACTTTTGAAGTTAAATCCTCACTTCAGCTATGTCAGTGACAAAACTTGTTGACCTTTGATGAAGACAAGATTTTGGCTTCATTGGGTCTCTAGCTGTAACCAGAGTGAATCAGAGTATTTTACCTCTAGAACTAAATTTTGAAGTATTTCATATTTATAATAATTATGAAATCCCATATTTTTAAGATCAGAATATTCTATGACATTTAGAAAATTATTAAATTTGCATAGCTAAAATCAATTAACACCTCTTTAAAATATGAAATTAATGCTTTTTAGCATCTCTATCTTCAGATGGCATCAACAAATATTCAGGTATAGAGTCAGAACAGGTTTCGTTGATTAACTGTTGCATGGATTGTCATAGGCTAACTGTCATTGCTATGTTATTTGGAAATTTGTTTTTAATCCAGCAGCACCATATTGCTAATGATTGAAACATCTACCCGCGGCATCTTTTCTAACAGCAGAGAAATGGCATGGAATTGATTTTAATTAGCCTTGGGAAAAAAAAAAAATTATGTACAATTCAAAATCCATTGTTTGAATCATATGCCAGCCAAGCTGTGTAAGAGGTTTATACAGCTAACTGGACATTAGGGACTCACGTCTGTGTTCAGAAATGTACTAACCATTTAATAGAAAAATGTAAGGGATATGTTCACTTACAGCAAAGCTATCTCGGTGGTGATTTAATTATGATTATAATTGTAACCAAAAAACAGACAAAAATGGAAGCAAAATTATGATCTCCAGATTAAAGTTCTAAAGGACTATAGGGATTTTTTCGGAGTCAAGGAACATTCGTCTTCATCATAGGTTAAATATAAATATGCCTGCATCAATGCACATGAGCATTTTACTAAAATATGGTTGAGGTATTCTAAAATAACATCCATTCTCTGCTGAAAAATACAAATCAGAAAGCAAGTTGTTGACTGAACACCGTGCCAAATCCTTGGAAACCAAAGCCAGATGCTTTATGTATTTTAATTTTTTTAGTAGCCTATGAGGACAACAAGCAAATCTCCATAAAAATTCTTTTTCTTCGGCTAAATAACATGCATTTCTAGCTACAAAAATGTTGATACAAAAAGCTGAATAGGCATCAACT
This sequence comes from Myiotriccus ornatus, assembly GCA_036023395.1. NCBI lineage: Eukaryota > Metazoa > Chordata > Aves > Passeriformes > Tyrannidae > Myiotriccus > Myiotriccus ornatus. Next base: position 32,581,118 of record JAYRBT010000177.1, on the reverse strand, counting down.
TTTTAATAATCTGACCACACAGAATACAACATAAAGCATTCTGACATACAAAACTAAGCTTAAAAAAATAGGTTTCTGAGTGAAGATTTCAAACAATTTCCACTTCTGATGATTCAGAAACTCTTATCCCAGTATTTTCTCAGCATATTTTGCTACAGGGTCTTGCTGGAACTATATGAAATATTTGTTTGGAATAATCAAAGCTGTCTGCCTGAGTCCAAGATTTATTATGTTTATTAACCATACTTCATGATAAACATATGTCAAAGTCCTGTATGTAGGAATTCTGTCTTGTGATCCAGTGAAAATTTTTTTAGACTACTTCAAAAGAAAAGGAATGGGGGAAAAATCAGGAAAGGATAGAAGGCAAGTGAAAAACAGAAGGCCCAGAGAGAGTTTAAAATCATCACCTGTTATACTGAATATCTGAGTATTAAAAAATGATAACTCCTTCTGATCTGGAAAGTCAATTCCATGCTGGGATTAAGAAAAGCAGTTTTGGTTTCAGAGAATCCTACGGTTCTTCCAGCCACTCTAGTCACTAGACTCTTAATCATTAAGGCAGCAGACACGATATTTCTCAGTCTTGAGAAATAGACTCAGTCTTGAGTCTTAAACCTGTCTAGAAGGGATTTCTGAAAGTCACCTGGTCCGACCTCTTACTCTAAGAAGGGCTAACTTCAAAGTTAGACAAGATTGTTCAGGGTCTTTTGTGGTGAGGTTTTTAACATCCCCAAGGGTGGAAGTTGCTTAGCCTCTCTATACAACCTGTTCTAGTGCTTAATTTCTCTCACAGAGGGTTTATTTTATTTTCCCCTAATATCCAACCTGCATTCCTCTGGCTGCTGCTTCCAGTTGCTGTGATTTATCTTTCCATGCATGCCTTTTTCCTCTGAGAAGAGTTTTCCCCCTCTTCTCCAGTGGCCCCCCATTAGGTAGAAAAGACTGTAAACAGAATCCTGTCAGCCTCTTGCCTTCAAGCTGAACAAAGTTCCTTCAGCCTTTTTGTACATCTATACAAATCATATGTATGTGTAGACAGATCACGTACTCCAGTCTCATACCTATCTTGGTGTCATTCCATTGTAATTTCTCCAGATTCTCTCTCTCAAGGGAACAGAACAGGACACTGCACTTCAGGTTCAGCCTCATGGAGGGCAGGCAGAAGGGAATTATCATTTCCCTTTGGGCTGCTGCCTGCATTCTTGCCAGTGAAAACCTGCCAGTGGTTAGTGGCATCTTCTCAAGGATATGTTCCTTTTTTAGGTCCAGGTTGTTGTCCACCAGACCCTCCAGACTGCAGACCTGCTGTACTGCTAGTCAGTCTGCAACACATACTGTTGGATGGGATTATTTCATCCCAGGAGGGATATTGTATTCCTCCTCTTCTTTATATGACTGGAAAAGGCTTCAGTGAGGACTTCCTTCTTAGTATGCCCATTTTTTCTTTTAACAGACCTAGAATACCCTTGAATGAAGATAGCATTGTGGAGCCATATGGATTTAGCACCTAAAAATATTCAGAGAAAGTATGTCTCTTCTCTTTCTACAAACTTTGACACAAATAGTCTTTTTATCATTTTGATATTTTACCTAATAAAGCCTTGGAAGGGATGCAGTAGAAGCAATATCTGATTTTATATCTGTCTAGTATTTTGGGGGTTTTTTTTCTGTTAAAGCTGCCTTCTTACAAAAGCATTTAATCCAATATTTTAACCAAGGGTAGCCCTTTTAAATACTACACAGTCAGGCAGCTGCTGTCTTAAAATGCAAGTTTTAAAACCATCTGCTATCAATGGCATCTGCCCGTGCTTCAACTGGTAAATGCTTTTCCTTTTTTTCTGGAACGATGCTGCTTTCTCTCACCTATTGCAAAAAAAATCATACAAGCCTGGCCATATTAGAAGAGTTTCCATTCATTTCTATGGCAAATCCACAGGAACCCGTGGATAATGTCACTGTTTGGCAGCTGGCTTTGCATATTTACATATATATAGATGGATGGATTTTCTTTTCAGTGTTAATTTGAAAAGGAATTTAGAGGACTGATGCACAGAACTTTGGTACTAGTTTAATCTAAATTGTTGAAGCAAAATAAAATAGCAATCTATCAAGTCAGTTCTCTTAGGCAGATTTTTCCTAAGAGCAAAAATGACCACCTTAGTAAGTCAATTAATCAGGGTGCAGTTTGGTCTATGCAGTCTCTTTGGAAGCAGTCTTCTTACACAGATGAAACTGAGAAGCCCTTTGGACATAAAGCTTCTCCTGGAAACAACTATTGAAATGCTTTACCGATGTTGTGTTGCGCAGTAATGTAGGGCAAAATACATTGCTATCACAAGGCTTGTATCAGTATGACTTCTGTTTGCAGAATCAATTTAGTCCAACAATGTTAGCATCAAAAAGCACATAAATTACTGAGAGTCAGAAGTGAAGAAATGTTCTCAAATACCACAGATCAGAGCATATCCATAATTATTATGAATGAAGGGGGGGGGGAAGGCAATTAAAAAACAGTATTTTGATTGCACTAATAGTCATAGTTCAAAATAATTTCACCTTAGGAAACAGCTGAAAAATTAAACTATATAAATCATTAGTATTTCACAGAACAAAGATGATCAAAAGCTATGATGCCAAGATCTGTCCAAGCTGCCTTGAGAAGCTCATTCACTGGTTTATCTCGTATTTTCAAGATTCAGCTTTCCAACTTGCCCTACCTCCTTAGAACTCTTTGAAACTCTTTTGGTTTTTAATTCAAAAATTGAACAAGATCCGATATATTATTTCTCCTTTCCCTTAGTGTGTTTTACCTCATATTGCAAATACTGCAATCAGAGGCGAGTAGAGTGTGTAAACATTTTCGAAAATGGTTCTGCCTAAATTTAGACCTTTAAAAGAACCTTGAGTATTTTAAACTATATAACAGATTAAAATTTCTACTTTGTTGACCTGACAAAGGTAAATTATGTTCAAGTCCAGGAAAGAAGAAATCATAGCAGGAAAGATGAAAGACTCCTGAGTTGGAGAGATACGAGTGGCCTTTACTGTAATGCAGCAGTAAAAAATTTAGTTCCATAGAGCTTTCTACAATTCTTTTAATTTTTTATTTTTTTTTTTTAATCACAGCATAATACCTGTCTTGACAACAGAAATTCCAGCAGTTAGGGCTCTATTCTTCAAAACGTCATGCTCTATTAACACTGTTTTTCTGTGGGATTTACCCTGTCAAAGAAGGAATCACCAAGGAGTAAGGTCTATGGTTGTCTTAACACTAAATCCCTCTTCTCAGTGATGCACAAATGACTAAGTACTTTTGAGGCCATTTCAAGACAGAAAGTTTAAGCAGGTCATTCTCAGGTTAGGGTGATAGGAAGCTATACCTGCACATCCCAGGTGTTTTATAAGCAAAATAAACGCAAAACTCTCAGGTGTTTAAAAATATAAAAGTATGTAAGTCTTAAGTGCATGAGGGCAGTTCTTCCTGCTGTCATGTTACTTAAAGGCATTTTACTACGTGCAGTCGTACATGACATACTTACTCACACTTACACTACCTGTGCTTCTGATGTACCCTGGCTTGAGTGTTGCTCTCTCAGTTCTTTCCAGGATGCACAGCTGTGCTTTGCTAGTGTTCTTCCATTTCAGTGAGGCAGGGCATCCCTGGGGCCTAGCAAAGGAATGAGATGAGACTCCTGAGTAGACCACTGTCAAGGTCCATTGCCTTGTGGGTTCCCATGCAGCTGCACTGCCTCTACATTTACACTACAGTTACATACCTTACCTGCATGCACTACAAGGCTTACAAGGAAACAAGCTGTAAGACCATACTGCTGAGGAGTATTTGGATGTTAACAAAGTGAGGAGTGAGGTTAGGCACCTTATGTGCTGGACTTTGAAAGGATGGAGGGAGGCTATTTTTGCTGGCAAGTTTCATGCCCTGCTCCTCTAGCATTTGGACAGGCTACTTAGGCTGAGAACTTAATTTGATCCACTGTGCACCTAGTCTGTAGGGAAAGAAATCACAGCAGAAGTCAGATTAGGAGGAGCTTATTAACAACGTAGAATTGTTTTACAGAGTGACCTCTCCAGTGCTGAGCAAATATTGGTTTTGGAAAATGAAGTGAAAAGTTTTACTATTGTTATCATTTGACTGAATTGTATGGCACCACGTTTGGTCAGAGGCTTCTGTGCTGCCTCAAAAAATTATCAGTATTATTTGTGCATGTTAGGAAGAATGAGAAATACAGACGTGAACCTGTAGGATAAACCTGTGTGTGAGCAGCTACGTATGAAGACGACTTTCTTCAGCTTTCCATTATTCACCTTACAGCTATATTTTATCTTTTAAAAACTTTAGGATATAACTATGACAATAATACCAATTTAGAAGTTATTCCCTTTGCATTTTGATCCTTAAAGTTTCCGTCCTTCCAAATATTCCTCCTCCTTAAAATATTTCTTCTGCTGGAAACCAGGATTTAATAGTTACATGGAGGCTCTGAAAATTAATTTTTAGACACTTAATTTACCCTACAAACTAGTGGCAAGATTTTCTTTCTTACATCTGTTTTATACTGGAAAAATGCTGAACAGCAGCCAAATAAAGCACTTCCTGTTTTGTACAAGTAAGAAACGAATTGGACCAGCTATTTGATGCAAAGATACATCTTAAGAAGAATGTATTGGAAAAAATTGAGAGATTCTTAATAAGGGAAGAGGGGGTGCACTTAATAGAAAGAGCATATAGAGACTCTGACTGTGGCTAATGTGCATAAAAAATTCAGCCTGTCAGATCCTCACTTTTCTAATTCAGTAATCTAAATAATTTATCTGACATTTTAGCTCAAGATGACCTTTCTTGGGAAAAAATTACTGTTTTAAACTTTTAGCAAGTGTAACCACTGCAGAGGAATGCTGTTGAAGTCTGCATTTTCCCAAACGAGTAAAGGTTAATCTTGTACAGCTTAAACACATTTCTGACCCTTTTAAACAAGTTCACAGAAGTAATTTAATTTTTTTAATATAATTTCAATTATATTGCAATATTTGTGTTAAATGAGCTTCCTTCCCTGCTCTGCTTTTATTTCTGTTGCTCGGAAGCCATTATCCATGTGTTCTGATGGATTTAGGCAAAGGACTTGTTTTGAATGAGCAAAGGCACCATTCTACCAAATGTTACTTCTAAAGAAAGTACCATAAATCAAGTGAAAATACATGGTAGATTAATAGGTGAGTAGGTTAAAACAGCCACTAGTAATAGCAAAAAAATGACTGTCCAGAGGTTCACAGTTCCCAGATTGGTCACTTGACTCAAGTAATCAGCCTCAGAGCTATGCCACAAAAAATGATCATGTCTGTCCCTGGATTCTCTTCTTCTAACTAAACAATCTCATATTTTGCAGAGGGCATTTCAATGGTTCTACTGAAGGACATTTAGTGTAATTTTACTTGGCTATTTCTGATAATTTATCTAACTTTCCGACAGGTCACTAAAAAAACCTTCTTATGTAAGGATTAATATACCCCCAATTGTACATAATAAAGGCTATAATTCTCTCAGGATGTTCAGGTGACTTTATAGGGGTACATTATTTATTATCAAAAATGTGAATTTACTAGAATGGCTGAAATATCACTAAGATTTCTGAGTCTGTGCAAAAACTGCAGTGCAGCTGTCAGCTATGAGAGGACCTAAGTAACTAGCTATCCAAGAAATGGACAACTAGCCATACTTAAGCCACTCATGAGATAAAAACACAGGGTCTAGTGTTGTCTTCAAATTGGATTTTTTTCTTCATGTTATTTCCACATCTTCCTCCCCCCCAAATTGCATCATTTTTGTGGTTTCATATCATTGTATTACCAATATTGATGTGAAACTGGAGGAACTTCGGTGTAGTCAGTATGAAGCTAGTGTAAGTTTGATATCAGAACAGAAGCAGTACACTCATCTCTGCTGTAATATTCTCTTCTCGTGTCTCCCTGATGTCAGTAAGTGCTTTCTTTTCTGACATAACAGTAGGGGTTTGATCTGATACGCCCGCACACACCAGTCAAAAACTGCTACAAAAACAGAGAGCTGAATGATCAGTGAGGCTTATGTTCCTAAGGCATTCTGGCAGTTTTAAAATCCAATGTAAATGTGTGCAGCCTCTTAAAGGCTTTCAGTATTATTAACTCTTAATTAACAGTACTGGGATTATCTATCTTGCAGACAGTGTTAGAATTGCAGATGTGACTTAATTTGCAAGAGCTGATTATATCAGGTGTGATACTACGTGGAAGACTGTATTACTTTCAGGGATAGCTCGTTACTAGAAGTGTCTTGGCTGTTCTTGTACCACACAGGGATAAAACTAGTGAATCTTTCACCTCTTGGTACCATGCTAAAGGGTGGAAATTCAGCCTCTATTGCTTTTCCCCACACACTAGCAACAGGAAGCACCAGGCAAAACCACCCCAACACAATACAGGGTGAGTTTATAATAGCTCTGGCTGACTCATTAACAATTAAAACATTGCACGTGCATCTATTACAGTTGCTCCATTAACTAGGAAGATGGAGACTGGACTCATGTGATAGCTAGCAGTTTTCACTCAAGGCATGCCCATGAGCTACTTTAAGGCAACCAGTTTTACAGAAGACAACCTAGAGTTATTGGATAGGCAGTATTTTGTGCATTTTATGCATTGCTTGTATTTTTCTATCTGACATGCTTTTGGGAGCTCTCAGCCAGAGACCAGATGACCAGCAGATAACCAGAAAGCACAGCCTTGTGCAGTAAAATACCACTGGGCTCTAGTTTGTGTGATTAATGAAGTGTTACATTGCACCATATTTGTGCAAAGCAGATAGTTTTCACTTAATGCAAAACGTAACATGTCGTGGTAAAATAGGAATAGTAAAGTTCACAGTAGTATTAGGCAATGATCACTCCACTGTTAAACTTCTCCAACAGAGAAAAGCTTCAGTTTCGTAGTTTTTTTCAGTATTATTCAGTTTGAAAACTGTTAAAAAGGGGCTGATTTTGTGTAAATTAAATTGGACTAATAGGATTAAACTGAGAATTCAAAACTGGACATGTACTATTACTAACACGAAAAAAAGCTTTCAGCACTTTACTGGGTAAAGCCAATGAACAGGAATTGTGAGCATACACTGACACATGAATTTCATTGCTGTTTGGCATGATTAGTGCCAAAGTTAGTGGCTGTATGGAAAAGCACGGATATCTAATATTGGGAAGAGGAGAATCCTGCTCCATTGCCAAAAATTACCTGAAGGTAATGTCAGTGATTAGTAGGTGCTAGTCCTAGTTTCTTGTTCTGTTAACCTTGTACTAGTTTTGTATCTTCACATCTGCTTGTACCTTAAAGAAGTTCGAACTATTTTAAATTACAAAACAGAATTTCTAGAAAGACATAGTATTATTTCTTAAACCAATTGATAGTATTAGAAGTCTTACTAAGATTTAGAGTTAAGCAACCACAATTGAACAGTAAGTCTCAGACAAAGCTTTTCTTTGCAATTAGTTGTTCTTTATTTTTAATTTTAGAACTGTGTTTTTGACTCATGATTGGAGTATGAAGCAACTGTAGCTCTCTGATCAGCAAATACCCTAAGAAGAGCAGGACTACTCAGTTTTTCTCTAAGCTCGTTACATGAACTGCTGTCCTGTAGCCCATAGGCTGAGACACCTGCCAGATTTAATGACTTGTGAGGACCTCGAGTCCGGATTTAAATTAGCAGTCTGAAGATTAAACACTTTTTCCTCCCATTAACAGTTCTCTGTAACATCTAAACTTTATGTTTGGTAAACCTGTTGCTGTTGCATGTAGTATCGAGGCTCTGGGAATGTCATCATGATAAAATGGTAACGAAATTATGCTTAAATATTCTTACTTGTTTTCATCCTCATTATGTAAATTACATGTCTTAAAACTTTTTATCTATCACTTATAAGTTTGGCTGGTTCTCACATGACTTTTCTTGAGAGATGTTTCTAGAAATTTTTTTCCAAATTGATTTTCTTTACCCTTATTTTTTTCCTATGCATCTGTGATGTCTGTGAGTTAAGTAAAAATGTCATAGGGCCTTGATGGTAATGTGGCAGATGGTGATGTTTATTCTGAAGTTATTTAATAGATATCTCAGTAGTCTTCACAGGAAAATACATGGAGAAAAAAATACCAAGGTACAGAAGGCCTGGTCTACTATGCTTTTGGATACTGATGCTGAAGGGCACTTCTTGGTATTCCTATCCCCAATTCACTTAGCAATGAAACCAAGTTATATTGAGGAAGACTGCATTATTCCTCATGTTTATTTCCAACATGCAATGAAAGTACAGAATTCTCGACTGACCAACCATTAGTTTCTATGTAGTGTTGGGACTCTTCCCTTCCTTTAAGCAGATAATAAGAAATGCAGGAGAGACCATTTGTTAATTGAAAAGAGCAAGAGGAAAGTATTACCAGTTGGTACATGAACTCCTGGGAAGGAAGCTAACAAATCTGTTCTGTCCCATTGCTTGAGAGAAGGATACAGTCCTGATTTGTGACAGGGTCACCACGTATTTCTAAATATCCATTAAAATGTCTGTTATTGCTTATGTGTAAGGCAGAGGTATGACCTTACATTTTAGGGCACTATGGTGCTCAGAGGTCTGTCATGAAGAACAGTTAGAAGCACAATAGATTGTTATCTGCTGCTCCCCAGCTCATTTGGTTAAGGTCAAGAAGCTGCTTGTAAACACATAGTATGATTTCCTAAAAAGGCATCTCGTTCTTTATCCCACTGAATGGCACCATGACACATAAAGGTCAACCTTAGTGACCATTAAATGAGCAGCTACTTAAGATGGTGAAAGGCAAAACTGGTTTCCAGATGCAGCTGGGAAAAGGCTGTAACCAAGAACTCTAATCAGGCGCTGAATCCCAGCAGTGTGGTTTGAGCTACATTATATGTCTACGTTTCTGCTTCAAACAGCTTATCAGGTTAATATTGCATGGTATTAAAAATGCTTTTCTGTGTTAAAATGGTCATAAAAGTGATAGGGGTCTGAAAATTGCGTCAGATCCAAGTTTGTCTTATGACTGTATTTCCTATAATGTGAAAACGCAACAAAAGAATATATTGTTTAATTTCCAGTCACTGTGTTGTTTTTATAAAACTATAGTAAAACTAATTTATGGCTCAAATTGCCAGCATGTCCATAGGCAACGTGTTTGTGGAGTAGAACAGGGCCGTTTGTGCTGCTCATCAGTAAACAACATTGTCACAACATCTCTACTTGGTAAGGTGAAGTGAGGCAGAGTTTGGGGTCTTACTAGTGATGTAATTCTTACTGGTGGTCTAAAATCTGAGTCCTCTCACACAGCTCGAGTTTAGGTAGTTGTCCTGGCTGCCTCATTTAGGTAGCGGACAACCTTAGCTAACAGAAGAGAGTTAGTTAAGAATACCCAACTTAGAATTTTCAAGGGAGTTTCAGAGTAAGATCCCATGTCTTTGCAATAATAGTGCAATTATCAACAGCCAGTCAACAGCCCACTATGCCAGATGCCTCAAATTTGTTTAACTGCTAAAGGTTTTAGTCTAAACATGGTCTAAGGACCCCCTAAAGGTAGATGTTTTTAGTTAAAACTTTTGCTTCTCTGATGCATACAGGAGTCTATAGATCTGTGTTGTCACTAAAGAAACAGGAATTGTTGAACATTTCCTGTTTCTGACCTGTGATGGATGAAAGTGGTTGCTATTTTTTTTGTTATGACCAACACAGCTTGAGACTGTGGGACACAAAACATTAACCTTGAGCCCTACCTGAAAGTTATTTACAAGATACTTATACCTCTACACACTGGGAAAATATCAAAACCCAGTTTTGTATGAAAAGGTTGAGTTGTACTGCAGTGCCTGAAAAAAAAAAAATAAAAAAATCAATCTGAATTTCAACCTCCTAAATGGAATGACCTGAAATGTGGGAGCTGGAATGAACCATGATCTATATTAAATAAAGAGAGAATGTGAGAATACCTAGGGAAAAGAATTTACAGTCCCTTATATCTACGGCATGTTTAAGTTCAGTCCATACTGGTAGCAATACAGTTACTATAAACCAGTTACAAGTCATTATAAACTGTTGGCTTCCTGGTAAGCTGTGTGAAACAAATCTGGTGACCTCTGTCCAGTTTACACTGCCAAACAAATGTTAACTTTTTCATGAAACCTACATCAATTTTAGATACTCATTGGAATCTTTCTTGAAAATCTTGTGACACAGAACTGGAAAAAGCTGAACTGTCTAATAATACCTGAAAGTGCTTCCTCTATTTCTAGCCACCTTGATAGGAGTCTCTGTCAGTGACATGTGAAAGCAAGTTTTCTTGCCAGGGATATCAATCTGACCTTTTTCAAAGCTATTCAGCTTTCAGGTTTGGTTTTTTTTGTACATTGAGTACACAGCAGTCCCCATGTTCAAACACAGATACTCTGCCTGGAAATGTTTCATTCTTTCCTGGGAATTATCTTCTCATTATTTTGCTGTCATCACTACTCCTTTCTTATTTAATGCAAGACTGTGGTGGGACTCACAAGTTCATATGAAGTTACTCTCGAGACTGAAGTAAACTTTTGGCCTAAAATTCTTTTCAAGAAGAGAAACACAAGAAATAATGCCTTCACTTTGGCTTATATGTCTACCTGGGCTTTGTGCAGCTCTAACAAATTCACTAATTTACTTGCAATCAGACTATTTGATCTGCTATTTGATGGGTAGCCCAGTAGGTAAAGAAAACCACAGAGAAGGAGCATTACATTTAAACGTGTTAAAACAGGTCAGGGACCAAAAGTGAGAATGATCACATGATTTCTGTAAAATTGAAAAACCTGGCACTCCATTGTGCTTTATTTTCCAAATGCCATTAAAACCACTTACAATGCAAAAATTAAAATACCTGTCACCTATAGTTGATGTTAACATTCTTCCTTTGCAGTTTATTGAGTGGGAAAGGAAATCCAGGAAGGTGAAAATTTTTAGACAGGCTTAGCGATTGCTAAGGGGAAGGGGGGGGAAAACAGACATAGACACCCACACACCCCAATACCTTCATTTCCTTTCCTTTTTTCTTTTTGTTTTAATTCTCCTGTCTTTTCTTTCATGGCTACTTGACTTGATTTGAGAGATAAACTGCCTTCAAAGAAGTCAAAATTTTTAAATATAAGTTGCAGCAAACCGAGGATATTTTTAAAAAAGCTTCACTGGACAACTTGTTCAGGTCCTCCCAAAAACTCATCTATGAGGCAGTGTGTGTGTTTACACTGCATTTCCTCTGAAAAGAAGACCAACAGGACAAGCATATAGCAAAAAAACCCAACCAACTCAAGCTTTGACACATGTTTGGAGAAGACAGTTTTCACCTGAGGACAACAGAGAGCATTTTTAGATTGAAGACATTCAATCTTTTCTTTATTATTCAGAAAGAAACAGGAATATTTCTGGTCCACCCTGCAAGCTGCTTCTCCTCTGCATGGCATTCCTCCTCCTACACCACCACCCCCCGCTCCTGCCAGTCACACTTTGCTTGAAAACAATTCATTGTGGTTTGCTGTTTTATTTTATTTTTCCAGACAGAAAATGTACTGTTGTTCTGTACATGTTTTCTTGCTGTCATACTTTCCAGACGATTTTCTTCCTATTTTTGGAGGCCTGAATCTGCCTTTGGTCACACTATTTGCTCCTCTATGGTCACCTCTGAGAAGATTAACCCTTTCATTAAAAAAGCTTGGCCAGGGTCAAACTACAGCCTGGCTCTGGACTCTTACATCCCTTTGATCTCCCAGCTATGGAGAAATTATTAGCAAATTCTAAGCCGTCCCATGTGATTTGTTTTTGTAAATTTGTAGAAATTATTCCTAATCCTATTACGTGGCCGAGGGCAAACTTGCATTAAATATATGAGACTTTTTGTTATGTGGCAGATGGATAATAAAGGAATGCTGAATGCAGCCCATTCCAAGTTATGGGAATCTGGACACTTCATCAGCATTCACTTAATCCTCTGCCATGGCCTATGCCTTTGATGAATGCTCTCATTTATGACCACTGATGCCACTCACTTAATTTCATAGAAGAAAAATAATACTTAGCTGTTAATGTGAATATTTGAGGTTATGGCTGTACAATGAATAATTGTGACATTATCAAGGGAACATCTTCTTATACATTATTCACTTGTATAGACCACATTAACCAGAGAGAGGAAACTTTCAGTTTTGCATCTTCCATCTTCTTTGGAAGATAGGCATCATGCAGACAAAAGTCAGTGTCTTAACCCAAATTCTAGCTGACAGTCCGTATCAACCCTCACTATATTTTGCTCATTGTGGTGCCAATCTCCTATCTCACCAATGACATTTTTTCAAAGAAAGAGTGGATTTCCTAGAGACTCTACCCCATGCAACTTCCACGGCTTTTTATTGACTAGGAAAATGTATCCCTTCTTTTTTGCTTTAATACTGTTGCCATGTAGCTTGTCTGTAAATTTAAGCTGAAAATTAAGACAGCACACAGTTTGTACCTTATAAAAATATGCATCCCGTATTAAAAATGTTCTTTTCATGCGTTCAAAAATAAAACACACAAATATAACTCAAATTCATAAAATGAAACCTTCAGAGTTTTTCATTCATCAGTTTACAGCTTTCACATTCAGAATCACAAATATTAAGGTCAGGAAAACATATTAACTTATTTTGTAGAAATCTGTGTTATCTGAGGCAGGTGAGTTTTTAAAGGATATTTATACTATATCTGATCTCTGTTCAAGTTTCCTTATTTCACTGGAGAGAAAATGTGATTACAATCCTAATACAAATATTTTTAATTGAAAACACTTCCACGTTTTAAAGAGTATTTATTTACTTTCCTGACTATATAGCACAATTTAAGAGTGGGAGTTTGCTATGTTTTTATCCTCCTTTTCTGCAAGTGTAGTAATTTTAGTTGGTTTTTAATGGTGCTAAAATTCTAAAAGTAGAACCCTGCTGTCCCTTTTAATTTGCATGTATAAAATTCAGAGGTAAATTGAAGTTCTGGTAAATCATCAGTGTGAGAAATGTTTCTAGATTTAGTAAAACTGTAATAAAAAAAACCAGTTTAACGTCTTTTCCTGGTGGGAGTTTTCACACACTGTAACTAATTTGCTTGAATCAACTAGAATATTCAATGAGAATAAAAATGTGTAGTTTATTTATTTATAGTACATTTATTGATCACTACTTTGAAATGTAGTGTAGCAGCCTAACAGGACTGACTGCTGCAAAATGAATATTCATAGGGGTCCCGTGTGAAGTAGCTGCTTCAGTTATCCTCTTCCATACTGTCACCTAGTTTAACACTCATGCTGTACAAGGCACACGCAAGATTCTGCGCACAGGTTTTACTTTGCTGTATGTAGCAAGGTGCCTGTCAGAACACAGAGCACTGTCAAAGTGGAAGGTTTTATTTGGAGAAGGGATTGTAATACCTTGGACCTTGGGTGGTGTATCCATATAATTATAACAATCCAGGATCTATTTTTTAAAGTCAGAAGAAATGCAAAATGTTCTGTGATTGTAAAATGATACGATGATGAAAGATTACAACTTAATTGACTTCAGGGAAAGCAAGGCATGGCCTTAATTTAACATCATAATGGTCTGAGCTGCATTCTCACCTGCTTGCATCTCTACGCTCATTTCAGATGCTTTTGTTTCCTTCCCCTCCCCCCGCCCCCAAGAATCACGCTAATCTGAACATTTCTGCAGAGTCACAGTATTGTTTCTAAAATACTCTGTTCCCTGTTAGCACAAGGGTTTGGTAAAAAAAAAAAAAAAAAGGCATAAATTTTCAGAAGTAGAAAACAAGAATACCAAGTCTATTTACAGTGAGTCAAATCTTCCAGTCCACCTTTTGCTGAAAATCTCCATAATTCCAGATATTTTATTTGAAATAAAAAGCCCAAAAATTGACCTCCCCCCCAAAAATTATGGTATTTTTTGACAAATATCTAAACTGAAACTCAGAAATGAGAAAAAATACACATGGATGGACTTGTGGGAAGGCTTTATATGTAGATAGTTACTTAGATGTTTCGATGCATTCCTTGGTATAAATAATGGGCAAGTAAGGCAATCCAGATTTGATCAACTCTTGGAACTTCCTCAAAATGTATGGGGTTTGACAACTAGAGTCAGGATGTATATTCCTCACCATCATGATGTCAATGGAAACGTGTTGCATTTACCTGTAGTGTGGACAACATTCTTTTGCAGTAAACATCACAAAATCATCCTTTATTGTGATAATAAAAATATAAAAGCTTCATTACACATTATAGATGATCAGTTAAGGCTTTACTGAACAGCCACAGGTAGTGGTCAAACTCCTTGTTTGCTATTAAGAAGAGATCACCATACGATCACAATGTAAAATGTATAAAATATCTTCCATAAACTATAAACTGGATGTGATTATAAAAGAGAGAAGGGGCAGTATAAATATTGTTATTGTTGTTAGCCCTTAGCATTTTGGCTGACAGCTAGAACATTTTATTTTACAGAAAATGTAAGGGAGTGTTTACATTATTTTTTACAAGGTGGTTGATACAGACTGAAAGGGTGTTCAGTGAGTTTTTCCTTACAATTTTAAAGCTCCTCTTACGAGGTCTCTTAGAAGAATTTTAAGTGAGTCTAAACAAAGCCCTTGCTGAGTGCAATATTACTGTAAACTAAAGCATTCTTTACATATCTGGGATGAGAATGTAATGAAAGCACGCTGGTGTCATGGCTCCAATCTTGCAATCAAAGGAGTTTGCTTCAGTATAAAACATAAGAGGGAAGGGTAAGCTGTAGAACCAAGAGAAGTCTCATCAACCAAGGTATTGGCAGTTTAGTACTGGGCATTGACAGCAAGGCAAAAATGGCCTCCTGAACACATCTATGGGTTTCATGATCGCAGAGTAATCCTCCAAACCCAAAGACTGACGAAAAAAGCTTTTACTGGAAAACGAGACACACTTGCATCTTCTTTTTCATGAGTCTGTTTTCCAGTGTGATTTTCTTTGAAACATACAGCATACATCATGTGCAATAAATTATACTTTGCTATAATGTTACCCTGCTAGAATATGGTAAGAAAGCTTTGAGAAATATTTACAAATAGTTTAAGTGTCACAATAATGCACACATCACTCAGGCTTCCATCGATTTTACTGTAATAAGAGCTGTAATAAAGGATACCACTTTTAAATATTATGAAAGTATTCTGTATAAAGAAACATAATTGAAAGAAAAATCCCTAAAACCTGTATCAAAATCATTTTGCAGATTCTACAATCACAGCTGTGGGAAAAAGTTAACCACAATCTCTCTTGTCTAAGAGGAATTATCTGGTTCTGTGCTGTTACTACTTGCCTTTCTTTTTGTCCCATACAAGTAGTTAATTTACTCATAAAGATCAAAACTCAGCTACTGCCACAATTTTAAAAAAATAAAAATAAAAAAATTAAAAATTAAATATTTTTTTAAAAAGTTGCTATAAATTGCTTTGTGCTGCTGGAAAGAACAACAGCCTTACTTCCCCAGTCAGGATAAACTTCCCTGCTGTATACCATTCTGCTGCCTGTTACACGAGTGTAAAGCTAGTGTAATTCCACTGCCACATCATTTCGAAAGAGGGAAGATCCAAACCTTCCCCCAAGCATTTGAAAGTCACTGCAATATATTAATAAATGCTTCTCTTGAATCCAACTTTATGTTTTTAAGATCTTCCCTAGGGAAGGCAAGCAAGGCATTCAAAAAGAAGCTAAGCTTTTTTTTCCTATCCACCTCTATCTTTGTTATTTTTAATGGAGTGTGGAATATGCCCAGTATACTTGTCGGTAAAAAGGGCCTGTTTCACCTTCTGGCATCAAAGAGTGACATCAGGGTGAACTTAGCTTAGTTTTGTTCTAGCAGGTTACTATAGCTGTCGATCCACACCACTTAGGTCTTGACAGAAACATAATCATGTTATATGGTTATATACGGAAGAAGTAGTTAAAGTATATTAGAAAACATTTACTCGGAAGTGGATCATTATTTTCAGTCTAAGAAAGCAAGGCACAAGCTGAAGACTGTTTCTCTAGTTGAAACTTGCTTTTATTTGGTTAACCAAAAGGAAATATGGTGTAATCTAGCAAACCCGTGTTCCACTGGCCAAACATATTGTCTGCTTTTCTACTAAAATGGATCTATAGATTCAGTGACTTCTTGAACCCTTTCACTAAAGCTGAAAGTAGTACTTGTGAAAAGAAAAGCCTAAACACTTCAGCCACGCCAGTGTCAGGTTCTCAAGTCTGACACTGACAATATGCATTACATTTTAGCTGCATTTTTAGCATAGCAACTGGGGATAATACAGTCAAGTGAAATCTAAACTAATTTATCCCACCGTCAAAATTCTTCCAAAGACCAGTCTGCATTTTCATATTAATAGCAATGCTTAGACCTGCTGCCCTCCTACCGTGAAACTCATATATCTGTGGAGAATGTTCGTGGGTTTTTTTCTGGCAAAAGTAAGCAAACTGATATTTTGTCTTACAAATTAGGTTTACAAGTAGGTTTACATGCAGTTAGCAGAACTTTCAGAAGGAAATAGCCCTTGCATTTAATAACCAGTAGACAAGAATTGTCCAGTAAATTCTGGGGTAGATTGTTTGTTTAGATGAGTTACAAAGCAAGCTATGCTGGAAAGGAACTTGTAGGTCCCTGTCTAGTATTAAATTTTCAGTCTTGATGTGATTGTATTATTTTATCTCTGTGAATTTAGCACATTTGATATATGGTTATAGCCCAATAAATGTAACAATAACTATCACATTTGTATTCAATTTCAGAAGTCTCCTTCCCTCCCTCACACCAGCAGCAATGGGTGTGATCTCATACGGCTCTGATTGTAAATAATCTGGTTAAATACAAGGTTACTGATGCACTGAAAATATAGAGTCACAGAGACTGTGGTAAGATTCAAGCCCCTAGATGTGTCTCCGTGCTTCAGTCAAAACAGATGTATTTGATTCTGAAAAAGCAAAGCATAATCTATTTTTGTTTGTTCAATAAAGGAACTGTATATTTACCATATCTTTAGGGATTATTTTTATTGTTTTCAAGGAAATAATTTCAATGCTTACAGATTGTTGGATGACATTCCCTTGTACATTTTTAAATGTGATATGCAGGGAAAAAAATTCTAGTTCTAATCTTTTTATTTAGAATAGAAAAGCTATGTGTAATCTAGGAGATGAAATACGATATCTTTATTAAAGTGGAACATTCTAGCTCTATTACACTTACAGGTCTGCCAGTATATCCATTAAGGAATCCATTTTTCAGACTTTTAACACTTGTCTGTATTCATACTGGAGAAAAACTTGGCACTCAGGTTTATAGCCCAGGAGCAATTTGTGCTGCTATTTACACATGTCTCTTGGCATTCATTTAAAAAAATGTTTTTCTATTAAATGCCTGAAAACCATTTGGTTATTTAAAATGCAAATGGGAACAATATTAAAAAGAGTGTGCTGTTGACTGCTGTGAGTCCCATGCTGTAGTCTGATAATACTTCTGTCATATGAAGTTTATAATATTGAAGCATTTTAGAAGGAGTTGAAAGTTAGAAGATGTGAAATTTTTTGAGATTAGAGAGTTTATGTGCCCATAATAGAGCTGCTTCTCTTCCTTATTTAGATAATACATACTTTAAAAATTGTTTATGCCCTCATTTGCACATTGTAATGATCCAAAGATGCTTATAATCAGGTAAATAACAAGCTTTGTAAAAAAACAGCAAAAAAACCCCTATGAATTTATATAACTAAGTGGTTCATTTCAGTACTGAATCTATTAATAGTCTGAAGTCGAGCATAGTGCTGTTTATATCAGTTATTTTAGGGGTTTTTCTTAATTTATTCTAACTGAAAATATTTAACATTAAAAAATTAAAATTTACAACTTACTATTCTTCTTGAAATAAGTAAGTAATTTTACCTGAGTATTCCATTTTATCTTGGCAAAATGTGGTTGACTCCAGATAGCACAACCAACTTAAGTCATATCACATCTTCCAGTCTTACTGTTTGTGTACATTTACAGAGATTTAATGAAAATATTCTTTTGCTTCTTTGTTTATACATCTTCATTTTAATTTTCTCTTTAGATAAAAGTCCATTTTTTCTGAAATTAAAATAACTATCACCATTTTATTGTCTAGACCATGCTCTTGCCAAGAAAAGCTGGACCAGATGATCCTGGAGATCCCCTTCTGAGCGTGTATTCTATGATTCAATGATTTGTTCTGAAAAAAATAAATAAAAAAAAATCTTTATCCTAAACTGATATAAGTTAAGGGCCCTGATGACTTTGTACTCTCTTATATCAACTGAGAGATTACCCTGAGATCATAATAAATACATTTAAAGCTCTTAAATAATTTGATAAAGGTTAGAAACAGCATCTATAAACCACTGATATCCAACCTTGTCAGTTCTATCCTTACCTCCTCATTTATATTCCTTTTTTAAAAATAAATAAACTTAAGATGATAAATAGAATTGTAATAACTTCTTATCAGACTGGATTTTTTAATTTTGTGTAAACTAATGTAGTCTGAGCTGGAGCACTGAAGAAAATGTTCCAAAGAAAAGACATTTGAAGTCAAGTGTTCCTCATACCTTCAGGTCATTTCAGATTTTAGGAGTTTAGAAAAGGCCCATCAAGCTCCATTTAGACTTCAGGAATAATTCCTTAAAGCATTTCTGTAAACAAAATTATTCATGGCATAGGTTTTTTGTTCGATTTTGTAGCTGCTGTTCCTCAGTCATGAAAGGTGTATAGGGTTTTTTTCAAGACTGTACTTTTCACTTCTGCAAACTTAATTTTTAGTCTTGGGTTCTGAAAAATCAGAGGCTATTTAGAACACAATAAAGAATAAAAATGTGATCATTTGTAAGAAGTATTTCTGTGAAATCTGAACAAAGTGGGAATCAGAATTGCAGCCCCAAGTATTTAAATAAGCTATTACAAAAGGAGTGTTAGAAACCATTATATTCCATGATTTCTTGTGAATAATAGAAATGCTCTCTATCAAGTATTTTTACTTAAATGGAATAAATGTTTGAGAGAGATGGTGTTCATCCATTGTAACCTTTCATGCCACTACTGTTGGTATTGTTATAACTTCATCTATTAAAAACATGTTTTGAAGCTATTAAAAATACTCTAAAACCTACAAAGAAATGTAGTTTTAACCATCATACATTAGTATCTCCATCTTTTGGTAGTGTGTCATTTATGCTTTAATGACATCAGTGTAGAATTTCAGCATTCTTACACTAAAAATGCCTGTCATATACAAACAACATTATGGCACTTTTTGTATAATATGCCTATAGTAGTGCTATTATTTAATGGTGTGCTTTTATATTGCTGAAGTTTTAAAGGATAAATGTGCCTACATCACATACTCATCCTAGGGCGAGTAAATAGGATTACTTGCTGTTAATGAGTTGAGCAGACTTTCACCTCTAGTTATGATTGTCCTGATGCAGTATCACTGAGATAGAAAGAAGTGCCACATTTATGACTTTAATAAGCGCATAAGCGATCTCTGAGTCCCAGTTCCTCAAACCTCCTGTTTACCTCTGGAGCTGTTTACTCCTGGAACACACTCATATGCTGTAAGTTTGGCTGAACCGGGCTAGGCATGCTCAATTTTCATTTAGGAGCATGGGGCTATTCACTGCTTGGGCTTAGTTCTAGCTGGCATCCAGAGTCCTCTTGTCTTTGACCAAGGAACAACCAAATTAAGTGTTTTCTTAGACTTTTAAATTTAAATTTAGGAAGTCTGTCCCTTAGAATCATAAGGTGGTCAAGGTTGCTGCTTAGACACAGGTGAGAATCTGACTCAAGTGAGGATCAGTCAAGAAACAAAAAGAGGAAAAACATTTTTTTTCCAAGGTGCATGAAGTGATGTTAAAAAACCACGCTTGCCATTGCTGTTTCCATGAAGCAGTACTGCATGAAACTACAGCCATATTGCATATGAAGACACAGTTTATTGCATTTGGTGAGATCTAGTATCCAAAATACATATGTGCTTACTTTTCATGCCCCATGACCAATATTTCTGAATTGATGGAGAAATTCCTTTATTTAGAGTGTTCTGTATGCCAGAAATATCTGCAGTGGTTTCTGGATAGAAAATAGGCCAGTAAAAAGATTATTTGTGTGTGATTTATTAGTGAATAAAAGTAAAAAACCCACATTTATAGTACCACGTACTCCATTTAGAATGATTATTTTCTGATCTAAGAACAAACCCACAAAAATGGTTATAATACTGGGGTTGTTTTAATTTTGGATTATATCTTCTCTTTCATGTTCTGTACAGTCATGGTTTGCAGATTCTTTCCACTATGTGTGAATTTACTCCCTGAAATAACAAAGTAGATTTCCAGATAAGACATGAGTTTCATTCTCTGGGTTCACATAACCTGTAGATTTTCTCTTCAAAAAGTAAATACTCAAATACAAGCTTCACCAAGACACTAAAAAATTCCTTGTCATTAAAATATCTAATCCTTTGTATTTATAACATATTCAATATTAAAAAAACTTGAACTTAAATTTACTCGATGTGTAAGAATTCTTGGGCCACGGTGAAATTTTAGAAATGAGGGATAGGTGGATGTATCACATCACAATGGAACGTATCCTTTAATAATGACATCAGTTTCACATCCACTAATGGAGTTCGAGTGCTGTAGGTTATTTAACTCCAATGGACCAAGCTTTCAAATCCAGTTAAATATCTCCTTGGCTTTCTTTCGAGAATGACATGGCACAGTCTTGGGAAAATGAAGCCCTTTTAATTCTGCTGACCTCTGTCACTGTTCATATCCACTACATCCAGGTCAGTCTTGGCATCTGCTGTAGGAGTCCTTGTCACAGTGTTGCTATAAAAATACCTGGTCACAACTTAGGTCTACAGTCAATCCGCTTACTATTACAGATTCTTCCATTCTTAAAAGAAAGTCTTGAAGCTGTTGCTGTAGCTTGACCTTAAACCTTAATCATTTTTAATAAGGAGTATTAATTGGGATATATTTTCACTGATTCTAGGGTAATTTATTTTCATAAATGAGCAGATGACAGCTCACTAGTTAGCATACAGAAAAACTCTTTTCTCCATTTAGATTAACCCATGATAAAAGTGCAAGTCTGTCCCATAAGAAATTTCATATACATTTGAAAGAAGATGCTGGTTGTTCAGAGGAAGTAGAAGCTTTAGCCGAGATGCTGGGATTCTAATCCCATGACACTTTAGAATAGTAACTAACTACACATGCAACAGAAGCAGTAGCAATTTTGGTACATTTAAACCCCAATTTTACCTTCAAACTTACTGGTCTTTAAGCTGAGCTGGGTGGGATATTCAGACAAATAGAAGCCCTTCAGCTAATGTGCATTGTTCGACACGCAGGTGTGTGTGTGTTTGGAAAAGAAAGTCTGTCTTGTTTTGCTGCTGATGCAGCCACAAAATGTCAAGAGAATCTTAATTTATCCATTTAGAAAGCAGGCCCATATTTAAGAGTCATCAGCAGTAAAGGAAAATATACTGAATCATTTCAAGTGCACGCTAATCATTTAATGTAATAAATGGAGCAACTCTAATTATCTCCCGAGGAAATGATTTCACACTAAAACAATGGAAATGAAGAGGTTACTTTGGGAGCATTATACACAGCTGAAAATTACTCATGTGAATCTAGAGGATATTTCAAATAAATAGAAAGAATTGCTTATGCCTTTTCAGTAATCATTTAATGCTATGAGAGAAACAGTAAACGATGGTGAAAATATTTGGTTATTTGCACTCAGGCAGTGAGGTTTTCGCAGGTACCATTGTACAACCGAACACTGTTCCTTTTCACTGAGATGCTGGTTAGCACAAGATCAATGTCATAACTACAGGTTCATAATGCAGAATAGTTGAAGAATGAACAAGAAAAAGAATAAATTTGTCTTTTATATTTGTTAACTAGAGTCTGCATTAGAATTTATAGGTTTGTAATTGATAATATCTGTGAGCCTTTCCCTTGAGGTCTCTCTGATTCTTTATTTTTAAAAGGATAAATAAAAATATTTTCTATTTTTATCACCAAACTAAATCCCATGAAAGCTTATTTTGGAAATTCAGCACATCCTTAGCCAACAAAAATGAAAACGAAAAGCAAACTTTTGAATAAGATATAAAAATTTCTCAGGGAGTGGGGTTAAAATTGAGTTTAATGATTCAGTCCGTTCCCTCCAAGGGAACTGATTTCACTGCAAGCTAAAATGTTTTGTTAAATTATGTACTTCAGTTGCTTGGGTGTTATGTCTCTCTTGGTGAAGCACATGAAATGAGCACTATCCTCCTAGGCATTTTAAAAACACATCCACATTAAATAGAATATATATACAGTGGTTGAACATACAGTCTTTTTAAACTAGATAACAAAATGATTTTGACTTGTTTTAAAATCTTTTTCCTTAAATGGCTCTAAAGCTAAGACTAAAAGATAGATAATGTGGACTGAAAATTTTCCCCCTTGCTTTCAGTTTCGTGGAGAATAGCACATTATAGGTACTTCCTTTTGTGCAAGAATCACATCAAATGCCAGGAAAAATACATCTGTTTTGGCTACATATTTAACAGCATGCTTTCCAGAACCATCAATTTGTCTTTATTAATACATCAAGTGCAGTTTGTTTAAAATGTTTGTCTATTCCACTGCTGTGCTACTACAGATATTATTAGCATATACTTATTACTAAAATTGGGTAAGATAGAAGGGAATACAGCTCTTCTACGTAGTGAGGGATATGACCTAGTTCAAGACAAATTAGTGCACAGTGATTCTAGAAGCATAAACAGACGACTGCAACTTTTTGAAAGTCTGCATTTATTCTGAAGCTGACAAGAGTATTTCACAAGAGACTAGACAATTGTTTTTTATCATAAGATTACTGTTCATCATGTACAAGAAAACAATTGTTATCAAGTATGAACTTAATTGGAATCAACTGTAGCAGTCTTTACAGGAATTTACTGAAATGTCTGCCATTCAGAGCTGGCTTACCATAATATTCTCTATGGAATAGTTGACCACAGGATTCTCATTCACAAACAGCCAGGTTAAACAGTTAAATGCTAGCAAATCCTTCATAGCCCTGTGGGAAATTTCACTTTAATCCCGAACTTATAAGAGGACAATCAAAGCCCAAAGCCTGGGTAACAAATCTGATCCTCTGTTGCAATCTGTGTCCTCATGGGAAGGAGAGAGATGCTCCCTGTACAAGCCTGAGATGGATAAATACCTAAATGATGAGATAGATGGGGAATGCAGAAGAAGCGTCTGGCTTCAGCCATTCGCTTCCAATTTCACATTACATTGTGAAAGGCAATTCTTGTGCAGCTTGGGAACAGCCAGTCCTGATTACTATAAGTTGAAGTGTGGCTTAAGGAATGATTAATGACAGTGTCAGGAGAAAACAAAGCAGAATGAGAGTTATCTCTAATCCACCTGCTTGCAGATGCTTTAGTAAGGGAATGAAAATGGCCCCAGCGAGCCCTGATAATAAAAAAATCAAAATAGAAAGGTGCAAAGCTGTAGATATGTATTAATCTGATATATAAAAACTAGGTCTTAGCTTGAATAAAGCATTAGGCATGAATGGAGCCCCATAGGTGATAGATATTAGAGCATAGTGGACTTCACATTGTCTGTATTTTTTAAATCAAACAGAACTGTTCCCTTCAGTATTGCCTTTGACATTAATAGGTTGGTATTTGAAAAGTCACAGTTCACTAGATGAGCAGGCTTGTGAGTTCAAGCTCATTAAACAAAACCTCTTTTTGCTGTTGAAAAAAAAAAATGACACCATACCACCACCTTGTGGCTTGATGATGCAGGGGCCCAGGGAGGAGAGCAGAAGCGCTCCCAGTTCCACACAAGCTACAGTCAGATAAAGCACAGTTATAAGATCTCCTTTCCTTAGGAAAGGTAAAAAGCGCTCAAGCTCCCTCAGCCAGCACAATACACCAAAAAGCCGGTTAGGCCGTTTTTCAAAGGTTTCTTGGCTAGTTTTCCAGCTGTTCCGGGTAGGTTTGCTCTGATTCAAGGCTGCAGCTATTGCAAAAGTAAGGGTGGTCACTGAACATGGCTATGACCGAATATGAAAGTTATGGTGGTTTCCTTCAACTTGATTGCAGCTGTTCAGCTTCTCTCCCTTCCTATCCATCTTCCTAAATTTCACATTTGCTGGGAAATCTTGCACAATCTGTGTAGTGAGCTGAGACCTGGGAAGATTCACGACAAAGCTGTGAGACAGCCTCCCTCACTGCTTGATGCTCTGTGGTGTTTATCAGACAGGGTACGTCTCTCCAGATGCATGCCAGTGACAGTCTGCTCTCTGATATAAATTCCAGTGTTCACATATGAACTACTCACTTGCTTTGCAGGTTTCATCTACCGAAAAATAGATTTCACGTCGTTCTAGAGAGAACATCACTGAGTCTTTTCATGAGAATTGTTAAAAGTCTAGGCACACCATACGGTTTCCTAAAACACTGAAGCTACCCAGGAATCTAAACTTTTTTACTCTTGTGCAGGCACAGGTTCCTCCTTCGTTGCCAAGGATATTTTGAAAATTTTAACCATCATCATATGAGTCAGGAATATAGACTGGAACAGAATATTTCCCGATGCCTGCTTCTCTGCTAGATTTAAAAGTATTGCCTCTTGTCAACAGGGAGGGAATTATTTGGCCCCACTGAGTTCAGAAACGAAAGTCTCATTGATTTAACTGGGTCAGGATTTCAATCCCGATGGTTTTGTCCCCTCCTTTTCCTTGATATGACCGGCAACAAGTTAAATGTTAATTTATATTTCATGGAAGTATTTTAATATTGAAAAATCTAATGAAGATTTAGCACTTGGTTTTTAATGAGGCTGACATAACTGTCTAAAGAAAGCAAATACATTATTTTAATTGATATTAATTCATAAGTGCTCCAGATTTATATATTAAATAAAAAAGAAAGTGTCTTGTCATACACAACAATTTATTGTGTATTCAACCATCATTTACTCAAAAACTTCTTTTTTTTTTTTTTTTGGTTTTTTGGGGTTTTTTTATTGTGAAGATTATGATGGAAGCTGCCATGTAGAATGGATATGCTATAAGTACTGTGATCCCATCACCCTTATTTTCTGGTGAAGTGCCTCAAGTCATTTCTATCCATGTGTCTTTGTCTCCACCTGAAATCTCCTGCACATATATATATATATATATATATATAATAATAACAATCATGCTGTATGGTTTAAAGTTTAAAGCTTTTGTATACTGTATTTTCTTAATAATGCTGAGCAGTGAGAGTTTCTGTCCTATAAAGATACATTTCTCTAGGCAACTAAGAGTCTCAGTTGAAAAATTTTTGATCGAGGTATTGAAAACAACAAAACCTAGGCACGTTACAGCTAAAGTTTTGATTAGTTCATTTTATGACTGGGGGGAGTAGGGAGTAAGAGATTTGGGTAGATGTCTGGGTCCTGATCTCTTTTACAGGCATTAAGGTTTTGGTTTCAGTGTGTTTACTCGAGCTAAAGCTTGGAGTGGAACAGAGCAGAGGTTATGAATGTATTGAAATGTTTCAATTTCAATACGAATGTATGAAAGTTTGAAAAGCAATGTGTCAGTGTCATTTGGCAGACATTTCACCATGAAGGTGCGATATGTTGAAGCTAAATACAAAAACATTTAGGGGTTAATTTACATGCTAGCATACAGTATTGAAGAGATGAAGGTACCGTTGTCGAATGCTTGTCTGAGATGCTTTTATACCTGTCTCATACTCCACTCTGCTTCTCTGTTTTCCTCTTATTTCCAATCAGATGATTTATTCCCTTCAACCTCGTCCTCCTTTTCCATGACACTTGTTTCTCTCTTGATCCTTAGCAGCTCTTGGGAACCTGAAAGGTTTCCTTTAAGAGATTGTACTGAGCTTTCAAATGTCTCCTCACAAGCGTGCTACCTTTGGATAAAATTCTGGTCTCGATGCATAGTCTATTTTTGGTCTGTCTTCCTGCTCTCTTTACAAAGTGAGCACCCAGGGATTTTCAAGCAGGATTCTGTTCTGAATGTAGAGTTCCTGAAAAACATTGAATCCTCGCATCACACCCTGTAAGATCTGAAAACAGCAGCAATTTCAGCAGAGATTTACAGACTATCACAAAATATATTTTAACAGATCAGAATCCTGTTATGTGGTGTTAAAGGCATGAGGTGAGAAAAGGTAGTGGATTAGAAGATCAAATTCCTAAAAAGGGGATTCAGATCGATTTTGAACATCTGACAGAGGTTTAATCTTGCTCTTTCTGAGCTGTTTTTATGAAAGAAGATTCATCTCCAAGCTGTTAGAAATGTCTTCTTTTGTTCACAAACAGCCAGGTTAAACAGTTAAATGCTAGCAAATGCTAGCAGCATTAAATGCTAGCAAATAAAAATAAATTTTTATTCAGAAGGCTCCCTAACCAGTTGTTTCAAAAGATTTTGCATGAGTGTTTTTTCTGGCCAAAACTCATTCCACTCTCCAAAGTCAGAAACCAGCCAAAAGCAAGAATGAATAATTTACAAAGGGCAGCTGGCCTGGTTCTTGCAAAATCAAATCTTGGCTCCAACCCTCCTTTAGGTACAAAGCTAAGCCCTGCAGCTTGTAACTATTTCTACACTGAGTTTGCATATCTGCCTAAATTCCCCATCTACTGTACGTGGACCTTGGGTAAGACTCTTTTTCTACTCACTTCCTATTGCTAAATTTCATAATGCTATTGATTCAATTACAGTTACTTGTGATAATATGCTTGAAGTGTAGGTGAATATTGAGTGTTGCCTGCAGAGGACACTCCGATTAGTGCCTGGTGGGGAATTTAAAATAGAGTATATTAAAATAGGGCTACGCTCACTTCTTGTAAAACAAAGTAGAGCCCAAATTACTTGCTTGAGTGTAATTATGAAACCTGATAACAAGGATGCTGCCATGTAGCACTTTGATAGTAAGTCATCCACTCACTGATGTCACCACTATAGGGAGCATTCTGAGACGGGACATGATATGGCACCTCATCTTTGGTTAAAAATCCTGGCAGATGTTTTGAGGTAATGTTGAGATCCCTATCTAAATTACCTACTAGGACTGTTTTTAAAAAGACTTGAATATATTTCCAGTACATCAAATAATGACTTTTAAGCCGTCTCTTTTGACACATGCTGACCTACAGCAAAATAAAGCTTCTTTGCTAGAATTTAACTAGACAACATAATGCCAAGTTCAGCTATATTTACCTTAATTAACAATAATAATAATAATAGAGCCATACAAACATTTGGAAAGAGGATCCCTCCTCAGTGTTCAGTAGGTCTTGAAATTCAGTGTATTTCAATTCTAATTTGAGTGCTTGTTCTTTGTAGTTTGAGGTTGCATGTGCGACTGTTCATGACAAAGTATAAACTGCTGCAGAAGAGCGTTCAGAATTCTTGTGAAAGAATCCCAACACCAACAGCTGGTCCATGTGCAGTTGACTATAGACTGAACGTCTTGGCTAGATGTGTGCCTTTCTTTAGCAGTGCGTCTACAACATGTACAGCAATTGTCAACAAAGTGTCAGTATAAGGCCTGGTATACTCCTCAAGGGAGTCACCGACACCAGTATAAACATATTTATGCTGATGACTTAGTCCATGTTGTAGCCCTTTGTTTGTTCAGAACATTTAAAAGAAGCTACATTTTTATGGAGTGAATTGAGGTGTGCAGTCTAGAAAAGAAAAAGAAACAGAGCATAAAATGAGGGTAGCTCAGATACATTTAACATCTGCAAACAAAAATCAGCATTCACTCAGATAAATAGATTTCCAAATGATGTTCCTTCCTTCTCTCTTCGTTAATCATGAAGCTTTTTTTCCTTCCTTTTTTTTTTTTTTTTCTAAAGCTAGTGGTAGATCTGCTTCTGGCAGTATGTTATGTTCAACCATTAGTTTATTTTTTAAGACTAAGAAGAGATATTTCTACATTATAAATTATTTATAAATATAAGAACAAAGGGAGGCTGTCAGGGCTGCTGGTACTTTGAGAAAACAGAAAAAAAAAAAAAAAGACGATGAATTTATGAAGAATACAATTTTATGAAGGAAGGAGGAGGGAGAACGCAACTACTAATTATTAACATTCATCTGCAGACAAATCCTGAAAGGATAGGATTAGAGGGATACATTTACATCTGTCTGTCACAAAAAGAATTCTCATTAAAGGTTTACTAGACTGTCACAAAACTTCTAATGTTAAACTTGAGGGTCTCCAGGGAGAGAGGAATGCCTCACTTTTGGCCCATTCAATGAAGTGATATTGAAAAAAAAGCACAACAATAATAAAAAAACCTCACCCAAATGAAAACACTTGGAGTTTTAGTTAGAGCTCCAGCTGAATCTGCTTAGGTGACACAAAGGTTCATATGCCATGGAAAAAGTTTTACATGTCAGTACAAGTTTCAGTAGTTTCTATTTACACAGCCATGTGTACTTTGAGACATGATATGACTGCCACAGCAATCACTTTGTGAATAGTATTCATCATCTGGACACTTCTTTTCATCTGCAAAAAGAAATCTGCAATAGATTGCTTTGACAATTCAAGATGCTGAGCCACAGTTTCTTTGCTTTAAAGAAACAGACATTAAGGTTAAATACATTAAAAGTGCACAAAAATAAACACACTGTGTATGTACAATATGTTGACAATAGCAAAACTTCAATCTACTGCAGTTTTTGATCAAAGAACTGAATCTGTGGAAAAGAAACCCTGAATGTAGCCAAAGCTGTCATTTTATTTTTCATAGCAAACTAATTTATATTGAGCACACATCACTGAGGAAAAATCTAGAACAGTTTTATATTATTTGAGCCACTGTATGTGGCTGTATTAGAAAGGTATTCAGACTGCTACTCAGAATTGTACATATCTTTTACTAGAACTGTATTCCAGTTAATTGTATGGTTGTTTATGCACTGTATCAATGTATGCAATGGCTTGCAAGGGGAAAAGTTTTCATCTTGAGCATTTTGTTAGAGGTAATCAAAACCAGCAAAGAAAAGTATTAAAGATTCCTTTAGATCAGTCCCTTGCCATGTAAGGACCGTACTCTGCAGTGGATCAACCAAAGCCAGATTAAACCTTTGAGGTTTAGGTGTTGCAGTCAGCAAGTATTTCTTTTCAGGTTTTGGGTCAGATTCAAAGAAAGCCTAGAACTCTAACCTCTATTTCCCCCTTATTTGTGTTTCTAAGTGGAGAGTGGAGAATATTCTCCAACATGTATTTTCAAACCTGCTTGGTGATTATTAGTGTCTACTTTTACAAGCAAGAGTTGCGAGAGCATAAAAAGGTCCGATTCTCAGACGCTAGTTCCCAAGGTCTGCTGAAGTTTCAGCTCTCTAGGTCTCTCAGCTTGGGTGCCCAAAACAGATGCATCCAAATGTAGGCCCATATGTTTGAGCATGTTGCACCACTATATATGCACTTCCTGGCACTGCTGAAAGGCATACATTCCCTGCAACCCTCCTACGCTCCTCCCTCTGTTCTGCTCCATTTAGGTCTGTGTGCATAATCTCGATTTCAGGTAACCCAAATGAAAAAGTTCTTTTTATTCCTGTAGCTGAAAAGGTGGTCAAGACTGGAGCCCACCTGGTAGCTCAACTTTCAGCATTTGAATTCCCAGAGCACGCCAGAGTTGCCTACCTGCAAAGGGCACTGGCACTGAAAGGAAAAGCAAAAATTCTTGTGGAGCAATGGTTGTATAAACAGTAATAACAAGATATTTTATTCTGAATATATCTAGAAAAGTAATAAGAAAATATTTTACTTTAAATTTATCTATTTTTACATTTTCCTACATTCAAGGCTTCTTTCACTGAAAGTAACTGTATAATCCACCTGAGCTATGAAAGTAACAAAGCAAAACTGCCACTGCAACTTTAGGAAATAATTTCACATATTCTTGAATGACTTTTTAAAAAATAAACCAAAAATCGTACAGCAGTGTCCAGCAGAAAAACCTTTAAGCTACAGAAAAAAAAAATATAAAAATGCTCAAGAAATTTGAAATTAGAAATGTCAAAAGCAATTGGACTCTTATTCCCCTCTCTTTCCCCATATCTTCCCGACAGCTCTTCTTTATGTCCTTTTTGAGCTTATTGCTTAATATTTTAAGGTAAATGTCTCTGGTTTGATTAAAAAAAAAAATATTTAAGAGGTCCAAAACAATTTTCTTTCTCACTTTTCCTGTCATGCATCATATTCTAAAGAACAGGAAAAAAATATGCAATCATTTAATAGGGAGTTAAATTTCACATTTTTACAGTTGGAAATCTATTTTCTGTTGTTCATAAAGCAGGCATAAGAAGGAAATTAAAGATGGAAAGTGAGACATTTAAAGAGCTACACTAAAGTGACAGTTGAACATTTACTTTGCACTTGTTTTCTAATATCTATACACATTTATATGTATTAAAGGAAAGTGGAAAATAAAATCTTTGGACTTTTTAAATTCAAATTTTTCCTGGAACTTTTTTATTTTTGCATCTGAAGTAAACATATCTGTGAAGGAATACACTTACAGTCTCCTGATAGACTAGAGTTAGTGAAAAGTTACTTATAATTGAGGATATCTGCTAAATGCAAATTATTGTAGTTAATGTATATATAATTTTAAAAAGTATCATACACTCTTGTACAATGGTAAGATTTGTTATTTTAACATACATTGTTGCAAATACAACTGTTGCACTTCAAAAATTTTTGTTATGGTTTAAACAAGTTTATTATTCAAGTGTTCTCATTTTTATATAATAAGAAAATATGTAGCCTAGACAGTTAACAAAATAATTGCTGAAACTCATTAAAGGCACAACTTTCACAGGGCAATTACTGAATCATATCAAAGTTTGAAATCTGATTCAAGAAAGATTTGTTTTCAAGTGCCTATGCCTGACTCCTCCTCTGAAATGAGCCCTTTTCTATCTCCCTGTGAGGGCAAGATATACACCTCTAGAGTTTACTTTCTGTTGCTAGCTAAAACTTGTTACTACATCACACAACCTCTCGTGTTTAAGCCTGACTCCAAAGCAAAGCTAACTGTAGTTGCATGGTGTTTTGCTGCCTCCAGACAGTCCACTCTTCTCTGCTAGGAAGGACTCTGCACAGCTATGGTGCTCAGTCATTTTTTTCTGTCTCCTGACACCAATTACTTCTGGTGAATCTTACTGCAATTTTCACAAACTGTATATTTGCTCTTACTTCTTGTTCTACACTTTACATTATTTTTTGTGGATATGTGAATTTAGTGAAATGTTTTCCTTTAAAAGTAGACATATAAATTTTGCATGATATATTTTATTGTATTAATGACAGACCTTATATTTCTGTTTAGTATGCTGAAAACTAGGAGAAGATTTCTAAAATACCCTTGGAAAGTAATCCAGGTTCCAGCAGATTCCCTGGGCTTTATACTGAAAGCTTTAGGTGCCCTCTTTCGTTATTCCTCAGGAATTGCAGGCAGGTATTTCTTAACCTTTTGGAGAAGAACAAATCTCCAATTTACAGGAACCCTATGTTGAATGTTATACAAATGGATTTTGCCCACAAAAAACCCCACTGTATTTCTTTTGAGGTCCTACTATATGATGTTTTCATTATTAATATTGTATGTACAATCATTTCATCCTTTGCCATTAAATTCTCAAAGCATTAGGTTTGGATTGCGATGCTTCAAGAAGTGTTTGCGCTTAAAGGTAGTATACCTGGAACTTATATGTGCATGGAAAGAAGAATATATCACAGAGTATTTTCCGCTAAGTTGAACACTGTAGTTATGTCATACTGTCTCTGTGGCCTTCAGTGGCATGGAGAATCATGTAATGTAACCCAAGGTAAATTCTAGTTCCAGTATTTACAATGCAGTAAAAGGTCAGAATCCCAAGATGTACTGAGTTGGAATGGATCCAGAAGAATCATTGAGTCCAACCCTTAGTCCTGCACAGGACCATGCCCAGGAGTCATACCATGTGCATAAGAGTACCTTCCAAATGCTTCTTGAACTCTGTCAGGCTGGGTGCTGTGACCACTGCCCTGGGGAACCTATTCCAGCACCCAACCACCCTTGGGGTGAAGAAGCTTTTAATATACAGCCTAAATCCACCTTGACACAACTTCAACCATTCCCTTGGGTTCTGTCACTGGGCACCACAGAGAAGAGATCAGTGTCTGCCCCTCCTCCTCCCCTCACAAGGAAGCTGTAGACTGCAGTGAGGTCTCCACTCAGTCTCCTCTTCTCCAGGCTGAATAGACCAAGTGACCTCAACCGCTCCTCATACGGCTTCCTCTCAAGGCCCTTCACCAATCTTTCTTGCCCTCCTTTGGGCACTCTTTAATAGCATAATGTCTTTCCTATATTGCTGTGCCCAAAACTGCATACAATATTCAAGGTAAGGCCACCCCAGTGCAGAGCAGACAGGGATAATCCCCTCCCTCAAACAGCTGGCGAGGCTTTGCCTGACACCCCCCAGGACATGGTTGGCTCTCCTGGCTGCCAGGGCACTGCTGACCCATATTCAACTTGCTGTCAGCAAGGGCTCCCAGGTCCCTTTCCATGGCACTGCTTTCCAGCATCTCATTCTCCAATCTGTACGAGCAACCAGGGTTGCCCCACCCCAGGTGCAGAATC
This sequence comes from Myiotriccus ornatus, assembly GCA_036023395.1. Classification (NCBI taxonomy): domain Eukaryota; kingdom Metazoa; phylum Chordata; class Aves; order Passeriformes; family Tyrannidae; genus Myiotriccus; species Myiotriccus ornatus. The sequence goes on along the minus strand of JAYRBT010000177.1, from coordinate 32,548,223 downwards.
CAACACTTTCCCTCATTGAACTTCATGTATTTGGGGATTGCCCAGTCCTCCAGTTTCTTGAGATCTCTCTGAAAAGCCTCCCTGCCTTCGAGGGAGTCAACAGCTCCTCCCCATTTTGAGTCATCTGCAGACTTGCTGAGTATCTCTTCTAGTCCTGCATGCATGTTGAAGAGCACAGGGCCCAAGATGGAGCCCTGCAGAACACCACTAGTGACAGGTCACCAGTCTGATGTCACCCTATTCATTATCGCCCTCTGTGCTCGACCCATGAGCCAATTGCTCACCCACCACATTATGTATTTATCAAGGTGTGTGCTGGATATTTTGTCCAGAAGGATCCTGTGAGGAACAGTACTGAAAGCCTTACTGAAATCCAAAAAGATTACATCAACTGGCTTCCCTTGAGCAGCTAGGTGGGTTACCTTGTCATAAAAGGATATCAGATTGGATAAGCAGGACTTTCCTTTCCTGAAACCGTGCTGGCTGTGACCAGTGACTGTTTTGTCTTTCAGGTGTTTTTCAATACTTTCCAGAACAATCTTCTCCATAACTTTACTGGGCACTGAAGTGAGACTGACAGGCCTGTAGTTTCCACAGTCTTCCTTCTTGCCCTTCTTGAAAATCAGGCCAACATTCGCCAGGTTCCAGTCACCTGGGATCTCTCTGGTTTCCCAATCATTTCTGTTAAGAATACAAGGTACAAATGTGGAGATCGTATAAATTTAGCTGATTGCTCTGTGGTGGGCCATCTGGCTATATGCAATATTCTATCCAAGTTTCTGGCTGTCTAGACCAGTGATAGTTTAACTTATGAAAATGTTTCTTTCTACTGGTTCCCTTTGGTTTTAGTTTGAGTCCTTAACCAGTTAAACCAATCCTTAAAGACAAAAGAATCTATCTTCTCAGTTCTTCTTCCTCTGTAACTTTTGCTATTATGATAACTTGAAATATGTTCCAAGTTATTGCTAGTAGTTAACTCCAAATTTGTGCTGTGTGAGAGTGAATCTCAGACATATTTTAAAAAGTAGTTCACGTCAGTTTTAAGTAACTCTGTTGTCAAGTACATAAAGAAAACCAGTAGAAATTGTTGGTTTAGAGGACAGTTATAGGACAGTGGTCTTTTCTTTAAATTTTACCTTTCAGTTAAAGGAACTTTGTCACTGCAGGAAAGAAAAGGTGTACCTCAAGTACATGCTCAACAAATACAGCAAGAAACTACAAGGGAGTGCTTTGTGAGTTTTGTGCTGGGCCTTAAACAATCTTCACAGATGTTCTTATATCCTTCTACACGAGTTGAGTTCTGTTTCCTTTATCACATCAGCACTGACCAAGAGATAAGTGATTTGGCTTTTCCTTAGAAGGTGGTCCTATGGAGACTCAATTTCTCTTCGTGCAAGGGACATTTGAACCAAAAATCTTTTTCAAATAGGTACGAAGATTTTAGTAAAAAGTGAATATGGCTCACATCTCTTTCCAGATCTTTCTCATAAAAGAAATGGTCGTTGAATCTGGTTATTGCTGTTAGTACTATATTTAAAGGCGTGAGCTGCAATTGTAACTAGAACTAGCTGAACAGCAGTTGAATATGAATGACTACAACTTTGCAGATGTACATCAGTACTAGCTTTATGTGCAGACTGAGGGCAATAGGGCACATTGTCACATCAATTTTTAATCAGGATTCTCCAATTAAATCAATGGACAGTACTGTTTAAAAGTCAATGATACAGTAAAGCCTGGTGCTTGGCTCAAATCAACAGATTTAGAGGATAGTCAAATTCAGACTGACTAACATAAATAATGGAAGTTGCTTTCAAGTTCTCCCAATCATTCAGCTCATTCTAAAATACAAAGTTAGAAACTGCACATCTGATGATGCAGTTAGATTCCATTTGTAAATACATTTCCTATAATGTGGAATGTAATGTATTATTCATAATGTAACGAAGAGCCAGGTAGCACAGAGCAAAAAAAGGCAGAGTTTTGTAAGTAGGTAGGAGACAGAAGAGTAATGTATAATATCATTGTTAGGTAAGCAAGAAGCATTGTATTATATTATATTGCATTACAGTAAGCAATTGTAATACCTTTTCTGGTATTTAGGTGCAATGCACTATTTTTTTTTTTTTTGAAAAAATATTTATAATATTATAGAGCATACTATTTCCAAGTAGCTAGTATATTGGCAATTTTCAGAATAGTTCTTGGCTTTGAATATGTATTAGGCAGAGAATGAGAGGACTATTATGTAATAATATTATCTAGTGTTAGATAAACCAGAAAATACTAAATATAACTGTTCCATATTATGGAAAAGAGCTGGAAAGAGAAATAGTGATGCTGTCAGGGATGTGACAGGAACTTAAAAGTTCCTCAAGCAAAGCAGAAACTAATAAAGAACAAAAATGGTACTTCTGATAAGTAAAATTTACTGGTGCCTACCTATAGATTTATTTATGAGTACACTAGCATTTTAAAAATCTTTTTATTCAGGACCTAAGAATGTCTAGAAATGTTGGAGTTAGGAGGTTAGTCAGATTTTTTGGGCTATGTTGATTATTGGTGTGTCTGTGTTCTCAACAAACAGTTCAGCCCTTAGAGGCAGTAATAACAGGAGTGTCAGCTTGCAGACCAAGAGCAGCGTGTTTCAGCAATGAACTGTGAAGTCAAAAAAAAAAAAAAAAGAGAAAAAAAATTAAAAAAAAAATAAAATGGTCCCAAGGTTTAGTCTAACATCAACTGAAAAATAATTAAGCACACATGCTTTCATTGTGAGGTTTTTTCCTTCAATCAGTCAGGATTATAATCCCATTTCTCATTAGTATTTTTCAAAGGACTTCTTTCTGTGAGGAGAAGCATGAAGTTGTTGAGAGGAATCTGTATTTGTCTATAAATTGTTACCCTGAAGTGAGGAATAATCTAGAATTGATAATTTAAAGCTAGGTGGACTAGGCATGCTTCCTTCTATATTTCTGAAAACAGAAAATTCTTGATTGTCTCCAGTTCAGTGTCAGAAACCTGAATCATTTGATCACATAGATACAAGATTTTCCTGAGTGTCTGCAAGAATGAGAGGATTTGGGGGTCAAATCTACTGATTTGCAAAGACTAGTGAAACTTACTTTCACTCTTTTGAAAGCAGTACTAGTTTCATATACACTGGTTGATGTTCTAAATATTGATTAGTACTGAGTGTTTGGCTGCATCACCCTTAATTCTTGCCCTTTGCAATTAGTCTGGCAGTGTTAGCAACTCCAGCCATTCCGAAGTCTTGATCAGCCACCCACAAATATTGTTACTGTTTTCGGAATTAAATTCACACTACATTTGCTGGGTTATCTACGTTCTGGGTTCAAACTTTCAGGAGTTTGTATTCTTAATCTGTTTTGGCAACTAAGGCCTAGCAAATTTGGGTCAGAGTGAATGAAAGTCAAGAATCTCATTTAAGCCACAGTTTAGAGGATTCAACCTTTTAATAAACCATAAAATGAAATTTTGATTTTAGTGAAGTCCAGGAGGATTTTGACATTAATGTCTCACTGGCCAAGATCACCCAGAGACCTGTAAGAATTGTGAGGAATTTATAGAACTGGAAAAACTGACTGAAAATAAAAATCTGGTGTTAAAGGCAGCAATTAGTTGCTGTTCTCTGCAGTTAATATGACTTGGTTGTCTTCACTGAAGCATAGGGTTCTGTAATGTATCTCAGTGAACTACTGACGAAGATCAGAAGTCTCATCTAGAGTAAACTCGAAAGAGAGGAATAAATTTACCTAGAGCTGAGTGTGTTTTAGACAGTAAATATGTATATGTTATTTAACATTAGCATGGGAAGATATTTTACCTTTTATAAAGATTTGTAGTCAGGCAAGAGAGTGAGGTACCTAAACACCTGACTTCCCCACAGGGTTCATCAAAGGGGGACTACAGGTTTTAGGCATCTTAAGAAAGGGTACTGCAGTTGCCTGAAGCAGTGATTATAAAGAATCTGAAGACAAGAAGGAAGGACGGACACTTAAGAAGAGTCAGAAGGACTCAACACTACAGATTTGTTCTTTTGATCTCATAATGGATGAGACGGTAAGAGAAAATTGTACTTTGTATTTTATGAAGTCGAAAGAGAGAACAGTGCAATACAAGGTAAGAAGGAAAATTATGGAAGGGAGAAGGTATCATTCACGTATACATTCCACTGTATCACGTCAGGGTTGATGCTATCCTAATGCAATAGCACTCCTTGGTGACTCTAAGCATCCTGGATCAGAGCTTCAGAGATTCCCAGTACTTACCAATACCATCTCAATACCCTCAGATATTAGATCTTACATGCTCAAGTGAAGCCATTGTTCCAAAGTTTTTCTGATGCAGTATTGTCCCTACACCTTTACCAGCCTATCCTACATACTTCACAATATTATTTTATACATCCTACATCTTTCTAAGTCTCTGGTCTTTCCACATTAAACTCCTACTCTTTCCTGTCTACAGATTCCTGAGCTTCCAATCCAATTTGTAAACCTTCCCCATTCTCCTAAATCTAGCTCTCTAATTTTCTCTGGTCAAAATTCATCTGCAAGGAGATGTAGCATCATCCTGTGGAAGCAGAATGAGATTTTTTGCAGAAGTTTCATAAAGCCAGATGTGGAGTGTAAGAATCAGAAATCTATCTCCGGAAAACTTTGTTGGAGCTAGGAAAGAACAATCCCTAGAAAATACACATGTATGGTACTTACAGCTCAGAAATTATGTCTTTGTAACAAACCCTTCTTTTCAGCAAATATTTAATCTACTTTAGTCCCTTTGCATATCCCTATAGTAAATTAGTACAGTGATTTGAATACCATTGTCCAATAATTAGTATTGCTCCACCTCCAAACATCAGAAAGAACCCTGCTTCCCACATCAGTCATGACCCATCCCCATCACTGTGATGCCAGTTCAGATCCAAACCATCAGAGTCACAGCTAACCTCCTAGGGGTTGGCTTTTAATAAGATAGGGGAAACACACATTCTTTGTTTTGAATTAAGGGTATAAGGGTTTTGAATTTTCATATGGTAGGTTGGGGGTTCCAGCCACTGGGAAAGCTGTTACAGTGTTCCTTGATTTGAGGAGAATTCTTGAAATCTCAAACATTTTAACAGGCTTAGGAAATTGGTTTCCACTCAATTCTAATTAGATCGTAGGCTCAATGACAATTGTAATAATTTCTGACTTTGAAAAATGTGATGTCTCATTGGTTTGAACAGTTAATCAATGATTGAATTCACTCGATATGTTTACTTAAGAAACCAGAAAACAGATGTTATGTCTCATTCATTTTGCTGTATGGGTTCAGAATGGTAATTACTACCACAATTTGGAAATTCTGATCTCTGACAAGGGAATTAAGTTTCTGTGAGCATATACTGTGCATGAGGAAAATTCCAGGAGTTGAGAGTTGCACATTCAGGAGCTGGCCTAAGGGAGCATTTCAGGACTTTTGAGATTCCTAAAGGAGTCAAAGATCATTCACAGCTCTGGCCATTTAAGTGCTACTTGTGAAATTTAGGAAAAAAAAAAAAAAAGGCAATAAAGCCCTTTCACATAGAATCAAAATGGAGATGTTGTAAAAATTGGACAAAGAAAACATTCATGTGGTACTAAGATAAATTGCCAAAGATATTTCTGGATCTTTAACTGTCTTTAGAACAACTTTCTGCTTACATAATCACTAATTTTACTTTCAAAATATGAGACAGGAGTTTACAGTGGCCATTCATGGATGATCACAGAAGAGCATATTTTATGTTGTTATATATAACAGTTATTTCTATATATAAACTCTGTTCCTCCGCACATCTCATGATAAATGGTGTTATTATAATATTAGTCAGGAAGGATCTTCCAGAAAAAGGGAGAAGAAAATCTTGTTTGGAAGGGAATCTCCCTTTTTACATAGCTGAACTTATCAAAAAAGTGATTAATTTGATGTCTTTATAGAAAAATAACAATGTTTATTTAAAGTTGATATAAAAGAAATCTTTTGTCAGTCTAGATTCTTTATATGCAGCTTTAAAGGTTATTTAACTAGGTGATTTTTTTACATACCAGTTAAATTCAGTTCCTGCTTGACAATTCCAATTATGTATGAGACGCAATAGCTGCTATGATTCTTTTCCTTTGCTGAGCACTTTTGAAAGAGGCTTGAAGAGGGAAAAACTCCATTTTTTGGCACTTCAGTGAGTAGATCAATTGAGTAAGAAATTGTTTTTACACAGTGGGTTTTTAAAACATAAATATGATCTAAGCCATAATATTAGTTAAAAGATTTTCATTTGTATTGGAAGGAATTCAGAACCTAGGTAACCCACAGTAACTTAGAAGGACATCCTGATAAAGGAGCAAGTTTTTGTTAAGTCAGCTACTGCTTAATCTTGTTTATGGAGACAGTCTTCTGATCCTGTTGGAAAATTAAGTAAAAGGATGTTGTCCAGAGTCTTAAGTTATTCTGAGATGAGTAAACTCAAAGAATTACATCATAATACTTGGCAAATCCTATGACATTTTTAACTCTAGTATTTCCTTAGGATATTTTTTCCTCTGGGAAAGTACATATAACTCCCTCACTTAGCTTAGGATGAAATACCACTTCATTTATGCATATGGCACAGACAGAATTATAGCACAAGACAAGTGACCCCTGTCAGCCCTCCAAAGAAGAATTTACTTTTAGAGAGGGAGTTGATGTACACTTTGTCACGTGGTAAAACATCTCTTCCTGAGGATAGTAAGCCAGGAAAGGCTGCTGTACATCAAGTGGTCTGAAACTACTCTTCAATTACTCTGCTGGCATCTCATTGTTTTATTTTATTACATTGATGAAGATACACAAGATTAAAAGCTTACAACAAAAAAGCTAAAAATATTCAGCCCAGGGTCTAGTTAAGAACAGGTTGTCAAAAAAGTTAATGCTGGTTTATATCACCATTACATTGAAATAGTACAGCTAGAGAATGCATAAGGGAGATTTTTTTTTTTGGTCAGGCATCTGATATATGAGATTTCGCTAAAACATAAAGAACTGTGCAACAGAATGGAAAGAAAAATAAATCGTCTACCTGATGAATTTAGTCTTTTTTCTTACTAGTGCATTGATCTTTATTATATAAGGTTGCACACAGATTTAAGTGGTAATCCAACAATTTCAGAGATTTTATTTTCATTTTGTTATTATCTCCATGCCTGAATCACAGTTTTCTGTAAATATTCAGTGTTTACTATCCATATCATTTTATTTAGGTGTTAGTGACTGAAGTGGTACGTGACTGGGTGGCAGTACTCAAACACATCTGATTGAGGCTACTACTGTTCCGGTCCTGCAAGATTCTTAGGAGAAATAATCTAAGTAAAAGTTAATGATGTAGATGTTGTCTAAAGAGAATGCAATTTTTAATTTTTTAAATTTTTTTTTACTGCTAGAGAAGCCACAGAATGGTGATTTTGCAGTGATCTATAAAGCTGCTTCTCTTCATAAAAGCTCAGATTTGGAATTATAAAGAGGTTTATGTGGTGATTTTTGTGTTCTAACTGGCATTTGCTACAAATAAAGTGACTCCAGAAAACCAAAATCAAAAGACTAAAGATTTTCCACATAATTCCTTCCTTCCAGCCAGGGAAATATTCGGTAAACTGGCCAATAACCAGGAATTGTTACCCTAGTACCTTATGAAAATTTTGTTAGTTCTTTGATACATTCAGTACCTACCTCTGCACCATACAATGCTGAAAGCTTTTGCGCAACAGAGGTAACCCCATCCCCTTTGGCAGTGTGGTAAATGAACTCTTTCTGTAATCTACACTAAAAAAATCAATCTTTTCCCAGTGTCAGTAGAAGAGCGATATTTCTGCAGTGTCTTCATTATTGTCTCTTATTGCATGTTGCCTGTCCCTCAGATCTGTCAACTAAATTACTCATATGAGGATTCCCTCATGTGCCGGGATAATTCCATCAGCTAATGCACTCTAAGGGAAACAGGAGGTGCTCCAGCACAAGAACACTCAGTTGGCAGATCTGGCGAGGACACGTGTAATCAGGGGAGGGCAGTAATAATCAGGTGGTAATGGGTATAGCTTTTTCTGGAAGGGATCAAGCTTGAAGAGAACATGATACAAGTTTCTCTGTCATTCTCATAAAGGCTAGGCTACACATGAAGTTTTGTAACTTCTATCACTTCCACAACAAAAATTCTGGCTCTTTAACTCAAACAAGAAAGTGTCATCTCTTTTTCGTTTAGAGATGCCTAGCTCAGGCAACACATGTGAAGCAAACACGAGCACTGTGACATTCAGCTGTGCTGTCTGTAGCCGCTAAACTACAACCTGTCATTAGCAGAAACTGGAACACTGAGCCATTCAACTGCTGTCTGACAAGCACCCATGAAGTGATTGGCAGCGCACAGGCTTGGTCTTCTTCCGGAGTCTCGCTGCTCCTGCAGTCCTCTTCAGCGTTCCTCAGTATTGATTTGCAGGTGAAGCAGAATAGTTTAACAGTATGAATTGGAGGGGTTTGGACCAAAATGTTTAAAAATTGGATGATGGTCTAAAAGTTACCAGAATAACTGGAGTTTATGGCACAGTATACAGAGTCACTGTTGTAGGGTATTTGGAAGGGGAGAACATCTGCTTCATTAAGATAATTCAATATTTTTCAATGCAAAAAGATAACAACAAGAACTCATAAAGACACAGATGTAGCAGACAAGGGATAAAAATGCAGTCTAAAGACTGAAATTCTGCAGTCACTGATTGATGGACTAATAAGATTTTACCAGGCATAGCATTAGAAAGAGACAACTTGGATTTTGTAACTGAGAAGAAAGAGGACACAAAATGTCCGTGAGAATTTGGTATATTTGACAGGGTCCTATGACATTATGTAAAAGTCATGGAGGAATGTTCAGGGAAAGGGGACTGGGGAAAAACAAAGTGTGGAATAGACCAAAAGGGTTATAAAAAGGGACTACCACATGTAATCGCTGCTGCTCAGTACACTTGTCCAACCACGTCCTGCACCTCATCCCTGCAGTCTGTCCTTTCCTATTATGAAACACTTTTTAAACTATCTCTCTGTTTAATCTCACTCTGTTCCCTGTAAGTGTGTGTATGCTTTAAGGGCTAAGTGGCAGCTACTGGCGAAACAGACCTAAAAGTGGATTTGATGCCAGCAGCTGGAGTCAGACCAGGGTGTAGGTGCCCCTCACCTGCAGTGCCAGCAGCTGGAGCAAGTGGGGACCTCAGTGCCAAAGTTCAAGAAACGTATGGTGTGGTTGTTGGGACTGTCCTGTGCAGGGCCAGTAGTTGGACTTCAATGATCCTTGTGGGTTCCTTCCAACTTAGGATATTCTATGATTCTAACTACTGGGATGGGAACACTATATCTCAAATGCCAGCTACTGTTGGAAATAGCATGAGTGAAGTGGCTTAGCAGCTGGGCTGAAGACGACATCTCTTATCTGAAGAAACTAATCAAAAATCCTAGTCTTACAGCAGGATCCTCTCACGTATATCTGTAGATATTCAGAATTTGACATGATTAACTTGACTTTAAAATTAAAAAACAGGACACAAGAAATCAGAAACCCACAATAAAAAAAATTCTTGTAATTGCCACTGCAAGATATAAAAGAGAGTTTTTTTGAAGTGTTCATCATTTAAGTGAAGTAATATTTTTGGGTTTTTTTAAAGGATCATTAAAAAGATACAATTCTAAAGCAATTATATTTTTAAATTATTAGATCTTAAGGCAGGACAAAAGTATTGTATATATGTGTGTACTGTCTTTATGGAAAAATATCTTACTTTCAGAGAGATTAAATTAATAAAACAAAGAATTGCATTACATCTCTTCTGCAGTAATTTAACTAGAAGTTTGGAGATAATTTTTTTTTTTTTAAGAAAAACCCATAAATATTATTGAAATATTAAATCTCTATTCAATACTTCTAAATATTGACTAATGAAATATTAAACCCAGGAAAATACAGCTCTTTGTATCATCACAGTGTTCCTTTGAACGAGATCATAGTATGTGTATCTAGAAGGGCATTTATAAACCAGCATGTAATACGTTGCAAGACCTGCTAATATATGGGACTTCTGGGAGCTTTTTCAGATTTCAGCAATTGATTTTGTCACGGAGCCAAAAAGTGGAGAGGAGTTGTAATTTTTTTTTTTACTCTTCCAGAAACATACCTGATAAATCTGGTGGTGGCTTTTCTTTTTTTACCCTCTGTTCAAATCAAACATTAATTGCTCTGGCATCAGGGTCAGGCAACTTGGCTAGCTCTGAAAGATATCAGCTGTTTTTCTCATGCTTGCTGAACCTCTCTTAGACAAATTTTGCATTGTTTTTTGTTTCAGTTTTATCGTGGAACATCGTGCTGCCATCTGGGAAGAAAAACACCATGGTACAGGAGCAGCTGGTGAAGGAGAATGGCCAAATAAACATTGGCACTCACTCTGCCATTAGGTGAGATAAGAGGGTTGAGGCCATGCCAAAAGAGACAGCCCAAACTGCTGCCATTATTCTTCACTGTCCCCTTTCCCCTTATCTCTGTTTCAAAACATGGCTATTATTCATTTTAGAGAAGGGAAACCAAACCTAGCTATCAGGTGTTGGACATACCCTTCTGAAGCCTGGAAAGCAGAGATATCCACAGTGAAAAGCATCTGAAGTGACTTGCAAATTGGCTGAGTGACTGGATACTTTTAATTACCTGGAAAAACAACAAGAATATTTCATATTTTTGTAAGATTCCTGTCTCAGGAACTCAAAGCAGTTTTGATGTAAATTAGTTTTCTAAGTCCTTTGAGAATGGATAAAGAGATATTAGGTTTGTTTTCACAGGCAGGGAAGTTGAGGCACAAAGAAACAAATACATGATTTGTTAGATATGGATTAAGTATGGAGTTTGTGTTAATGCCTGAAATATTTTGATTCTTAACTCCTTTGCATTTTTCCCTAGCAGCAGACCAATTTTGCTTCCAGAGACTTGAGGTCAGACCAGAAATTTAGGGAGGCTATGGATTCACCCAACCTTAGCATCCACAAATGCAAAACACAATAGCAGAATCATAGAATACTATATTGGAAGTAACCTCAAGGATCATATGGTCCAACCCTTCTTGGTAAAAGTACTATCTAGACAAGGTGGCCCAATGCCATGTCCAACCTAATCTTAAAGTGTTGAGAAAGCCACTACTTCCCTTGAGAGATTATTCCAATGGTTTTTAGTTCTCGTTGTGCAAGGGAGTCTCCATCTTCTTTGTATTCACCCTTTCAGTACTGGAACACAGTGATGAGGTCTCTCCTAAGCCTTCTTTTCTCAAGGCTGAACAAACCCAGTTCTCTCTGCCATTCCTCATATGGCAGGCTTCCCAGTCCTTGGATCATCTTTGTGGCCCTTCTCTGGACCCTCTCCAGCCTGTCCACAACTTTCTTGCATAGTGGGGACCAAAACTGTATGCAACATTCCAGGTGTGGCCAGAAAAGCGCTTAGTGGAATGGGATAGTGACTTCTTTATCTGTGCTGGTGATGCTGTTATTGATGCTACCCAGCATCCAGTTGTCTTTCTTTGCTGTGGCAGCCCACTATTCACTCCTACTGAGCTTGCTGCCTATTAGGACCCCCAGGTCCCTTTCCACAGAGCTGCTCCTCAGGCCAGTAGATCCCAGCCTCTGTTAAACTCCTGGATTTTGTTTTTCCCAGGTTCAAAAACTTGCACTTTTTATTATTAAAATTCTGAAGGTTCTTGCTAGCCCACTCTTTCAGCCTATCCACATCTTCTTGCATGGTGGCTCTCCCATCCAAAGTGTGTACTTCCCCACTCGCAGAATCACAGAATCACCAAGTGCATCAAGTTGGAAGGGACCCACAATGGTCATTGACTCCACCTTCTGACCCCGCACAGGACCCTCCCCAGGAGTCACACCACATGGATGAGAATATTGTAAAAACACTTCTAGGACAGGCTTGGTGCTGTGAACACTGCCCTGGGGAGCCTGTTCCAGTGTCCAACCACCCTCTGAATGAAGAACCTTCTTCTAATATCCAACCTAAACCTCCCCTGACACAACTTCAGCCATTCCCTCAGGACCTGTCACTAGTCACCACAGAGAAGAGATCAGTGTCTGCCCCTCCTCTTCACCTCACAAGGAAGCTGTAGACTTCAATGAGGTCTCCCCTCAGTCTCCTCTTCTCCAGGCCAAAGAGACCAAGTGACCTCAACTGCTCCTCATACAGTTTCCCCTCAAGGCCCTTCAGCATCTTCTATGCTCTCCTTTGGACACTCTCTAAGAGCTTACATTGTCTTTCTTATATTGTGCTGCCCAAAACTATATGCAATACTCAAGGGAGGACACACCAGTGCAAAGCAGAGCAGGACAGTTCCCTCCGTTGAACAGCGAGTGATGTTTTGCCTCATGCCTCTCAGGACTTAGTTGGCCCTCCTGGCTACAGTTTGGTAGCACTGTCAAACTTCATCACAGTACCCCTGATTTCATCATCCAGATCACTTATGAAGATATGAAACAACACTGGCTGCAATACTGATCCCTGTGGGACCTTCCTCGTGACAGGTTGCCACTTTGAAAAGGAGCTGTGTACCACCACCCTCTGGGTGCTGGTTGCCAGCCAGTTCCCCAGCCACCGCACCAACCACTTGTCCAGACCATAACACATCAGTTTCTCCACAGGGAGGCTGTGTAAGACCATGACAAAAGCCTTGGGAAAATCCAAGTAGACAATGTCAAGCACTTGATCACAATGACCACACATCAACCAAGCTAGTTACTTTGTTCTAGAATGCAATCAGGTTTGGCAAACATTATTTGCCCTTGGTGAACCCATGCTGGTTTTTTCCAAATCAAATGCTTCATCTGATTTGTGAGAGGCCCCAGGAGGATTTGTTCCATAACTTTCTCAGGAATTGAAGTAAGACTGATAGGCCTGTGATTTCCTGGATTGTTCTTTAATCTCTGAAGTAGGCTTGTATTCTTATTTCTTTGGTGGAGAGCTGACTTATCATTTGGGGATTTCCTTATTTTCAGACACATATCAAGGCAGTGGACAGAGAGCTACATTCAACAATCCATGGCACAGACTTCCTAAAAGATATGGAGGGCTGATTTTCAACTCATAGACACTGAGTATCAGTAAGTTTCTCCTTCAACATCAGAGTATGTGTGCTCAAATTTGCAGCTTGGAACAGTTGAGAATCTGTTTACATTTGGTACAGACTGGACATATATAGACTTGCAGTCATTAACAGTGCCTAAAATTGCCTATCAGTTAATAGTTCTGGGAAGTTTTACTTAAAATGCCACTCCTTATTTAATAATTAGCATAATTGGTTGTGAGACAAAAAGCCAGAAATTTGAAAGTGAGGAAAAAGTAGTCTGCATGTTATGCAAAATTAAGGATGAATTATTGCTTATCATTACTTCTGTTTTACTGTATCCAATAAAGACTCATTTGTCCACGTGAGTTTGACTGCCAATAGTCTTTAGTCACTGATGGTTGTTTGGAGGAGAGTTTAGTAATCTCAATCCACTTCCCAGTGACAGCAGCTGTCTTCCTCACAAAATCCCATATGGTGCGAGCTGGCATGCCTGTCAGTTCTAGTAAGGTTAACATCATGGTGTTAGCATTGCCTCTCCTTTGCAAAAAACACCACTGCTAAGGTACACTACTGAGATCTTCTAGATCAAATAAAAAACAAATTACTCTTAAAGGTTTGCTCTGACATAACATCTTTCACTGTAATAAAAGTATGAGCAAAGATTAGTCCAATCCCAAATCACCATGTTTTGCTTTCTTACATCTATGCAAAAGATCAAACAACCACAATTCACGAGCTTTTAATAGCAGGAAAAGCCATTATGAGCTCTGACTTCAGCAAAGCTAAGGAAGCCTTGTTTCCTTACAGTCTGTACCACCCGTATACAATCTGCCCCTTCTCAGCCTCTTACGCTTCCCATGACAGTTGTTCGTCCCTTGACCATTTTCTCCAGCTCCTTCTGAGAGACTCTAATGGCCACATCTATTAATGTTGATTCAAAGCTCCCTGTAAGTGTGTATGTTGTTTCGCTGTTGACAGACACTGTACAAGTCTACAATGGGCTGGATTCTGTCTGCCTTTCTCTCAGTGGAAGCACTGTTTTAGGTTCCTCTCCTCTATTGCTCTATTGATATGCATGAACTTGTGTCATTACGCCTTTAGAAAGCTGATGGGAGAAGAAGCAAACCTTGCAGAGGAATGCAGTGTGTTGTCACATCATCCTCATTTCTTTAGAAAGCTACTTACCAAACAGCTTTGGGTGAAGTCACAGTCATGGAGAGCGTGGACTCAGCCCCACAAGATGTGAACATCAGGCAGTGTTTTTAAAGTGACCAACCATCCTATTATACCATCCTTACCCTGAAAGACTTGTCCTACCTTTGCTGTTATCCCAGGGCAACTTCTGTACGTCATGGAAAATGCTGATAATGCAAGCTCTTAGCTTTTCCAGCAAAAAAATTAATAAGAAAAACCAACCAACCAACCAAAAAAAAACCTGAAAAAAAAACCCCGGACAAACAAAATCCACAAACAAGCAAAAAAAACTTGGACTTTGAAAGATGCAAAGGACCATGAAATGTGTTTTCAATTAATCTGTTTAAATTTTAAAAATGCTTTAAACAACTTATTTACCTATGCCCACGAATTTGCAAATTGGTGTTGCAAGTGTTTTACAAGCCTTGAACTCTCCTACCAAAACCTTCAAATCCAAACTACCATGAAAAACACTTAAAACCTTTACAGACAAACAAAAAAAAAATCAGAAACATGTGGCTGTGATTGTCAGTACCATGTTCCAAGAGTAAACTCAGAATTATAGTAGGCTGATCTTTGTGTGGGAACTACTCAGATAATTGAGAGTTATTATAATATCTTAAAAACATGTTCATTCCACATAATAGAGAACACTTTAGTGACACTCTGCTTTAACCATGTGGTATGCTATAGCACTGTGAAAAAATATAATTTCAGGTCCTGAAAGCAATTTATTAGCTTAATGTTACACCTAGATTAGTTAGCCTTGATAATAATAATAATAATAAATGTTATTATTATCATATTATTATCAAATGTTATGTTTATCATAAACTTTATGATAAATCTAGTCCTAATATTATCTCGTTTTCCTGTTGCCTTTCATACAAACAATTCAGTGCATCTTATGATAAAACAGTGGTTCTCAGGTGGGTCTGCAACCTGCTTTTCCCACTAATTGTTTCTGACAAGTCCAGCAATTAATCCCATGAACAGGTTTTGTTAATAAACATTAAACTCAGTTTTAGGTACTTTTAATCTAAAAATGTGATAAGAAAAAAAGAGTCAGCACTGTGTAACAGGATCTTCCAGGGCCATAGCTTGTCAACCACTCATTTAGAAAAATAAAAAAACTTTAAAAATTCTGACTCTGTGTTCTGTCATAGCAGAAGATCCAGAAGGTCCACTATCTCCATATGGTGACTCAAGGCTGTCTTTCTCACTGAGATCAGAGAAGTCATTCTGATGCAAAAGAGCCTTTTAAAAATGATTCTTTGAAGTGCAGACCTGCAATGAAGCCAGTGTGGAGCAACTGGATTTGGTTTGCATTGTTTCTTTTTGTTTCCAAACAACAACAAAAAAATTATTGCACTGTTCCTTTTTGTTGTCAAGTCACCCACCATGATTACTGAGTCTAATTCCTGGCCCTGCACAGGAGTCACACCATGTGCCTGAGAGTATCATCCAAATGTGTCTTGAATTCTGTCAGGTTTGGTGCTGTTACCATTTCCTTGGGGAATCTTTTCCAGTATTCAAACACCCTCTGGGAGAAGAACCTTTGTCTGATACACATCCTAAACCTACCTTGACACAACTTCAGCCATTGCCTCAGGTTCTGTCACTGGTCACCACAGAGAAGAGATCAGTGCCTGCCCCTGCTCTTCCTCTCATGAGGAAGTTGTAGACTGAGATGGGGTCTCCCCTCAGCCTCCCTTTCTCCAGCCCGAAGAGACCAAGTGACCTCAGTCACTCCTCACACAACTTCCCCTCAAGGCCCTTCACCATCTGTGTAGCACTCCTCTGAATGCTCTCTAATAGCTTAATATCTTTCTTATATTGTGGAGACCAAAACTGCTTACAATATTCAAGGTGAGGCCTGCAAATAAACTACATAAATATTCAAAAGTGTTTCTTCAGAAGAAGTGCATAGTATTCAGTCTTCTCAGTGTAAAGCTAGGTAGTTTGAACTCAGTTTATGTATGTCTTAAAATACACCTTTATATTGCTATAATGTATCCTGGCAGTAAGAACTGATGTGTTATATTCTTTATGTCCACAAGATGTCATTGCAGTCTAAGAATTCTAGTGTACGTAGTTTCGTTTCCTTATAAGACGAAGCCATCAGCCATTATTCTTATTGAGTCCACTTAGCAAATCTCACTGATAATAACTAATAAACAAACAACAAGGAAATTTAAGAATAGCAATAATAATAATAATAGCAAGGACAAAGACAACAAATGGATCTTTCTGTTCCACAGAAAAAATCTTTGGTAAGATGCAAACCTTCACTAAGTTCTTATGCCGCACAATCTCCTGTTTGTCCTGGTTGGACACCTGAAGGGGGAAGGAAGGAGTACATCAGGATGTGGTGGTTAGGAATGCACATATGCCAGAAGGAGAAGCAAAGTTTATTAACTTAGGCATTGTGCCTATTAACTTGAATTCCCAAATGGGAGCTGCTCAACATCTGACTTGCTCAGAGCGTGGGTGGAATGAGTCTGTATGTATCAACAGCTGTCCATATTTACTGATACATTCAAGTACTAAAAAGGATTGGAATTAGACTTATGGAAATTCACATTGTTGCCTGTCTTTAATAAAGCTTTAACTTTGCTGTAATTTACATGAACATATCATTGGAATAATATGAATGCACTAAAGAAAAATTAATTAGTTAAGAAACAGAGACTTTTCCTTCTGATTATAAAGAACTACTGAGCCCTTCAGATTATAGGCATTTGAGATATGTAGTTTTTACTGTGGTTTACTGTCTTACACTTTTTTATGTATCCTTCAAACATTGACGAAGATCAGAATATATTTGTCTGATACCTGAAGCCACAGATACAACCTAGATGGACTGGTGTAGTTCTTACTTGCCTTGTTTTAGAGTTAGTTTGGTTGGTAATAAAGGCCTACTTTAGAATTAATTTTGATGTATGTGAGCAAGACCTAAGAGTGTGGATTGATGTATCTGGAAGGGAAGATGCCAGGGTGGGTACTTCACCGGCAGTCTTCCAGGGGAGAAGCAGCCAAAATTCATGAATGAGTTTCAGTAATGCAGCAACTGCTGCCAGTTTGTTAGAAGCCAGGTTTTGCCAAATACCTGTTCATTTTTTCCATAGACCTTTCATATTTTCTTTTAAAAGAGGAGGATAGAAAATTAGTTCAATGTCATTTTTTAACAACAGAGAAGACAAACTTGCTCTTTTCTGAATATTTTAGAAAAATATATAGTTCATTAATTTTAAGCAGTATAAATTACAATTCAAGTACTGTTATTTTCTCACATTTTAACTAGATAACTGATTCTGTTCCCTTCAACCTGTACAAATATTTCTGGAGTTAAATTAAAACAACATAAAATTAGTTTCAAATCAGCTTTATGTAATCTTTCTGGTTATTAGGTGGTTATTGACCACTACACTTCTGTAACAGTGCTGCCTATGAATTCATACCCAGATGCCCCTTCCTGGCACTCTTTGGTTGTGCCAAATATTGTGCCAAACTCCAGAGGAAATTTCATTTCTTTTGAGGCAAACTGGTAGAAAATCTCTTTTATACAACACAATGGAAAATGAGCTGAACAAGAATTATGAACTATGAAATAGGAACCAAACTGTTTTTCTTTTGACTGTTTGATAACATTTGAATCAGCAATACATTGATCTCTCCTAACTAGGAACATCCTCAGATCCAGCTCTGATAGTCTCTCTTTGTACTTTGTTTCAGTCTCATCTCTCCTTCTTTCCCACTCTTGATGTCCAGGAATATTTCAGACAAGCCATCACAATAATAAATTATTCCTTTTCATTTTTTTTCCTTTTATTTTGATAGGTGATGAAATAACAATATGCTGTCCTTTACAAAACTTTATCTTCAGTATGAGGTGACGGCTAATGGGACAGTTAATCTTTTAGAGCTGTAGTTCCAGGCTTTACGGGCATTTCTGCATCTGTAATATTTCCTTCACATTTCGATGATCTTCTTTAAGACCACAACTTTTGGAGGAATATTTTCTTTTTTAAGTGAAAGCTGAATGTCTAAATAGCAGTTAAAACAATTGGTTTTTTCCTAATATCATAAAAGGTTTTTTGCTTGTTTCTTAGGCATGCCTTTACTTGCCCCTTTGCAAGTGAAAACGGAGGAAATGTGGTTTTTGAGCCTCAAGTGGAAAGACTCTGTGTTCAATGGGGGAAGACAGCTGAGAAGTCACATTGCAATGAAATCCCCATTTCAAACACAGTATAATAGACAAAAAATAAGAAGCAGAGTAAAACCTACATTTGTGTGTCCAGTAGCCTACATATGGCCTCCTCTCATCGCGAGAGTCACCTTTAAGGAAGTTTTAAAGATGTTGTTTTCATAGGAGAGTGAAAGACAATGACAGCTTTAAACTCTTGAGAGACTGCTCCATCAGGCATAGGAATGCACAATTTCTCTTCCTTCCTGCAATTAATCATTAGGATATTTTTTCTTTAACAAAAGAGGCCTTCTATAGGCAACATCTGAACTTGTGGCAATTATAATGTTTATTCATTTCCACCAGACTGGTAGGGAAGACAGATCAATAGACAACATTTTGACTTGAGGCTTGTGAGAAGCAGACTTTGTGTCTGTATTGTGTGAGACCTCAAACAAATCACTTTGACATAGATATCTTCAGATACCTATGCATACCTGCTGACCTGCGTGGATCTTGCAATAGCAGTTTTCATGATCAGATTAGGGCATGGGGTTGTCTAACCAAATGTAGAATTCTCTATTCAAATAATAGTCTAGACTTTTCATGGCCAATGAAGAGTGTGATTCATCCATTCTTTTAGCAGATAATTCATGCTCTAAAATTGTCTATTACTCTCCATTGACTAGTAAGGAACTTCAGACTTCACTGTAGTCACCTGTAGTTGGATGAAAGGCTGTGGGCAGCAGGTCTGAAAGTGTGGCCCCTGGAGTATCTGCATGGTCACCTTTAAAGTACCCAGTGTGTCACCTAACCACTTTAATTCTGTAGCTTGCTATGATCAGCCAGCATGTCAGCAGCTACCTGAAGCGTCATAACTTTACAAGTTAGTTATGCAGATACGTGACTGTCACGTCATAGTCATGCTTTAGACTGTTTTTAAAGAACGGTGCGGAGCAGATCACTTCTATATTTCATTAAAGCACTGAGAAGAAATACCCAAAAGATTGTGAAGAGCTTAGCTACTATAATGTGGAGGGACAAATAAGGGCCAGATGAGATAGATAAAGCCTGCTGTTTGGAATTAATGTGATTTTGCACATCGTGATCTTCTGTATAGTAGTGCCTGCCAAGTATACTACAAAAGCATTTCAAGTACTGAGACATTAAGAAAGTCACTCTGGAAGCAGCTAAATTGTTGCTGACCAGATATATACATCCTGAGAATTACAGTCTTTTTTATTTTTGGGGGGTTTTGCTTGTTTGTTTTGGTTTGGTGGTTTTTTTCCAACCACCCCCTTACATAGTCTTTTTTTTCCTAGACATTCTTCAGATTAACAAAAAATTGTTCTGCATGTAAATAGTGATCCAGAACCATTATTAAACATCTGCTAAATCGGGCAAGAGCCAGGAAAAACTTCAGCTGGATTACAATTGTTCTTGAGAGGGTTAGCAAGAGAGCCAGCCAGAGTCTGTTCACATTTACTTTCTTTCTCCTCCCCCACTCTCAAAATATTACTGTTAGGAGGAAGCAAGTGGCTGAGGCTCTCATATCCCAAAGAGTGTAAAGCCCTCAGGGTAGGGTAAGACAACTAACTAACTTGGATTCTACCTCCCTTGTACTTTGCCATTTTGTGGAGTGTACAAATATGAAGAGTGTTATGGTGAACATGGTAGATGATGTTTCTGCATGTTTCTACAAAGTGCCCCATTAACATATTTCCCTCTCCAAAGTAGCCACACCACATTAGCTATCCACTGGGCTAGAAACTGCTCTTATCTCTCTGGAAGGAAGCTATTAAGATTAAGAATTCTGAGAAACAAGTTCTGGCAAATCCTTCTTCCGAAATTAAAGATGTTTCTGCCTCCAGCTGTCCATCCCATGGCTCTGCCAGGAGTCACCACAGAGTCAGTAGAGGGGAACATGTGTAGCACTTCCTCTGAAAATGCCTAGTGTCCTAGGATAAACCACAGTGGAAGACAGATGTCAGCTGGCACCATCTAGATGAAGTAGTTAAGATACAGGCGTGTCATTTCTGCTAACTTTGATCCAGGAACTGTAACCTTTGGTTGGGGTAGACAGATAGCAGCAGTAATGTCTTAACTCTAATGCAGTTCAGCTATTACAGCTCCAACTAACTTGACACTTTAGTAATGGAAACTACCATGAAATCTCCATACACTAACACACAGAGCCTTAAATGGTATTTGCTTTCATAATGGCACAGTGTCTATCCAAGTGTGAAATCTGAATGAAGCTATTGCAATATAAACTGAAAGCACATAGCTGTTCATTCAGAGGAGCTGGGGCAGAATGCTATCAGTCTGCCTGAATCTGTTCACATGGAGTTGCCATCTGTTGTCACAATGCCATGTTGCCCAATTAAAACAATATGACTGGATTAAAACATTTTGAGTAGTATTATTTGCTAGATTGTCCCTGATTCTAAAAAATCTACCATTCCATCTGACTGCCTCTGCACCTGCTAATGCAGACAAGTGTAAAGAAATTGCAAGCTTCTCATTTATTAACTGTATGGCTGTAAGCTAGTTCTGAGCCTGAAAATATTTCTGCATTTTAAACTTTGACTGACTCTGTCCATTAGTCATTTCTCCATTTTTTGAGGAAGTGCATATATTTAGTATGGAAAAAGTTACTGCAGAGGTTCTGTATACATATGGCCCATGGCTACTAATGATGTAAGTTAATCAAAGTAGATGAAAATACATTTTCAAAAAAATAATTATTTTTACCTTTAAATAACTGTTTCAAATGTAATGTTCTTTACTTCTTTCCTGTTTAGGACTCTTAGAGTGATAATTGTGAATGTCTTTTATTTATTTAAGGGATTACGGCAGAATTTCTGACTTTACAGGGTTCTACATTTATCTTTTTTTTTGTAGCATGCAGATTAATATGCATTTTGGAGTTAGTTGAGCCTCCATTTTTATGCTATATTCTGTAAGAGACAAGTAATAGCAAAGGCCAAAGTGATACCAGCAACAGAAATCTGTGTTTTCAAGAATAAAAGCAACTACTGACAGGAGAATTAACATGACGAGTAAGAGAGTAAGGCAAGTTTTTTAATCAAATACTCTATCATTTTAGATCTCTGAAGCAAATTTATTTTGCTTAAATAAAATATTGAGTTTGACAACTTTAAAACTTTCAAAATATACTTTATAACTTTATATTTTTGCTTTTAAAAATTTCAATTTAAGGAAGGTAGAATACTTGTCAAGTAGGATTTTTAAGTTTCTATCTACTCCTGAAGGGCACCATGAATGACATATAAAAACTTGAAATCTCACCCAGCTTAAGCACACTTGCTCTTTGTAGCGTAGTCTTTGGGTATTGATGGGTACAGATACCTCTGCAAGAGTCATCTTTGGGCCAAGAAGAGGGGTGGATTTCATACCTATAAAACACTGTCTTCTGTGATTGGAAAAGTCTATATCACATCATGTGAGGTGTCGATACTGCTGTTGTTATAATGGAGTTAACCGTGGCATTCTCTTGGTACACTACCCAATGCATTTTCCTTAGACTGAATCCACTCTGCACCCTGCTATACTTCTGCTTTTATTCTCTATCACATTTAGAGATCTCTGGTGTTACTCACATGGTTTTATTATTCTAGCATTGAGAGGGAAAGGAACCAAAGGTTGGTCTTGCTCTATTTCCCTTCCTCTGTCAGTCAGCAATCCTTTAGCGCTGCCACATATATAGTGTATGTGAATGCCGGGTAAGAACTGAATGAGGAAGGGAGACTAGATAAAGTATTCCTCTGCTTGAAGTGCCTTGTAGCATCCACTTTACTCTGAAATCCTCCCCAGACAGGTTTTGACCTCTAAAAAAGTAGTAATGTGCTCAGATTAGTAAGGAGTGAAAGATCCCCATTCATAAGGTTTTTCTAAACCCCACTGACCTTATATTCGAAACATTTAGGATTAAAATACTCAGTGGTAACATGAACTTTTTATTCTGAAAGGATTGACATGGTGTCACCAACCACTAGCCCACTACAGTTTTTAAGCCTTGTTTATCTATGCTTTATTTTTAGTATGCAACCATTTTGAGGCTCTGAGTGACAAGTCTGGAGTGAAACTTGAGTCCTTGAATTCATGCCCACTTATAGAGGCTTTAGTTAACCTTTGCCTCAATTTTTTTTTTTTATTTGTATTGTGTATACCAGATTACAGCTAGGCCATTGCACCTTAGCGGAGACTACAGGCTCATGAGAACTTTTAAAGCTGTGTGGAGTACTTAATTGAGAACAATTTAATATTTTGTAATTATAATTCCACTTTGCAGAAAGGCACCTCGTATTTGCCAAACCTTTCTGAAATAACTTTTAGTGCCAGGAAAGTTTTGACAAAAAGGTAATCTCTAGATCCAGAAACAAATACAAAGAACAAAAACAATATTGTGATTTAATATACTTTGGTTTAATTTTGGATCCTAACTGTCCTTCATTCAGAAGATATCTGGTATGAATAACAGGACTAGCAACACCATTTTTATGAACAACAGACTCCGAAATTCTGAAAAAGACACATCTTCTAAGCACAATGTCTCTAAACAAAAATCCCTATTTCAGATGAAGTTTTCCATCTGGTATCTGCTCTTCTCTGTGGGTCCTATTTTATTTGTGCTTACTCCTAAATATTTTCTGAGACTCTTTGTTGTGTTTTTGAAAAGTCCATGATGGGCCGTGTAGACAAGGCTATCACCTGATTTGTCAGTAAACAAGGATTCAGAAGGTGTCAGTGCAGTCCTTTCTGACAAAGAGGTGAGGCTTTGAATATTTCTTAAGACCAAATTCAAATTTGATTTCAGAACACACTTTCCGTAACATACGAAGAGCTACTCATAGGGCTGCTAAGAGCTACTTGTTTAAATAATGAAAGGGAGTGTAGTTCATAATGCCTTTGGATAGAGTAAACATGACACAGTAAGTCAAAATTGAAGGACAGTAAACTTGGTCAATTTTTCTTGGTTCTCCTCAGACTCTCCAACCCACACATGAGGCAATTTGCCCTGCCATCTACATAAGCTTTCCAGACATCGTGACATACTGTGAAAACCATAGTAATTGCCTTCTAACCATTTCTGGTTTGCAGAGATCACCTACCTTATATTTATATGTTCCATTTACCATTTTTAAATTCTTATCTCAAATCTGCTTTCTTCCATATAAGCAGGAGTACCATAAACACTTGAATTTTCCTCAGAAAATGATCAAAGTTCTCTATCATTTCACGTCCATCATTTTCCTTCTTCATAAAAAAAAAAAAAAAAAAAAAAAAAAAAAAAAAAGAGAGAGATTAACTAAAATTGACAAAAACCCTGAAGAAAAATAGCAGCTGTATGATGAGGCAAATCTGAACAGCTCCACATACTTGACACCAGTTAAGGTTTACAGCATTTTAGCAGTCTGTCTTCCCTATTCTTATCATCAGAATTAAAAAATATTTTCTTCACAGTGCTATACATGGACCTGAAGAACTGTTGGCTTATCCCCCACACCCAACCATGAGGATGATATCAGGGTTTAGAGATGTAACAAGAACTAATAGTTTTTTGCATCAGAATGTACCATAGAAAAATTACTATGCCTAAGTTTAAAGCAATCAGTCAAGCAAGGTGAAGAAACAATGAAGAAGGGAGCAGAAGCAGCCATGCAGGCAGTGCCGGGTTGGTGTACAACCAGGAGTATTATCTTAAAGAAGTTTATAAGTCGCTAAGAACTTTTGGGGCTCCAGACACCAACGACCACCAGAGACACCCAGTGAAGCCTCTCAGAGACCTTATGCCTTGTATAAGCTGTAGCGAAGATACCTCTGTCTGCATTTTGGCAAACTGATTCCCGGGGTACCCGGCGTGCTGTGATCATACAATGTGTCATAAAAAAAGAATGCCTGACTGCCAAAATGCACAAACTGAGTCTTAGAGGTTTCTGTAAGAGTCAATTTTAGGCAACAAGAAGATGTAATTGCTTATAATCCATATGCAGATACATCAAATGCCACTTCTCTTGTTGTAGTAAGTCAAAGTAGCACAAGTTGCAAAGAAATAGACTTTTGATGTCATACAAAGATGACTACGATTTTTCATTATGAAGTACTACTAAGTGATTAGAGACTTCAGTAGCTCACTTTCTATGATTTAGATGATATTTTTAAAATACATGTGAATGATATCACTGACTCATCATTTTACTGTCAAGTTACATAATATATGGCATTTACACTAAAAGTATACCTTCTGGATTTATATCTCTTCAGTGAGAGTCTCAGTTTTGTTGAAAACAAGGAGTTTTGAGCCTGCGTAGCTACACAGAAAATTTTAAAACCAAATTACCGTAGAAGCTAAATGACAAAAACCTTTTTATTTATTTGTCTGCTTTGGAGTGCCATAATAATTAGTCTAATTGTAATTCTTTCCCAGAATGCAATGAGATTTTCTCAGGGAAAAACAATCTACAAAATATGGCTGGCTAACAAATCTCTCAAAACTTCTAAGAAAACTGATGCATTGATACTGTAAATGGAAAATGGTAAAAACAGTTTAAAACTGTTTAAAATTATTCAAGTGCCAAATCTTGAAATATTCCAACAAGATCATCATGTTCTTTAGAATTTTAGGGGAAATCAGATAGCTTAAGAAAAAGACATAAACTGGTCTTGCTTCTTATTTAAGCAGCTTTAAAGCCTTTGTGAACAATGTTTAGTGTTCTCTGTCAGGCAGTAGCAGGCAGTAACATATTTTTTTCCCCAGGGTGAGAGCAAGCAGCAGTAAAAAAAGTTGTTTTGTCTATTTACTATTTTGAAATGTAAGCTTAAGGCAAGAGCTACATAAGAATAACATACAATAAGGAACAACAAAATCTCTTTTTATTTTCAGAAATAGCTTAATGGCAGATATGGGCTTCTACAGTGGCTCTCTGGCAGACCAGTCACTGCTGCCAGTCACTGAGCACAGTGTCAGCAGCACAGGACGGTTAATTAAGGAGATGGAGGGATGGAGGGAATAGACCTAGTGGTGCAGGTGCCTAGTGACATTTTGGCTGACTTTTCTGAAAGAAAAGCTTTCTACATGTGTTAATTCACTTTGGACAGTAAGGTAAGGAGGTAAGG
The DNA here is from genome assembly GCA_036023395.1 of Myiotriccus ornatus. Taxonomy (NCBI): domain Eukaryota; kingdom Metazoa; phylum Chordata; class Aves; order Passeriformes; family Tyrannidae; genus Myiotriccus; species Myiotriccus ornatus. The sequence goes on along the minus strand of JAYRBT010000177.1, from coordinate 32,522,543 downwards.
GAAGACATAACTGAAACTCTAAAACAAATACAGTTGAACAGTACTACCAAACAGCTCCTTACAGCACTCACAGCTCCTATCATCATTCCCCCTCAATGTGGCAGGGAAAAGTAATCCCCTTAGGCCTTTATTTGAATCCCTCTGCAATCTGTCTTGAATTGTCCTCTACTCTCCCTTACTAAAACCACACCACACCACTCCTAAGCATAATTGCTCTATAATAGATGAAATCAACACCCCAAGTCTAAGCCATACTTCAGCATTGGGAGAGAGAGACAGAAACAGGCAAGAAGAAATAGAAACCAAGACTAAAACTACTCTTTCATGTGTAGGTACAGACTGACCTGAGTTTAGAGAAAATCAGCAGTGAGCCAGCTGCTTGTCTCATGAGAAAGCTGGCTCATAAATTAAAGCAATATCTCCACCCTGACTGCACAAAGAGCTGTCCAGCTCATCAGATAGAGGGAACTGATTGGTGTCAGCCTATTTCTGTACAGGCAGCATCAGGACAGAAGAGAAAGGAAGTGTGTGTTAAGTTCCAAAATGGGATTGAAAATGCACTCAACCAACAGTAAACTGCAAAACAGTAAACTCTTCTCCGTATTGATAATTTATCAGCACTTCAACATTGCCACTGATGTCACTTGTCTCATAATAAATTAACAGTGATTGGAAGTATAGGTTCAGAATATTTCTTTACAGACTAAGCATCTGTAAAGCTAGGTTTTCCTTGAATTAGTCATGAACACAAAACTCAGCTGCCATTAGCAGAACCTTACAGAAAATCCTCATGTAAGTTTTGAGTGTGCCTGGTCCTGTTTAGAGAATTTTATCAAAACCTCATGAAACCATGTGACAGTCAATGCCTTTAACAGTGTTTTCCTTTTATGCTGAGTTCATTTAAACATGAAGTTGAAAAGGAACCACAAAGCTTGTAGTCTGTAAAAGTGACATTGACTGCAGCGAGCCCTCGAGTCAAAACAGGTGAGTCCCATACTCAACTATGCTTGGTAATTCTGCTCATTCTGTTTGCATGGGAGGAGTTGAAAGCAAACAGTCGGTATTTCACTGTCAAGAATGGAAGTCATATTTGGGTGTATTTTGCTAGCTACAGGCAGACTCCATCACCACGAGAAACTAGAAATATGAGGCATGAACTAGCCCAGCCTAGCTGCGCTAGTTCATGGTGCCCCACCTAAGCTGGCAAACCTTAACCAGACTCAGCTGGTTTGTACAATAGATGTGTCTACTACCCCAAGGCATATTCTTCATCTTTTCTTAGTGCACTTGCCCCTGGCAACAGGAAATGAGCTTCTGTGTTTTGCTAGACAAGTCACAAAGGCTCTCTTGTATTAATGTATCTCTGTAAAATGAAAATAATTGTCTTTATCAAAGTGCTTTGAGATCTGTGAGTGAGCAGTGTTACATCTCTGAAATACATTATTGGTGATTAGATTATAAAATAAATCTTCAGTGATGCTAATTGAAACACTATGTATACAATTAAGAGAGCTTTTAGAAGTCTCTCTTCCTCTCACATGAGTATAGAACTGCCATATACTATGAATATTTTGTAGTTAATAAAATTTTTGCTATTTTATGTCTTGACAATGCTCTAAATTAATATTTTGTCAAAAAAAATTGGTTTTACTAACTGCTTGGATTTTAACCACTTTCCAGATTTGCATTAATCTTTGTATGTAAGGACTGTTGCCGTTTCTTCTCAGCTTAGTCTCTCATACAGAAATTTTACAGCAATTGAAGCAGTTGCAGCTTTCCTAAAAATCAACACTCTGCCATTTCCAGTGTCAGAAACTGCCCCTGATGAAAGAATTTGGGCAAGACTGGCCCAAAGTGCCCACCTGGCTGCGCCAGGACACTGCAAGGTCCCTTCGTACAGCAGTGCCACCACTCCACCTGAAGACAGGCCGTGGCCAGTGATGTTCCACCTTCCAGGCACCTGGCAGGGGACACTCCTCCCAGGGAAGGCCTTGGTTCAACCCAGTGGCCATCCAGCGTGGCTGCCCAGGGGCCAGGACTGAGCACAGGGCCAGGGCGCGGAGCGGACACGCGGTGAAGGGGCCTCTCCTGCCCACTCAGCCTCAGCCAGACAGGCCGGGCCTTAGGCCTGTCAGCCTGGTGGGACCCGTAAACAAATTGCAGTAGTGAATTGTAATAGGTCCTTTGACCTTTTCCTTTTATTCTCAGTGAAAAACAAAACCAAAAACAAACCCAGAAACAAACAAACAAACAAAATAAAACAAAACAAAAACTAATGTTATTAGTTTAGACTCCTCCTGCTTGCCCTTGAGCTAACCTCAGTTTGCTAACCCCAGTTTTTGAGATTCCCTCATAGCACCAGAGCATCACCGATGTGAGAGCCCACTAACATTGTGAGATGCCATTCCTGGCCCTGATCCAACGAAACACTCAGGAATCAGCTTCACTTTGAGATCGGCTGCGTGTGAGGCCCAGATCCTACAGTTGTTGCCCCAGGAACACAGCAAGCAGAGCTCTAAAAGGAAAAATGTTCTTAAAAGTCAGGGCTCTGCAATTCCCAGCATCAAGCCGTAGAGGCTGTGCTCTGTTTGGGTTCTTCAAAAGCTTAGAAGAAATAAATCCTCCTGAACATAAAGGACTCAGTGCAGTGTGAGCTGGTGGGGACCCTCACTAGAGGAAAGCCAGCTCGGTAAGGAGACTGCATGGATATCAGTGTGAGTCTAGGGAGAAGCCACTGGGATTCAGTACATCCCTCTGCAGCCCGCCTGTGTGACGCACTGGGAAGATCTGGCAGATCCTCCTGTGTTAGCCCCTTTCTCTTCCAGTTGTGATCTGAATGAATAGCCCTTCTACTTAATTTAACCTGGTTTTGCCTAACTATATACCCTGACTATTTATCCTAAAGCTAGATCTGAGCAGTATTTGTATAACTTTTCGTTAAGTCCCATCAATGCTGATTCATTTATGAATTCTTGGCAAGACTTTTATATAAGAAAAATTTGCAGTGTAATTACAGTTATACAACAATTATGTACTTTTTGCCATCATAACTTGTTTTGCTCTGCCTGGTAATATGAATGTGAAAAGTCATGTTTCATTGTTATAGTTATGCCTGCACAAAGAAGAATTTTGTATTAGTAGCTGCATTCACATAGATACAGGCAACTTTAAAAGTAGTCAAATTGCTAAAAGACTTCTAACATAATATGGCCTCTGCTATATACAAAATCAGTGGTAGTAAACAGTTTAGGCTGGCATATCGGTGGAAGTCTGTTGCTGTAACCTGTACTGAACATTTTTCCAGCATGGTAACAGATCAGCTCCCATTTACCCACACTTTACATAGCAATCCTTAACATGGTACATTCCGTAATGAACAGCATAAGTACAGTAGCTCAGCACCAGATAACACTAGCAGACACTACCCTAAATAGAACTAAAGTACCACAAATTAAAAGAAACTTTGGCTGAGTTTAACAGTAAATACCATTCCAGTAAGCATTTCTCTCTTCTGTCATTACTTGTACAGTCTTTTCCTTAATGGAAACATGGGAATGTGACAACATTCAACGTGGTAAATGGCTTCAAGATATCATATACATAGGAAATTTTGTCAGCATTTCTTTTGAATTGCATGCCTACCAAACATAGTTAATACTGTTTTTCACAGTACAGGTGTGTCTCAAGCTCGACAAGTCAATTTATTGTCATCTACTGCTACAGAACTCTGGTGAGGACAGTGAATAAAGCAAGATTAATGCCTTTCCCCATCTAATCTGAACAGATCCTTCTTTGGAGAAGTCTTATTAACTTAAGTGTTTCCTTTTATGCTAGATTTTCTGATTGCAATCAAAACCAAAAGTGGAATTTCCAGAAAAAAATAATAACATATTCCAGAGACATGTCACCATATCAAAGCACTTTATGAATTCAATAACTCTTATTAACTTTTTTGAAATATCAAAGTATTGCTATTCCTTTTATTGGACCTAACGTGACGTGATCTAACAAGTCAGAAATTCAGTCCATATCCTCAGCTCAGACTCCTCTTGATAATAAGGCTTTCTTCTTCAAAAAAATTCTTGCCTGCTTTTGAAAACCACATATATTCAGATATTCATCAGAAGATAAAATAACGATCAAAACATTAGATGGTTACTAAATCATATTCTTAAGGGGGAGAATATTTATTTTTTACTTTTATATAACAATTTATTGAGGAAGCATTGGAACACGGGAACTGACAGAATACGTAATACATTTATAATGTATTTCTAATCAATTTAGTCTACTGTAAATTTTATTTTCTGATCATCAAGACAGCCTGGAATGTGATCCTCTACAAGTAAAATACATATTTGGAATACACCAAAAATACGTCTTCTTTTCTAAAGCTGGCAGTAACTTTTCTGACAAATGCTTCCCCTACACAGTCTTATGTACTATTGATCAGTTCAAAAAACCTTGAAAATCTTATTTTGTTTGCTAAGAAGGAAAACATTTATTGGCAGGTTCGTAAAATAATATGACTATGCATACAATAAGCATTTCACCGGATTTGTTTTTTTGGCTGAACAGTGCTGGACAGGTTGTAGCTGGTGAACAAAATCTCACTAACTATCCCAGCAGGCAGCTGGTGATGTAAAGCACAAGACATTTTTGTTATAGAGAAAAATATTAATAATTGCTAAGGTTCTGAATCTTGTCTTTATTAATGCAAAAATCTCCTTCCCAAGGAGTGAAGTAATTTCATGAATTATTGTCATTATGACCACATTGTTCTTCTATTTAGAGACTTATCTTTCAGCATGGTGTGGTGTGGTGTTACTTTTATTGAGCATTCCATTGCCAGTTAGTGTCTCTTGTGTCGGTTTTTCAGTTATATCTGTATTTTTTTAAAAAAACTCAACCGTCTGTTTCTTTTGAGTCTGATTCTTATTTCCTGCCAATACTACACCAGGGTTTCAGAAACGTCTCGTGGTGTCCCGTGCTTTCCCTGGGCTTATCTATAAAGGCAGCGGTAATGTTTTGTCACTAGGTGGAGCTTGAAGCTTCAGTCCTCAAGTTCTCATGTGCTTCATTTCCTGCCACTTCAGGAGGGAGTTCCTCAACCTTTCCAGTCCCGTAGCTAGGCAACTTCAAAACCTTTTGAGGTAAATTTGGTTGTATAATCTGTTGTATATTATAAGTATTCCTATTAGAAGCGGGTTTTTTACATATTGAGTCATGTTTGCTATGACTGAAGTTGGATAGTAATCAAAGGAAAAAGAAAAAAGACTTTCCACATGTGGGCCTGCAGTGTAACTTGTGCAACAAATTGCTCCATGTTTGGCTCTTCTAATGCTCTACCAGAAAAGCAGACTGATTGCAAAGTAAGTATGACAGTGCTGGTAAGAGAATGCTATTTTATACTAATTGTTGTTGGGCTCTGAACATTAATCACCAAAGTCAGTACTCTCATATGCTGGTAGACTGACAGATTAGGTAGCCATGTCAACACATTTGGGGATTCATCAAATCAGCACAAACAGCCCTTATGTCCTAATATAATGTGCAGTAAAAGAAGTATTTCCTTCATGCTGCAAGATGGGCCAGTTCAGAAAGCTCTTGGAAATATGCAGCCTCACATCTGGTAGTGTGATATTTACTCTCCTGGTGCAACATGGAGTGGAAGAGGAGCTGCCTTATGCTGGTGGAGAACTCTGGTGTGGGATTAACTTGACCTCACTAGGAAATCAGGAAATCTCCCCTAATAATTGCTCTTAATCTGTGCCTCTCAGAGGTACCTGAGTTTTCTGATATTTTACTATTACTGGAAAGATAAGGAAAACTTTCAATGAGAACAAATAACAATTATATTTAGGGCTGTAAATAGTGTGCAGTGCTAAGAATAGGGCTTTAACCTAGAAAGTCCTGGATACACACTATTACCAGGAAAGACTTCTCCAGACAGGCTCCAGAAGAAGGAATACATTCAGTGCCAAGGGCGGAAGCCTGACTGGCACAGAGCAGAAAGCCTTCCAGGAACAGGAAGATGGTCAGAATGACTTCTCAGAAGAAAGAATGAATGCTTAACTTTAGCCTAACAAATAGATTGAACTATTCAGATTGGGGAAATCCTGACAGTAAATAGGTGTAGAGGTAACAGTGGGAAAGCAGGGCCTGGATTTATGCATGTGTTTATGTAAGCATTTGGGGTCATTTTTTTGCATAACAAAAATATTGCAGCAGTCAAGCTTGTAATTAAAAGGTTTTCATCTAATAAAAACTGACCTGAAATGGAAACAACTCAAGTTACCAGGCAACAATTTGCAACCGATCAAGGCAAAACTAGATAGTGCCTATCTCTGGGGAGGAAGCTCTGATGATCTGGCAACAGATAAATTGATTCTCAGTGCCCTTTTATAATCTTTGACCACTCCCTTTGTCCTGTCAACCATTATTTCAAATAGAGTAAGAGCTGCTTCTTGCAGCAGAATAAGGTGTAGGTTCTGCAGAACCTTCATAAATTTTAACCCAAGTGAACTAGAATTTAGTCCATTCTTGAAACTTCAAATTTTACGTACTCTTTTCTGCACATGCATTTTTGAAACTTTACAAAAGTTGGTGTCATTGCAGAGCAAAATTTCAGCATGACTAATTTCTCTAATTTACTAGTTAAAATTATGTAAAGTTTGCATAACAAATGGGGTCTATACTGCACGAGTTTGTCTTACGGCACATGGTATACAGGTTTTCCTTTGACATCAAAGGCCCGTGGATGACAGCATTCTCAAGACTGGACATATGACTCCGACTTTCTGTACTCTCTAATCTCATACAATATCAATGACTGTGGTGTAAATGCCTGACAGTATCAGGGCTACTTTTAATATAGACAAGGTCTGGTATGGTGCGTATAGAATAATTAAGCAGTAGATGTTCTCACTTTTTAAAGAATAAACATCCTAGCTTTTAGAAAACATTTTGATTGTAAAAATCCAAAGGCATCAGTACAGTTGAGTGCCTTAACCTCTACCGCTTTAAAAAAAAAGAATTACTTTTGAAGTTAGTTTGGATGCTATTAATGTAGCTGGTCCCTTATACAGTTCTAAGCATAGTACATAAAGCACAAAATTCAGGCACATGTTTAGAGAGGGTAGATTTTCCTGAGACTAATCCTGGCTTATTAATAAAGTCAAATGTCTTTCAAACACTTCTTTACAACTCCATGGGTTTTTTCACTTCTAATTTGGGCATTTTGCCCATCTGCCTCTGGAAAGGTTAGATAGTCTTTATGCTTGACAACAGAAGGAGATAAGTATATGTGTTTAACCTAAACTTAGGACCTTCTCTTCCTTTATCACTTGACATTTGGCAGCTGAGGTTATGTTATTTCTTGAATCTGTTGTGAGAATCTATATGTAATTTATTGCTAAGGGCGTGCCTGAGTTTCTTGAATATGTAGTACACTGATTTGAATGAGGTACTAATATATGTACTAGAATGCTGGTCACTAAATTTGGGAAGACAACTCTCAGCACTTCACAGTTAAGTATGAAAATATTAATTGTTCAGATAGTAAATGAAAGTTCATGTATTTTATTCATGCTGTAAATACAGTCACTTATTAAATATGTTGAAGACACGTTTTAGCAAAGATATGAAACTATCTCTTTGAGAGAGACAGAATTTGTGATAATACAGTAGTTCACGTGTTACAGGTCCTGCTAGGAGGCTGATGGAGGCATCTGTTCCTTTTAGTCTTGGCCCTCAGATTTTGATTGAGTTGTTTTTGTATAAACTTTGTAAACTGTGAACATAGAGACTAAGGTGAGACCTTCCTTTCTTGTGTCTTGCAGTCTTTTGACTATTCTGAGATTTTCTGTAAACCAACACTTTAGCAGCAGTTGGGAGCTTTTAAGATTAGAAAAAGAGTTTCAGTAGCTCCAGTCTGAAGCCCGAAGATCTCTGCCTTACTACCCAGACTTCCTCTCATTTCACAGTTCTTTCATCTTTGCTAGTTTTTTTCCTTTGGAAAGACTGACTACTTTTCCAGTTTAATTGACAAATCTACAAGCCTAGCTCCAGTTCTCATGTTTCCATTTATTGTATTAATTCTCTCTCTGTTCCCTTTACGACTCTTTCCATAAAAAACGAGGACAATAACAAAATGCAAAATTACATTCCCTCTTTCTTTAGCCTACCTTCTCACCATAGTTTTTCTACAGTTTCGTCTTTTGTCTCTCTTGTGCAGAAATAGAAGTCTGATCCTTGATTGTCTCCCAGTTTCTGTATACACCCCAGTGTGTGCATTACAACTCCTTCCCATCTATTCCCACCTCTCTTATTTCTCTATTTCTCATTCAGCACATCATACACAATATAGTCATGCCCATGTTTCCCATCCAAAAACCTGTTTTTTTTCTATTTGCCTCTCCAACTTCTTGTCTTTCATCCATTATTGCTAAGCTCAACAAATATTCGTGTACTACATCTAAATAAATGAGACTTTATACTTTTTCTTCCAGTTCTGTGCTAACTGTTCTCCAGTTTCTTGCCATAGTGCTCCAGTGTTAGTGGTCCCAGATAAGCCCAAACTTACGTCTTCCTAGCTAAACATCAGGATTAGCATTACAACTTTATTCTTTGTGACTTGGCAGTCATTTTTGACAACATCACCCATGCGCCTCTTGAAATCCTATTCTCTCTTTGCTTCTTTGAGAGAGCTGTAATGAGAATTCCTTTGAACTGCATGCTTGCAAGACGTGCTTCATATGCTCTCAGCAACAGTCTTTTCAGAATTCCATTTCTTTTTTCACTTTGCACGTTGACTAATGGCAGTCTAACACATAAGCACAAATTCAGTTACCTTGTTTCACTGATGCTTCATACTGATTATCTCTCTTTAGTTTACTACAAATTTATTTTGTATTCAAACTAAAATTTGATCCTGTTATATCCATGGAGGTTCAGCTCAAGATCAACATGATGAAACCAGAGTTTATTATTCCTTTCCCACAGCCTTCCTCACTTCATAATTTATCCTGAGCAATACCACATCCTGCCTGTTCAAGTTGTTAACCTGAGCATTTTTTGCAATTTTGATCTCTTATTATGTTTTCATATTAGTTCAGTGCTTGGGTTTTTTTCATTCTTTCTGCAGAATTAACATCATTCTATCCATTCACACAGCAAGCTCTTGCCCCTATTTCCATAATGTTGTTTTCATTTTTTGCTTTCAGCCGTCTCTTCTCTATGCGGGTTTTTACAGCTGAGCACCTACCCAGAATGTTTCTGCAAAATCATTTCTCAAGTTCAGTACTTGACCATGTCTAAGCTTCTGTATTAACTCAAATAATTTGCATGCAGTTTTCAAGTTCTTCATAAGCTCTGCCACACTGAGAATAGGGGATCCTGCCTTTAGCTGGTCCACAACATTAGCTTCCATTGACTTAGAATGATTTATAACATTTTAACATATTTGTCTTTTATCTCATACTGTTTCTCATACTTGAGAGGAAGTGCCCATGGCAATCCAAATATGGTCATATATGCTAATATATCATCCTCTTTCAAAACTAAAAAATGAGGGATGTGGTTCAGTGGCTGAAACTACCATCTATCTTTCTCAAGAATATTGTTTCATTGTTTCACTTATGTTATCTCTTTTTCATCTTTGCATTCTAAGCTGGGGAAATGCATTGTTTTGAGTTTGTGTTTGAATAACATCAAGCACAACTGGGATATGGTCTTGGATCAGGACTATTGCACGTGACAGCAATATAAATAAATAGTTGTGGTAACATATTTTTATGCCACAAAGTGGTGTCTCAAACCTAATTCCATCTCCTTGGAATCACTGTGTGTCATAAATAGAAATGTGAAAACTGGAGTGTTTTCAAACAAGCTGGCTTAAGAAACAGATTTTGTCCTGAGAAATCAAAGGGAGAAGCATCAGTTTTATTTTGTCATTGTATCTGTGTTCTGCATATTTGAAATTGCCAGGCTGCAGAGGAAGTCTAGCTTCCTTTGTATTTCCTGTTATGCTGATATCTCAGATTGCGTAGAGTAGCAGACCTGACCAAGCAAAATATAGTGAAAAGAGTCCCTTTCTGGTGATAAACATTGCAAGCTTCATACTTTGCAGGAGAAAAACTAATTTTTAGATTGATTTATTGTCTTTTGAGGGTTTTTTGTATACACCATACATGTCCTAATCAGTATTTGTGTTACTATGATTATTAAATCAGTGTTAAAAGTTAATTTCATACACCAAATTTTCATTTATATTGGCAAGTATTAGTTACACAGATCTCATTCTAAAAAAAAATGAAAACTGACTAGCTCATACAGATGGCTATCCTATAATCTGTAGAATCAATCGTATTGAATATAAAATATTGCATGTATTGTGAATAACAGATCACTAACTGTGCATAGAAATGCATCCAGAGTAGAATTTCAAGTGATGAAGATTTTTTAAGGCTGCAACTTATCTACAAACTAAGAAAATCAGAGATCGAATGTGTGCATATCTGCATACGTTTGTATAGTTTACAAAATCCTTGTTAATGATGCTGCTTTCCTGGGTAATAATAATATCATCACTACTTTCCAGGTGCATTTTAAGAAAGCCATCTTACGTTATGACATGTTAAAGACTTCTGTTTTAAGGATTCTAAATATGGAGAATCCATTAAAATTTTATATACATATTTACCTGTGACTATGGGGAAGTCTAAATTAATTTATTTTTTCCAGAAAATGGCAAAAATACAAAATCCACATATAATTCTCTTGACAAGTTTCTGTGTCGGAGCTGCTCAAAATACATACTACATTCACTGTCATTTATGTTGTTAGCATATTTATACTAGGAAAACTATACTCTTGTTAGTTGCATCTTGCACTAACAGTACAACCTTTGGAAAAGACATTTCTTACAGATACTGTGGAACTGTCAAGCATCCTGACAGAGAGGCATAGGTTATTATCAATTGCTTTTGAATTACTCCTCCATCTCCTTTATTCAGTCTTCCCTAGAACTGAGTGCAGGAGTTAGTGGAAGAGAAGACTGTCGCTTCCTTTTGCCAGTGCTTCGGAACTGCAGCTAGTCGTATTTCCTTCATATTCCCTGCATTCTTGTGAAATATTTTCAAATTGTAAAATTTTAAAATGTATAAACAAATGAAATCATGCCCAGAAATTACCAAGCTCCACAATTTTAGGCATAGGAACCTTTAATAAATCGTGGATAGACAACTTGACAGAAAATAATAGCTGGTTTGGGTGTCTCAGGAACAGAACCATAATTCTAGGTCACTTCTAAATCAGAAAAGTTGAAAGCAGGATTTAGAAGAAAGGGCAAATGCCATGAAAATAAAGAACACATTTATTAATCATTTTAATGTCCTTATTAGAGTGGCAGGCGCTGGTGTCATCTGTTTTTCTCAATGAGAAGATGCTTTATGTAAAATTTTAGAAGGAAATTTATAAATCTGCATGAATGAATGTAAAGATTATGTGGGATATTTTTGACAAGATTTTCAGTAATGTAGGTGTGTTATAACAAAAAAAAAATCAAAAAACCTGGCAAAAAAAGCCCAACAATTTTGCATCTTCCCCCATATAGAAATCTGGGAAAATCTTTTCACCTTCCTACCACTTGGCTTTCAAGTTTATAAGATTCTTGAAAGGGTGAGTGAAGTCTTTCTTTTCTGTCAGTGAAAGACAAAATGCTTACTCATTATTAAGCATAAGAATTTTTTCCAAGATTGTCTCAAGTGCTTACCAAAACTTTCAAGTTTGTCAGTGTTAACTAATTCTCTGATAGTTTCTAGAAGCCAGAATATATTTATCAGAATTCTTTCAGTTGTCTCATTCAGCCAATTTTCACTATCATTGACTAAAAACACAAGAAAATGAACATGATGTCCTAGTGTACATGTGAGTTTTTAACTTGCCTGGTGTTTCAACCAGAGAAGCTTCTATCTTCTAGTCTTTTGTTTTTACCAGGAAGTTATATGGCATATGATGCATATACAATCTATTTATCAAGGAGCTCTCACACATCAGGAATTCTCTCATCTGAAGAACGCTTACAAAAAATAAACAGAGACTCCTTCACATAAATGCCATCTGAAAGATCATCTACATTTTTGCTTATTCCAGCAAATTAATTCAAGTTTCTTGGATACCTTAAATGCTCTTACTATAATTTACAAATATCCTAACAAGTTGGAAAGAGATTAAAAGGGATAAAAATTTTTGATAAATAAATAGATTATTGATAAATATTAGAGTAAGTAAATCAAAATAAGTCTTGTGGTTCAGTGATAAATATGTTTAAAGTGAATTAGTTTATTATTTTTGCCATTATATCAATTTATTTTAAAAATATAACAATGATAGGAGATGTGTACTATATTCCCAGTACAATGATAGTAGACTAGCCTTTTTCCTACACTAGTCTTGTAATATTTCCATGTTGTTTCCTGCAGATATAGCAGTGAACTAGTCTAATTTTTCAGTATTACAAGTACTCTACTCAAAGTACATATATAATAACACAATATTTAAAGTATGACTGGCACACTTAAGTTTTGTTCAGTCTATAACCAGTACAGCTCTTACAGGTGGAGGGAAGGGATTTGGATGTAGATCAATTCTGTGTGTGTCCTTGACATTAAGTAAGGGAAATGGCTTCCTATTCACGAGTGTTGACAGGCACTAAAGATCTTGAATGAAAATTCATCTTTTCTTAAGCCAAATTGAAAGTTTGTTTTAAGCGGGGGATAGAGGATAGAAAGGCTGTTGTAGATTTATGGCGGAATGTGATCATCTCCAAACATCTCTATGTCTAAAGTAGATGCCAAAACAGAAAATAAGTCAGTGCTTTACAGATTTAGAAGATCAAGTCTGAGCTTATCTGGTCTGACCTGATTTGACCACACCTTACAGCAACTCATTACTTCTAAGGCTCATGTTATATAACTAAAAATTGCATATGGTGATGAGGAATGTGAGTAGTGTGTCATTACTGGTGGAAGACAGGGATTTTCTTTGATATCCATATAATATAACACGTCCTACTTTTTTTTAGTGGTATATAGTTTTGAAGACACCATTAAGTCTTGAGTCTGAGCTCTTATAATCATTGCATAATTCATAATTTTTATGCATATAGTTTCATCCTAATAGTGGTAATGTTTGGGGAGGCTTTAAACAGAGATCTATAAGAAGTACATTTCTATCTTAATAATCCATTTTTTTAATCTAATAATTCTTTAGATGTCTTCATCAGATTAAATAACTATTTATAAGTTAATATTGTCTGTCAATGTATTTTTTACACATCACAGCCATCTCTTCTCTCCAACTTCTTTTTGATAAATTAAATAGATTGATAGATTAAATCTACTGTTGTCAGTCATGACACTTACCCCTCAACTAATTTTTCATGGATTTTTCTCTGTACCCTTTTCAATTCGAAAACATATATCCCACAGGATACTATGCATAGGCAAACAAAGCAATCAGATGTGACCCAAAAAGGCTCATCTATGAGAAAGTAACAACTAGATGTAGAGTATAACAAAGTTGCATTATAAAATTAGTATACAGTTTCTGATTTCAGAAGTTTCAGTACTAAGGGAGTTTGTTTTGGTTTTTTTTTAAATTCATTTGAATGGATCTTTTGGAAGAAAAACACTGTAATTTTCCTTACTCTAAGTCAAAACTTTGAGAAAAATAGCATTGGTAGCCATTGTAGATAGAGAAGAATGAACCGAGATCTAACAGCGAAGCTTAAAGTTCGTTTCAATAGTTGTATAAATCCCTGGGTAGCACAGTCAACTTGGTATTGCAATATTTGCACTGCAAATAGTAGTCCAATGTTAATTTGGAGTGGAACACAGGTTCCCCATGCCCATGGTAAGGGTGCAAGGAGTTTCAGTAGTTCAGATTCCTAAGGAAACTAGGTAGATCTCAGAACATTCAAATCTGACAAAACTGAACCAGTAGTACTTAAGCATACAGAGAAGACACACTGTGAAAAAGTTGGTTTCTTTTTCTGTTCAGTCCATCTTGCATAACTGTATTCTGTTAGAAATGTGTCATCACTCACTTGATCACTGGTGGATTAATTTCTTCAGATTTTTTAAATATCTACCCACCTTTACTGTGGAATTTAATAACCCTAATACTGTCACCAATAAGTGGTTCCTTTGCAGACTACTTTAAAACGAAGAGTTGATCCAGGATTGTTCATTCTCGCTGAAGCGATCCATGTTTTACACATGTAAAAATTGCTTTTGATGGATGATCTGAAATAGTTCTGTTCTGTTGGTAACATTTAAGAAGAGAAAAATTTTTGCTGGTATCTGAAAGATATTGCTTACTGTATGTTCAGTGTTAGTGAAAGCAAGGACAAATTGACAAAAAAGAGTATCTAAGAGTCTATCAAGGTATCAAGGTCTTGTTGGTACAAAGATGGCTTTACAGTTTTCGTATGTGTGACTGCATAAACTGGACGCTTCAAGCAAAGAGGAGAAACAGATGGTCTATTCTGAAACGTAAAATTGATAGCACATTGTGAGAATATTGGGAGAAAACACATGAAAAATAATATTTTATTCAACTACACAATTTTATACATTAAGATATTAGAAATGTTTTTTAAAAATTAAGCTATGTACTTACCTAACTCAAGCCTAAAAATGGCAGGAAGAAGATTCTACATCTTCATGTTTGGCTTGTCACTGCATCTTTGAGAGTATAGATGTTTAAATTATTTTATTTTGAGAGCAAAGGTCATGAGGCTAGAAAAATACAGAGAATATTTGTGGCACCTCTTTTAGAAAACCATCTGTCTGCTGAAAAAAAAAGAAAGCTGAAGAAAAGATCAAAGAAATGGGAGACAGCATCATTAGCTAGATAGCCTATGTAGCAGAGTAAAGAGTAAATGCCAGCTAATGATAATGACCACTACTATAAAAAGGCACAGATATAAGTCTATTATGATTAGAGCTATCTATCACTGCAATAAAGTGTTCTAACTAGTTTTTGAGTAAAAGTAAGCCTTATCGTCCAAGTTGATTGTTATCAGATGGTCTTCAAGATAGTGCTATTGGCAGGATGTATTAGATTTGCCAAAAGATTTCCTGTAGCTCCATTGTAAATGTGCTTTAATGCCGCTCTGCAAATGATCCAGTGGTTTACACAAGCTGCCTGAAAAATTACAACTCTTCTACTTGATACATTCTGAATATTTGGATATTCAGATAATACAAGGAAAAGTTTCAGACTGGAAACACATATCATACCACTGTAATTTTGTTACTACTCTTGATTTAAGCAAATTGTTTGACAATAAATACAATCCATAATGTGTTTCTAACATTACACTAACCAAGAGAGAACTATTATATTTCACTTGATAATGCAGCCCCTATAAAAATCTCTGATCATCACCATTTCGATTTCATAACTTTTCATCAATATGGCATGCAGCAGCCTTGTTAATATCATGTGCAACAGACCAAACTAAAGGTGCAGATGAGTAAGAACAAAATGTCTTTACACATCTGTAAATTACCTTTTATTATGTATAATAACTTAACTCAAATATTCCACAAATATTCCAAAATATTTCCTGAATAGTATAGCAGGAAACGGTCTGGTACTCTTCTCTTCTTTCCTGAAAGGATTCAAGCTGTGCTATGCTTACTGTATTACTAACAGAGCTTGAAATTGGCATGGATAGTTGGCATAAAACTCATGCATTTATATACACTTTATACAAGTGTAGGTACACTTACATAGAAACGCACGCAAACACGTATGTACACACATATGAATAAATGGAGGAATGGGACAGGTATTATAATCAATCTGGAGTGGGAGTGTGGCAGTGCAGTACTTTTAGAATTTGTTGTAAATCCCCCATTGGACCCAAAAGGCCTTAGTTGATTTGATATCAAAATCTCAATTTAATTTACTGCCTTAACAGGCAATCACTGTCTTTTTACTCTGACACAAAGTTTAAGTGCATATTAGAGTGATTTCTGCATCCTGAATTCTCTCTGTGTAAAACGGTGATGATACTTCATTTCACCCACACATTACTTAAACTCCAGACTGTTCTAGGCAGGACAGTATTATCACAGCTTTCAACAAAATTGCACCACTTTTTGTCAGTATAACTAATAGATCATTATTTTAACTGGATTAATTAAATAAATGAATGAAAGTAAAATGCACCCCATCTAATTTTAGCAACCTAAATTTAGGCATTGAGTCTAAGAAAGTCATCTGCACTTCTGTCGTAAATGAAGAGAGGTAGAGATTCCCAAAGGGTGATTCATCCCATCCAAAGATAAGTGTGTAGCATAGATGAAATGAACCACCATCTCTCCCTTTCTCTGCCCCTACTCTAAGCAGAGACAGCTGGCTGACTACATATCTACCTCTTTACAGCTGAAAGTAGTTGAAATTACTACCTTTTTGAGTAGACTTTTTAAAAATATCATGATTAATCTTTCTCAGATTCATTTGTAACAGATATAAACACAAAGAGATTCACCGGCTTCAAGTTTCAGATAACACATGGTTAATATTTAAGTGTATCAAGTGTTGACATGAGAAATGTATACTGCTTTGTGGAGATGAAATAGAATTATTTGAGGGACAATGTTAAGCATGATGGATAATAAGCTGAGACCCACCTATCCCTATCTTCACTTTTGCTTTTGAGAAACAGAGGTCAATACAGCCAAGTATATTTTAAACATTTATTTCAGAGTCATTTAAAACACATCCTAAAAAGATTGTAAAAGTTGAAACTACTTGCATTACTGAAAATCTTCACCTGCTATATATCACTGGGTTAGTCGACAAATTAAAGTTATAAAAATTAGTTGGTGCATCCACCTGAGGTAGAAAATTTGGTGCTGCATTTTCAAGATGCCTACTGCAGGATTTCTTAGTTGTAATAACTTTGTCTGAGTGGTTGCTCAGTGGTAATATTGACATTAACAACAACAAGTATTATGCCAAAAATGTTTTTGCATCATAAGAAAGAAAAAACTAAAATTGTTTAACTGTATCAAAAGCTGTAAATACATAGTACATTATTATCCCATTATAAAAAAATATTCAATACACTAGAGGACAGATTACAGCAATCGTTGTGCTGAGTGTATGAACATCTGCATTTTCATCACTGATATGTTGGTTAGTACAGGTTTAAGCTCATACTTTTTTGTATATCTCAGTCTATTACTAATGCAAAGAAATTATTGCTTTGAAAGGAATGGACACATCAGCATATCTAAGCTTCAGGTTTCAGTTGGGTACTGCAAATGTCACCTACCAGAATACTGAAATTCATTTTTGCTTGCATTATCGATCCATAACTTGTGTATATCACTGCAGAGATCGTCACCAAATTCCTGCTTGAGTTTTTGCATTAAGTGCATCATAAAATAGGCTGTCTTTGCTTAGTGATAATTATGTGGAGTCAGTTTCACATCTGCTGATAATAATATACTTTTAATCAGTTGTCAGACCTCTACAGATATATTGAACTCATGGCAAAGCCATTTGTAAAAGAGATGTGGTAGTAGCTCCTATTGTCCAGACTCTGCTCCCTTTGAATAAACATCTTTTTGGCCTACAAAAGATCGAAAAAAAATTATAGTTCAAAACCTGAAGAAAACAAAACAAAACAAAGCAATAGGAAAAAACAAACCCATCAAAAAACACCACACCTAAACAGTCATGCAGTGCAGTCAGCACTCTCTGACTCCCAAGGTACAGCATACTGGTTTCTATGTGTGAGTCTTGTCCAACTCTTTCTTATAGGCTGGGTAAGACCTTTCATTGTCAAACCCAGTGCAGCACACAAGGATGTCTCTGTCTTTACCAGTAAGTGTAATTAACATTTAATTTCAAACACAGGAATATGTGCAGCAGTAGGTAGGAAAAGCTCAGGCATGAGTTAGAATTGGATTTAGTTAGTTTGAAGCATGTTACATAGAAACAAAATAATTATTTGGTGAGGCTTCTCACAACTGCTAGGTCTTTTGATCTGATGCTACATTCCTGAAGCAAATCTGATGTGAGGTCTTGCATCTCTTTTTCCAGTAAATATCAAACACAGACCAAGTTCCATGACTTTCTGTACTTTCTGTACCTTTACACAATACTAAATGCTAAACAAATATTTCATGTTCTCCAAATGTGTCATGAACACTCTCCCTCTGATGGGTCTGATCCAGACCCATTCCATCAAAAATACAAATAGTACGGAGAGAATTTCAGTGGAGCTGTTCTACTCTACTTATGCTTGCCTTGGTTACTGTTTTAGTAATCCATATATTTCTAGATTCAGGTAGAAGATTGGTAATGGATACCCTTAATTCTCTAATGTCTAAGTCTGAGCTTTGAACAGCAATTATCATCTTTTCAAGTGAGTTGTGGTCTGCTTTGAATATGCTGTTTCCTTTCCTCATGTGAGATTGTTTGGCCATCTGTTGCTTTTGATTTAGTTTTTTTCAACTCTGTCTTTAATGCTGTGAGAACATATTTGTGAAAAGCTTATTCATCAACATGTTTTTCAGTATACGTTTCAGTATGTGTTTCAGTACGTGTTTCCCTTGCACCATCAACACTAAATGCTCTTCCAAATTCAGATTTCGGCTTGCAGCAAATGGCTTTTGTTTAGAATTTTTTTTCTATTGAGTTTTATCGGGGACTTTACATGCAGTTTGTCTTCTATAGGTTAAATCAATACTATCACTTACAGATTAACAAAAAGGGGGGGAGGGGAAGGGGAGAGGAATATTATTCATACAAACAGTTCATTGTATACAGTACTGTCTATTGAGACAGAACATTGTCTTCTTCCATGTTATTTTTATTCTCTTCATCTTGGTATATAAAACAATAATAAGGATCCAGACACAAGTTGCTTTGGTGCAGTTTTTTGTACTTGTGCATTCTCACATTGTACTGTGCTTGACTGTCTCTCCATGAGTCCTTCTTCCCTTTCTCACAGAAGAAACATTTTATCTCACTTGCTGTTGAACCAGTTGAAGCCTTACTTTGTCTGTGTCTAGCTTGAAGTATGCTCCAAAGCTTATTCAACAGTCCTGGTCCTGCAGCTATTCTGATCAAAGTCTGGAATGTGCTGTGGTTTCTAGCACATACACCTGTATTTGTTTCCTAAGGAAGCCAAGCTATGGAGAAAACGGAAAGAGCAAGGAAGGGTTATTGTTGTTGAACTCACTTTTGGGAACTGAGCCAGGGATTTTACATGTCTCCTGTAATGAAACCACCATGAGGAGAACAAATACTAGCAAGTTTATATTATGTAATTGAGTTACCATTTTACATGTGGAAAAATCTGTAGATAGCCTTCACAAATAAGAAGACTCCCCTAAACTATGCTATTAATTCTGTCCACCTCAAACTTTATCACTTGCAGTACTACTAGTCACCTGCTTGGTTTCCTGGAACGTATGAGATGTGTAAGTTCAGTGTTCTGGTCTATTTTCTCATTTTTAATCCATCCACATCTTACTTTCCAAAGGATGTTTGCTCATCAGTGGAACAAAAGTAACAATTTCTTTTATGAGAAAAGTGAATAGTTCTGAACCACCATTATGTATTTCTACGAATAATTAAATAACATAAATTTGTATTCTAAATTTAATGTTTGCATCCTTGTGAATTCTCCTTTACCTGAGATTCAATAAATATATGTATTCTCATCCTGTGAGGAACAGAATCTTTATAAAACTCTGGCATAAGCCATTGAGAATGGATTGTTATATTGTGCAGAGACTCAAATTATGCACTATACATTAGTAAAAACTGAGTCAGTTAATGAAGCAACTGTCCTTCAGTGCCTTGATTCTTAGTAATTTCTGAACAGCATACCATAGAAAAAGGTATTCTGAATGCAAAACTAGACCAGTTAAAAAACCTAACATAATAGGAATCAGATTTAATGGAATGATGAAATATGAAGCAGTAAGTTGTGCCTAACAGTCACCAAATGAGCAACCTGGGAGTATTAGTATGCAAAGATGTTCAATAGACATGGTGAGTTAGTTATAACAAAAATGTTGTCTTGAAGCACTTAAAGAGGCAATAAAGTAATGCTAATGTACTGGATTGTACAAAATTAAATTGTCCATGATTAACTTCAAATTCAGGCTATAGTATCTTTCTTTCATCAGAAGTGGAGGCCAGCACTTTATGCATGCAGGCATTAATAATAATCAGTTGTCAACATACTCACAGAGAAGATGATGACTTCGGCCTTAATACTTCACCATGGAAAGTTTCTCTTTATTTATTATTACTATTCTTCTTTCATTTATAAGAGGAGATTATATTTATAGGAGAAGAATTCTTACCCAATTGCTAAATTGTAAACTGTGTTCAAAAAAGATTCTTCTTTTAAACTAAAAAAAAAAAAAAGGTGTGATTTGTAAAATTAATACAAGAATGTGAGAGATTTTATTATTATGGGGCTATTCTGGAGTATTTGACAAATGTAAAGAGAGCAACAGAGTCTAGTAAAAAATCTGAATTTAAATAAGCCTATAAGGTTTGATGAATCATGGACTCTGACCACCAGAGCTGCTATTGAGAAAAAGGTTTCTGGAGTCAGTAGTTAATATTATTCATACCTGCTAGTTGTGCAGTGTATTTGTATCCCTTTCAGACAGTTTAAAAAGGATCTGAACACTGTGTGAGGTGTTATTTAAAGATTACAGTTTCTTGAAACAATCAAACAAAACCCCCAGATGTAGAAACTACATAAATGCACATGTGTGTTTAGCAGAAAATAAATCCAAGAATTCCAGCATGGATGAAAAATTCTATCTTGTTCACCATGGCTATGAACACATAAAATTTAAAAAAAAAGAAAAAAGTAGTGGTTGCTTGGCATCCCAATTGTTGACCACACAGGAGGATGTGTTTTGTGTATCAGTTGGATGCTGTAATTACAAACAGCAACAGCATCATAAAAGGCACTCATAGGGTTTTATGTGGCTGTTGCTTCAACATGACACATTTTAAGATAGATTCTCTTAAAAATAGGAGGCACTAGAGGGAAGAAGCTTGCAGTTGCTTGAGTCGGATTTTAAGCAGGAAGTCTCCAGGCTGAAATAGCTGTAGATCAAGACATCATACTGTTGAAATTAATGACTTTACCAATATCTTCAAAATTATTCTTGGATCTGTAATGCCCTTAAGGTATGTTCTGTATTGTGGCCTTCTGTGTTATTTTAGATCTGGCTATGCAGTATTTCTCATGGTGGGGGGCAGGGAGGAAGAGAATTTTTTACTGTAGCCACTTTATATCAGCTTTGCGAAAACAGTCCTTCTAAAATCTTTTCAAATATCACACCTACCTGCCAAAAAATGCTAGAGAACAGAGCAGAATCCTTTTTTTTTTTTTTCCCTTCTGTATGAATAAGCATACTTGGAATTTTTAAAAAAAAATTATGGTGTAATTTACTGCTTTAGATGATGACTATTAAAAATAAATTTTCCTTTTTTCTTGCAAGTGTCATAATTCCTTTGGAATAGATCGGCTGTGCAATGAAACTATTTTAGCTGAAGGACATGAAACATTCAGAGCTGTAATAACTTACTTCCAAGACTCAGGACTTACTATAATAACTAATACTTACAGTACTTTAAACTGTTCATCATTCCTCAAAGTATTTGAAAATTCTTGCCATTGTAAACAATATGACAACTTTCCTTGGTTAAAGGTCACAGCAACTAAACTCCTATTCAGTTAAATTTTTCCTTAAGTTATTAGACTGCAACTTTAAACATACATTGCAGCAAGGATTGCATTACATAATGTCTCTCTCAACTATAATTACAACTATAATTATGGGACAACACCTATTCAAAATACAAAACAGGAAATTTTGGGGGTTTATCTCTTACAGTATAGCAGACTGGAGAGAGAAGTCCTGAAGTTTGTCTGTTTAAGGGTGTGATCTGAATCCCTAGTTACTAATTTAGAATCAAGCAAGATGAGGGTTTAATTATAAGCAGCACATTGCCTTTGATAAACAGATGTTCCCTTTATTTAACGGCTGCCTGCAAACTTAACACGAATAGATTCTTTTTCTTTGTCACAGCCTGTTAATTTCTGGCCCTTGGTCATTGCATCCAGATATAGTTCCCATAAGGAAAACATTCCCAGTTAATATGTATTGCCCTAAATCTATTAATTCATCCCTGAATGTCTCCATTATTTCCTTAAAGCACTGCAGCTAAGCAGCTGAGCTTCTCTCTCAAAGCTATATGACTAACAGTCCAATAAAGCCACACCTAGTTGTCAGTGCACAAGGATTTGGGTAAACATGGGTCAACGGAGCACTCATGTGTCTGATGACTTGGTAAACAATGAAGCATTCAGAATTTTAGGGTCCTACCTACCGAGTGAATAAGACCCCACCTTGCTATTATTGCTGTACCAGCAAGGTAAACAAAAACTCCCAATTCAAAAGAGCTGCCATTGGACCTACTTAAAAATAATTCTGTGCAATTGCTTGATAGGTTGCTAAGCAAATAAAGGCTTGGCTTTGTTCTACTTTTCTATCTTCTAGGTAAATAGCAAGTCTAGAAAAGCATCCACAAGTTAATTAGCAAATAAAGCTTTTAACTTTTCAAAAATTATTTGTGTTAGATACTGTAGCAGATGTTATCTTGAATGTGTTACTGATTGCACCATTTTTTGAAGAATGTCTTGCTTTATTCTTTCAGGTTGTATTTTATCTTTATGTGTCTTCAAGAGCTACAAGTGTTTAATGTTGAACTTATTTTTAAGTTGAAAGAATGACTAGATGTATTTTAAAAAACAGATATTTACCATTTGTTTATTTTTTCATTTCAGTTCAACTCCTATCCACATAGAGCCACAATATTGATGTACCTCAGGACATTAATCCTTACTAGGGATGGATATGAACAAATGTGCTTAAGTTGTAGTCTGTTGATCCCTACCTCAGTGGATTTGGTTCAACATACATTTGTGATTGCTGTGTTCCAGGTTTTCAAGGATCAGCATCTAAAACACCAGTTACATTTAAAAAGCTCTCTTTTGATTATAGCTTTAAAGCTTCACTAAAACCTTACTGGAAATTCTACCATCCCATGTTCAAATTCTTCATTCACATTCACTGACAGTGCTGATGTCTAGTAAGCAGAAAAATTTCCTCTCAAGCATTTCCTCTACTGCTAACTAAGAGCATTCGTTTTAAAGGTGTTTCCTGTAGGTACACAATAGTATGGGTTTGGTTATTTTGTGCTCATAAACAATTAAATATTTATGGCCTGATCTTTTGGGCAGCTGAGAACCTCCATGAAGGTGATGAATGTTGTTGCTCTGGTCTACATGCTACTTAAAGGTTGCAAAGTAGAACTGCTGCTGCAGTTGTGCTTGCTCCCATGAAATGCTCAGGACATGCAGGGAAATATAAGAATTCCTTACTTTGCCTTTACCTCCCTGAGAAAACACACAGGTGGGGCCTACAAGTGAACTGTTATAAAGCAAGGGTTCTATCCAGCCTACATGCTGTATTTATTTACACTGATGGGACTTCTTGTTTGTAAAAGGGCTGGTAACAGAAGCATTTCCAAAATTAAATTGTAAGGTTTTCCACATGACTTTATGGGGTTTTTTTTCGTGAATTCCCTTAACTGAAAGGAAAGAGATCATACATGCTGTAGGAACCACTATGAGTCAAAAAAACTCCTGGGAACTAGAGTGCACACATTAGAATCATGCAAATCACAGCTATATGGTGAGTAAACCAATGATCACAATAGCAAACAGCTCTGCTATTGCAAACAAACTGCCCTTTCATTACAAAAATAAGATTGAAAAGCAAATTAGGCCACAAGTAGTAACATAGTTCAATTGTAATATATGATACAGTTCCTGCCTCACATTTGGTATACAGCTCTCGTTTCTCTGTGAAAACTATCCCAAAGTCTTGCTTTTAAAGAAATGTTGATCTTTTATGTCACTTTGAATATAAACAAGGTCTCTATGGAAGCAGACGACTAAGGAGAAGACCTCTCAATGTTGCTTTTCTAAAATTAATTATGAAAACAGGAGAGGCTTTTTCCCACTAGACAGAAGCCAGAGAAGGAGGCTCCCTCGCTCAATATGACATCCCATAGCTTGCTGGCTGTTTACCCCTACATGGAAGAGCTCAATCTATGTCATTTTAAAATGGCCTTCTTTATTAGCAGGCAGGGATTTTGGCCCAGAAAAAGATTGAAAAAGGTGCACACCTCAAAGGCTAGACCTTTGCAACTAGTACATACTATAGAACTAGTTTAACAAACAGATCAGTCCTGAGTGCATTGCAATTCTGCTGTTGTTTAGGGCTTAAGTGAATTTACAGATTTCCAGGTGGTTTGCAGCCTCTGTATGATTTTTGTCTTTAGGTACCAGCAAGCCTTGGTACTGTTTTGGAAGATAACCAACCCAAATTGTTCATGTATGCCCGTGTATGCAGTATTTTAGCTTTACTTCATACTTTAGGCTCCTTTGGCTTTTAGAGGCAGGAAAATATTGCTCGATAGGAAGGGTTATTTTTCAGTTGCCAAAACTCCTTTGCAGTTTTAATGGAAAGAAGCAGAACTTTTTCGGGGGAGCCAACATCTCATTTCCATTCCGCTCTCATACAGCCACTGTTGTATCTGCAGGGCCTGCAGAATGTAACTGCTGCTGCAGAATGAACAAAGACACCATTCAGCATGGAGAGCAGCTTCCCTTCCGCACTGCACTCTGGCCACGGCGAGGTTGGCTGGAGCACGCTATCTGACCAACACGGGATTCACTGCCTGAACAAAACTCCCCAAGGACACCCGTTTGGCATCCTGAATTAGTCCAGTGGGATGAAGACTTCCTTTTTAGCACTGGCGTGAGCACTGAGAGACAGCTGTGACTTGCTTTTGTTTCCCAACTCTTTACATACAGATATGTGTTCTTTGGGATCATATTTAATGAAGCCATTGCTCATTAGAGCTCAGGTGGCTGTTTCCACTACCCTGACTGTATGCTGGGATGGTATGTTCCAAAGTTACAGAAGTTGTAAGAGGACATCGTTTCTAACCTGCCACCTCTGAAATCCCATTGCAGCTGTCATTTCAGTCCAGTCCCTTGAAAGTTCCCACCCCCTGTAACTTTGTAAACTAACTAAGTGATGTATTTTCCCATATTCCTAAATTATGCGTATAAAAGAAATTAGTTTACAATTTCACTTAAGAAAATTAATAGAGACAGTTGCTGATTTAATCAATTAAACTAGGAAGAAGTTATAAACTAGGTGTCTAAAGAGAAAGGAACACCTTAGTCATAGAGTTGGTTCATTTTCAGACTTCAAGTTGATGAAAAATATATGAAAATTGTTAAAGCTTCATAAAAAGCTTAACACTTCTTAGCAGGAACTCATGCCAACCTTCAAAACATCTGTTTCTTTAATGAGCAAAACCAAGTCGCAACTTTCATTTTCGAGCTCTAAATTACACAGTACCCATACTGGATTTGCAAGGCAGGCTTTATTTGTAGACAAACAACAGATATTGCTGAGAGAGGCTAAACCACCATGACTATAAACACCATTTCAACACAGAGTCACCATTATGAACTGTGCCAGTACAACATCAGAACTCAGCAATTAAAGAGAATGATGAGTCAAGCTAGGATTAGTGGATCAACTTTATTCCTAATGAAATATCATCGAAGCAATGGAAGTTTATATCATGGATGAAGAAAGCCCAGTATGTCTGCGGTTTACCTGCATGTCACGAACAGATATGGCAGAAATCTCCCATTTAAAACAGTTTAGCTCCAGACTTCAGGAATGTACTCTTTATTTAAATAACTATGATCAGTACAATTGGATATACATTACGGTTCTAATTTGAGAGATAATGCAGGCAAACCTCTGATTTGTGTAGTATGTTATGTTTCCTCCTTTCTTTCCCAAAGTAAAACTATTTTATTTATAGTCATCTCCTTAAAATATGGACTTCAGCAGCAGACGAGTCACAAAGATTTGGTGGTTCAGTTCAGATATACATCCAGAAGTTCAGCAGTTTCCAGAGTTTACCTGATCTCATCTGAACTTCTCCAGTTGGGAACTTGGATGTCAATCTTCTAAGAACAGTCTGTCTTGTGATTTTGCAGTGCTTCCTTGTTTCATTCAGGTCAGCTGTAGTGCAAGAACAGCCTTTCTCACAGTATTTTGGCATTTCCGATTTCAGTTCTGGCTGAAACAGAGAAGTGCTGAGACATGAGAAATAACTTCGCAATAGCTTACAAAACATTAGATTTGCTCCCTGGTGGTTTGAATTTCATGTTAATATTATTCTAGGTAGGCTGCTCTAGCTATTTCCTCACAATAATGTCACTGGTTTTCTTACTGACCAAATATAATTTGTCCAGCAGAATTTTCCAAAGAACAAAGCAATTTCAATGGAGTGTAAAAACTAGCTGGCACATAATTACATAGAAAGATTACTGGACTGTTGACAAAGTATTTTTTGGTACTTTTTACCTAGCTTTAAGTTGTAGTATATTTATCCTTAGACTAAGGGGCATGGATAGACTTATTAAGAGTACTGTTACTAACAGAATCATTTATACTACAGCAAACAAGGGGCAGAATGCTGTTACACCTTACCTACAACAACATTTTCCTATATTAAGTGCTGGGTCCTGCAATTTGGCCACAACAACCCTATGCAGCTGCACAGGCTGGGCACAGAGTGGCTGGAGAGCAGCCAGGCAGACAGAGACCTGGGGGTACTGACTGACAGGAGCCTGAATGATGGCCAAGGCCAATGGCATCCTGGCCTGCATCAAGAACAGTGTGGCCAGCAGGACCAGGGAAGTGATTCTTCCCCTGTATTCAGCGCTGGTGAGGTCACACCTGGAGTGCTGTGTCCAGTTCTGAGCCCCTCAGTTCAGGCAGGATATTGAGGTGCTGGGGCAGGTCCAGAGAAGAGCAACCAGGCTGGTGAAGGGACTTGAGCACAAGTCCTATGAGGAGAGGCTGAGGGAGCTGG
>JAYRBT010000177.1:32470807-32495045 GCA_036023395.1 Myiotriccus ornatus | reverse complement strand
CCTTAACCACTAGACCACCAGGGGCTCCCTTGCTACTGTAGAATGAAATCCTTAAATAGCCTAAATAGCTGCAAATGGCAAGTAATTAGTCTTCCCTATTTCACCAAGATATAGAGCATAACCTAATGAAAAGTTCACCTATTCTGTTTTATTCTCTTCTGATTTTTGAGATTATCTATAAATATATTTAATACTAGTTGTTGCCAGTACTTTTAATGTCTTTGGGAGACAAATTCTTTTGTTAGCCATTGTTTAAATAAAGCAAGGAAAGCAGTAGTCGTAGAAATGTAAGCTTTTGCTACACTGTCTACTAATTACTTGAAAAAAATTTTACTAGGATCCCTTACTATAGAAAGGTCTCCAAATCAGTGACTGACCATTTAACATCCCTAAAAAAAAAGGCTAATTAATTTCAGCTTTTCTATTTTTTTTATTTCATCAGCATTAAAAGGAAGTGCCTGGCATATGTCATCTGCTCGCACTGCAATAAGAAGCTATGGAATAAAACCAAACATACATATTTGTTAGCGTAGTCAAAACTTTTAAGCAGTAATCAAGAAGCAACTTCTTTTGTGTCTTATTACCAATAAGTCTAGCCTGCAGAACTGTCATGGGGTTTCATATACCTTAGAGCTAGCTGAAGATTTTATATCAAACTGTTTCAGGCTTTCTTTTTTTCCGTATAGAAAACCCAGTGTTCCAATATCTTATTTTTTTTCCCCCCACAGAATTTTTTGTTTAGATTTCCTCTCCTTTCCCATTGGGAATACCAAGAAAATAAATAGATTCTTTCGAGTTGGCTGAATATGAAACCAAATATTCTGCTTTGCTGAACCAATCTTAAATGTTTCATTTTAAGTCAGCACATACAGAAATTCACATCCCTCTGCAGCTGCTTTGCTATATATGTCTCATACCCACAGTCCTTCTTGCAGGCTAGTGTTTCTTGGTCAAGCTGTCTTTTCCAATGAGATGGATGGTGTTTCACTAAACACACATGATGTATGTATTAAGCAAAAAACTTCAATTTTGCCATATGAAAATCTTTCGGTTGTGAAAATGCTGAAATAAAGTATTTCCTTATTTCTGCACTGGACTTTTTCAAAATACTCTATTCAACATAATAAATAGGAATTTCAGCTTTTGTTTCACTCCGAGATGAAAGGATGTATTGCAATATTATTAGTCTCAAACAGATGATGGTCTGATTTTTATTCAGATCAAGCATGATTAGACAGAACTTCTCATGCTATTAGTACAAACTAAATCACTTCAATCTGTCTACTTTGGTCCTGACGTTGTTTAAAAATCCCATAGGTTTCCATGAGGTTTCCAGAACAAGAAGAAGATGTGTTTATGTGTTTCTTGCACTAAGGCCTGAGTCTGTTCCCACTGAACGAGGTGGGTTTTGTCACCAACTTCAATGAGAGAGGATCATCTTAAATAAATATTTATGGATCTAAAAGAAAACCACTGGGCATGTGGTTATCTCTCAGTAACCCACATCCTGCTATGATTTTTTTGCTTGTATACATTATAAATGGCTACTTTGTAATAGATTTGAATTATCCATATTCATAACAAAAGAACCTTTCGAAGTGAAAATACTTTTACTTACTTGTGATTAGAGTTGCTTGCTAACATGGGTTTGTTATGGAGAAGGAATAAATTAGTAAAAACCTGGCTTCTTTTTGGGTCTAGTCTGTCTTTGATAAGAGAAACAGAATCCACAAGGCTATTCTTTAACCATCTTGGATGATGTGTTTAAATGAAAAAGAGAGCACAGAATGTCCATCAATCACAAGAAGTACCTACATGAACTGTTGTTGAGTTAATTTTGATTTATATTCAGAACATTTTCTATGTAAGAAACACAGTTATAGGGGTTTGCTTAAGCATTTTATCATTTGTTTTTGTAAGAACATTCACAATTATTTTTTTAACTGAGCATTTGCCTTAAACAAACTGTGTGAGATCGCTTTGATTTTTTTTGTTGGTTTTTTGTGTGTTTGTGTCTCTCTGCTTCATCACTGACTGGGAGCTACCAAGTATTTTAGAACAAAGAAAAGCAGAAATTAATCATAAGGGCATCAGGGTCCTTGAGCTTCCCAAGGAAGAAATTAAACTGGATGGTAAAAAAAGTGTTCAGTAAAGTAAGTGGGATTATTTGTGCGTTTAGGAAATGTTCAGACATTTGATCTGGACAGAATTATTCTCTAATTTTATGTTGATAGTTTGTTTTTAGTTAGTTTCTGACTGAATATAAAAAGTACAGGTCCTTGCTTTAGTTGAATAAAGTGATATGGTTTCTCTTCAAAAACATTTTTATAACTCAGCGATTTACTGACATTCTTCACTTACATAGAAGAATATCCCTTGTTCTTTAACGATACTACCTGACACAGCAACTACTTTTTCCAACAATAAAAAAGAAATGAGTGGATAGAATGAGCTTTTTGGATGTTTGTTTTTATAGTATGTACATTGTCCTAGTGAAAACCCATCTATTATTTTTCTCTTCATTTATCCTACTTTTTATTTCTTGCCTTTGCCAGTTCATCTAAGATACCATTATAAACTGTCAGAGGGAAATATCTGTGTTTTGATGTCTTTATGTGTGTTTTTAAGGTTTTCTCTCTGTTTATATTCCATGGCTGTGTTCTGCAAAAGATTAAATTTAATGTTAATAATGATGCCTCTGGCGTCATGAAGACTTTAAAAGAAGTGACCAATCCTTGCTCTATTGAAATCAGCAGCAACTTGCCACCAGCTTCAGTGCATCCATGATTTTATCCTCTGGATAATTGCATTAGTATAAAGGTATGTTATTAATTACTGTCTCTCAGCAGAGAAGTCATTTGTAATCTGCCTAATATTCACTGATTGCTTTATGGTTTTCAGTCACACCAGCAAATTAGAAGGCAATGGCTTGGTTACCAATTAAGCCATTAATACTTATATATATATAATTTATTTAATATTAAGTCACTATTGAACACTTAGGGCATAAATGAAGTGACTGATATCCCTTGAGGCCTTTTCTGGTAAAGTGTTCATTATTGGCTTTGGCTGTTTTCTGTAACTATGTTTAGTTTTTTTTTTTCAATAGTGTTTTTGTTGACTATCATTTTTTAAGCTATCATTTTTTGAAAATGAAATGTGTTTTATTTCTTGGTTTAGGGTTTTTTACGAGTATTTGAAAATAGTGCTTTCTGTGTTAGTGTTTATTCCTATTTCTCTGCTAGGCCTGTTTTACCTAACTTCCTTCCTTCAGAAGTGTTTTTTCTGGAGATTTTACATTTGAAAATGGCTCTTCAGATAATTTTAGGATTCCGTAGTTCCTTACAGTTCCAATAGCAACATTTCTATATTATTCTGTAGGGTGTGTGAGTAAGATAAATTTTTTTTTAACTAAAATTTAATTTCATCCTCTTAAATCTTTCCAGTTTCTTACTAACCACTTTTAGTTTTCACAGTTACAATTGATCTCATTGGAGAATTACATCTATTATTGACCAAATTTATTAATTCAGAAATTTATAAGATTCAGATGAACTATTATGAACATCTGGTCTTACTTTGTTAACGATGAGGGTCAGAAAACTTCTTTGCGTGACCAAATTCTTGTTTGAGCTAAGGCTCATCCTTTAAGGATAAATAACCAGAAGAAAGCAAGGACAGAAGCAGAGGAAATACACTTGTGGCACAGCTCTGCAGGCTACAGAAAGTGTTGTGAGCAGTGACATGATTTAAGATGTACATAGGAGACTGAGGGCTAAGAGTATCTATCAATGTATAAATACACAGAAAAGCAAGCTTCCTTAATTGTAATACTCACAGAAAAATCTCTTACTGTTTGATTTATCCTTTTATATATGTATATATATATACATAATTTAGTTCAATGTCTTCTAAAAGTTTAAGATTGCTCTAGCAATGTTTCAACCTGTAATAAAAAGCCCAGACTTTTCCACATGGAAATCATGGACCTGTGTACACAAATGTATGTGAGATGCCAGAAAACTTAATTAATCTCTGTTTGCATCTTATGTAACATACCTAGCTTTCAGTATTTGGCACATAATCCATCTCACATATAGCTTTTTCCTTCCCTTCCCTTCCCTTCCCAAACCTTCCCTTCCCAAACCTTCCCAAACCTTCCCTTCCCAAACCTTCCCAAACCTTCCCAAACCTTCCCAAACCTTCCCAAACCTTCCCAAACCTTTTCTTCCCAAACCTTCCCTTCCCCATCCTTCCCTTTCCTTAGTTCTGCAGTCATTCTCAGAAAACAATAACTGTCATGAAGTTTCTGAAGATTATTTGTGTGAAGAGTACTAGCTCTAAGGTACTATTATTGAAAACTGCTCTGATTGAACTTCTGGGTATAGGATTTAAATTCTTTCTTATGTTCCCCTACTTTTGTGTATTGAGAAAGATTTATTTCAGAGCATTGCCAGTTTTACTGAAAAGCACTTCATGTTTACCATTATTTTTTCTTGTCAAGTAATGTTCAAGTTCTCCTGAGGCAGAACTTACCCAAGAAGTGGGACTTGAGATTCCATTGTTTTCTTTTCTCCTCTGGCTTTTTTAGACTAACTGCATTACACTGTTGTGTAACAACATGCTAACCAGGGACTTAGATTCACCTGGCTAATGTTCTGCAAGTCACCTTAAGCAGCTTTAGACCAGGTGTAACTTGATGGTTTTGCTATGCAGGGATTTGTGAATATAGGTTTTATTTCTTGCCACGTGCAAGAGAGTTAAGATGACCTACAAATCTCAGTGTTCAGACTGCCATGTTCTCAATGTTTTCCCATGATATTGGCTCTGGTTCTTCTTAAACTTCCAGAAACCTTGTCCCTTTTTAGCCTATGAACTAAGCCTGTATGTTAAAATTCAGCCTCTGCCCATTAACACTCCAGAAATGTGACCCTTCTCTAAAACAGATGATCCCATACTTGTTCTTACACATACAACAGAAGTTGATTGCTGTTTATTGTGTTTGGGATAATGGTTAGTGACATTATTTAGGACATGGGAGAGGGAGAACTAATGTCTTTCTCAGCCTGAGGGTTTTTTAATCTACCTCTCCCTCCTCTTTGTGGCAATTCTGTAATCATCCACTGACAAACCATGCTGGGTTAGATGTGATGATATTGAATTACCACAGAACTACCAGACAGAAAAAAAGTTTCTCTACTGTCACAGTGTAAAACTCAACCAAGATATTTCACAGCATTGAATTAGCTGAATTATCCTAATTTATAAGTAAACAGTCATAAATAATTGATTTTGTGACTGTTGTGGCAATGTAATAAAACCAGTTTAAAATAATTACTTGTTCCTATAATTCCCAGAAAAAAAATATGTATTATTTAGATAACTAAATAAAGTTGCAGCCTTGTATATGAGGCTTTTGTCAGATAACATCACATGTTTAAACACAGGTAATTATTTAAGTATGTTGTTGCATTTAGAGCTGTATAGCACCTGTTTCCCATCAGACATGGTAGTTGGATGATCAAAGTATTTCATAAAAGCTTTAAAATTTTTTGTCTCCCTGTACTTGTGAAATTAGAAAATGTAAATCGAAAAGCTTACAAATTACTTTTCCAGCTTTATACAGCTATGGTGACAATGTTAGAAGTCAGGCTCTTCCAGCTGCAGAATCAGTGTCTTCCTTAGCATCACAGAACGGTCCCGCAGTTACTTTCGTCTGTCTCATCTGAGAGTTCTCGCATTCAAAATGTCACCCAAAATTTTTATTCATATTACACATTCTAGATTACACTTCTGCCTAAACATCTTGCTCTTTCTCAGTAGCACTCTCTAGTTCTGCCTCTGCTGTATATGCAGGAGTATGAAAAGATGACAATATTCCAGAGTTTAATGTTTAAGAGTGCATTACAATATTTCCCATAAATTGGAGTATATCTAGTCATTCACCTGATATTTCCTGCTGTAGTGACCTGTGAGATATGATGTAGTGCTGCAAACTTATCCTAATTCTTCCTGTACCCTCATGGAGTCCAGCAAAAGGACCACCCAAAGGATTTTGATTTTTTAAAGCAGTTGTACCAACCTTAATTTTAAGGGACTACCCACACTCATCTACTTTGGTCCAAGTAAGAAATCACTGTGACTGTTTATGGAGTACTATGAATTTTATAATAAAGTAAAATTAAAAAGGAAAACCTGTAACAAATCCGTGCATTTAGAGAATACCAGTCCCTCTCAACTCAGGTTCACAAATAAATCTGATATTAGTCACAGGCATTATGATTTCATTGAGTTTTTCACAGCTTCTGTATACATCCTTGTAAGAAATTCTGTCTTGGTCTGTGCAAGATCATGATGTTATTTGCCTTGCATGCTTTCAAAACTTACAAGCAGAAAAGTACAATAATAAAACCTCAAAATCTCATAATTAGTCACATGCTTGGAGGCAGCTGCACCAAAGAGCTTTGTGACCTTGGTTCAGTCAGTGACAGTTACCTTTTTATCAATATTGTTTGAATCATTGCAATACCTTTAGGCATCAGCTAGAGATCCTTGCTCCTTTCTCCTCAGTTTTGCATAAACATAAACTTAAGACTCTCCAAATTTCATCCTGTTTTTCCGTCTCATGTTAATAATTTGAAGGGGGTTTTTTTCTTTCATTGTTAGATTCACGTAAACAGATCCTTACTTCCATAAAGTCGGTTAAGTTCTACACGGGAAAAAGAGTCAAATTAAAAGGTTTATGAGAAGCATCACCAGCAATCTGTGGCACTCAGCACTGCTGCTGTATGCAAGGTGACATAAAATTAGTAAATTAGTCTAGTTGAGACAGAAGAGTTCTGAGAACTCTTTTCTTTCCGCTCTAGTTGTAGCTGCCATCATCTGATCACACATATATGTTAGGTTTGGGACGGTTTATGTTGGTGGTTTTCTTTTGCTTAGGGCTAACTGTTGGAAAAGCCTGCCCCAGGCAAGATTCAGCCTGGTGGAGCCAGGTAATCAGTTCAAGAACTGAACTTCAAATTCTATTTTTTTTCCAGGTAATGGGTAGGTTGGTTTAACTTGATTGTTTCTCTGTAGTTAAAAGGATTCCTGATGGAAACTGGTATTTAAAGTAAGTCTGATCTCTGTAGAAGGATGCATCCTGTTCAGGTCATTCTTGGGAGAGGGTAATGGAAGGAGACCTAAAATCTCTGGCTCATTTAAATGAGGAAAAAAATAAAATAACGGAGCAAAGGATCTGTTAGAAGTTCAGTATTGTAATCCACTTGTAGGCCTAAAATCCGGAGAATTTTCATAAGTCTGAGAATTTAATTAAATCACTTATAGGTTTGAATAAGTTAATACACTTCTTGACCCTTTTTTTCCTATGGTGGGAGAAAAAAATGTCAATATTGACTGATCTCATAGGTGAGCATTCAAAATGGCTTTGAATATGAAAATTGATTTAGTAGAATGAGAATAAGCAAAAGCCAGGCACAATGTATAATTCTAGTAATGTATCTGCATATACAGTTACTATTTGTTACATAAAGTATCACAGTTTTTTAAATCGCAGCTCTTTAAAAAGAAAATTAAGATATTTCAAGTACTGGGGTATGACTCAGAACCTCGTCCTTTGTTTAAGATTCTGTGTGTTGTCTGAAAGATCCACAAAGCAACAGGGGGGACAGACTTTATAGGAGAAGCAGCAAAAATGCTGTCAAAAGCTAATGTAAACAAATATAAAATATAGAGAAAAATGTATGTATTTTGCCATTCTCTATGACTCAGTGATGCATTACATTTAGTATTGTCAACCATATGTGTTTCTGAGGCAGAAATGAGATTGTATTTCAGCTGATACTTTTTCTTTGATTTCACAATATACTTGAATTCTGCACAGCTCTGTATTATTCACTGAGACAAAAGATGACAGAAAATGAATTCAACACATCAGTAAATTACATTTCAATACAATTCATTCAATATCTTTACTGTTAAAGACAATTCATTCAATATCTTTACTGTTAAAGCTTGATGATAATCAAGCTCCTTTCTTCTATTACAGTTCATCTCTTTGGCCCTGATTTAAAAGTTACATTTTTTTCTAATGAGATTAAAGAATAGTTAGCAGGCAGTGTACTACCGATTTCACTGTATTTCTCTGAGTAACTAAGTATCCTGAGAGATGATGGTATCTGAATTTGTCAGCTTGGTCCCCCGCCTTGTATCTGACATAGGTTCAGTGTCAGAAACAGGAACATAGACTTGTTTAAAACAAAAGGAAATAAGCAACAGAAACAGAAATTATATCTGTGTATTAAGAATGCACACAGCTTGGGAAAATAGCCTCTTTTCCTCCACATTCTCTGGTTCATCTATTTCTTAGGAAATCACAGCTGTTTGAGTTTACAGTGATCTCTTTGTAAGTTGGATATTCAGAGATTTGTGAAAAACTGACAGATTTGAAAAACAGCATTTATGGCAAGGTGAGGCCAACTACTCTTACAGATCTGGATTTACTAAAAAATAGTGCTAGCAAATGTTTCTCAGTTTACAATCATCTCCATAACTACTTTGTTATTAAGAAGAAGCAATAAAAGAGGAGTTATTATTTAACCCATTAGTGAATACTTTTGCTACCAGAATAGCTTCTGTATTTCACATCAGAGATGGTTGACGGATATGTATGGTTATGAAGTATCTGAGCCCTTCCAAAAAGAGGATATAAACGTTACTACAGTAAGTAAAGAAAATGTTTCAGAACAAATGGCATTTAGAAAAGTGGCTTTCAAAAATATTTCTTCAGAAAACGGAAGCCAAAGAAAACACTAAAAATTGCAAACAAACGACACAAACCAAACAAAAAAAAAGTAGATATAAATAGTCAATAGATTTATTTTTCTTCAAAAGTAGAATACTGTGACCTAGAATGATTCTTTTAAAACTTCTTCCTTGGTTTTTGTAGAACTTTTATAACTGGATAAGTGAGTTCAAGTGCTATTACTTCATACTGACAACCATGGATTACAAAATGTGTTTTCTGAGAAAAGGTTTTTACAGAAGGTTGATTACAAGATAATTTATTTACTGATTTAATTTCTGTCAAGCAAAGAGTTATTCCAAATATTCTGTAAGGCTTAAGGAGGTTTTGTAATAAAGCCTGATGACGTAGTTAAATCCTAAAATGAACATACAAGCAAAGAGTGCAAGGACGTTAAGATTAAATAGGCAGCCTTTTAACCTGAGCTTTATGATTCAGTGTTTCTCATGCAGTAATTTACTATAACTGAAATGAGGACACTGTGTCCTTACACGACTGATGTAAATTTGGGTCTAAAACATGGAATGTCCCTCATAATGAAGTATGGGTTTGGGTGTGTCAGATACGTGTGTGGCTTCATTTGAAAGTAGCTCCACAGCTGAACATTACAGGATGAGAATATGCTGAAGTTTCTTCCCATACCATAGCAGACAACGTCAAAAACGAGTGACTCACTGCCTGAGCTATATTTTACAGTTTCTGTTTTGTTTGGTCACCTTTCTCCTGTGTGGGAGGATGGCATGTCTGGTCTCCTATGCCCCACTTTATGGACAGTAGCTGAGACATGGCCAGCTGCGAAGATGAAACAATTGTAAAATTGTATCTCTTCCCCTTATTTTTTCACTGGACCTATGTCAGACAGCTGGAAAACCTACAGCGAAATTCCAGTGACCGTGTGCTCTTCTACAGATATTCTGTAACACACCTGGTGGGTGCAACCCTACAATATGCTATGCAGTGTTTCCTATGGGCACTCAAGCCCCCAGTGTGGCACCTGGGGATTTGTTTTAGTTGTTGAACATGGTAGTGTTGGGTTAACAATTGGACTTGATAATGTTAGAGGTCTTTCCCAACCTTAATTTATGATTCTGGAGTTTATAACATGGGGGGGGTCAGTCTATTCTCGCAGGCAACAAGTGACAGGACAAGAAGAAATGGCCTCAGGTTGTTCCAGGGGAGGTTTGGATTAGATATCAGGAAAATTTTTTTCAGTAAAAGGGTGGTCAGGCATTGAAACAGGCTGCCCGGGGAAGTGGTGGAATTACAATTCCTGGAAGTATTCAAAAGGCTTGGGGATGTGGTACTTGGGGATATGGTTTAATGGTGAACATGGCAGTGCCCCGTTAAGTTGGAGTTGATAATCTTAGAGGTCTTGTCCAAACTTAGTGATTCTATGACTCTAAGGAGAACCGAAGACCTTCAATGTCCATGCACATCTGTGACAGTCTGTATCCCATCTATCCCATCTTTTCTTTTTTCTTTTTTTTTTTTTTCCTGAAGATGGCCTTTTTATGTAATTTAAAACAGAAACATCCTTAATATAAATAACTGTGTTCTCACATACAGAGATGACAGCTGGTACTGTTTCTGGAAAAAAAAATAGGAAAAGAAAAGAAAAAAAAGAAAAAAAAAAAAAGAAAGAAAGAAAAGGATTCAGATTTAGGACCTTTTCAGGACTCCAGAAAATGGGAAACATCAAAATTGTCATGACTGTACTACAGATTTTACAGACTACTCTCTCTCTAATATTTACTTTTACTAAGGTAAAAAAGTCACTAACTTTCACAGAATGAAACCTGAAACCAAATTTCTGTCCAGTCGTTTCACGAAGATTTTTCAGCCAGCTTCAGGTCCTAACCAGAACCCTCACTGTATGTAAGCTATACGTGGATCTTGTGTATTCTGTGCATCTTTATTGTTTGATGTCAATATTTTGTTCTTTTGACAATAGCTCAAGCAAGTCAGTTTCAAGCAATTCTGCTAAGTCAGAAGATGCAAAGGTCCTCAGGTCAAAATGACACTAGGGGTTCTCATGTACTGCACTGCTCACAGTGTAGTATGGAAGGGTGTGGAGGACAAACTCCTTTATGTAGATATTACTTGATGGCAATAAAATATCATTCCTCATCAAATAATAAAAGTTAGAAATAAGTGAACACAGGACAACAGTAGAAAGAAATCTGCAGATGATTTGCATGTGAAACAGGAAAGAATACTTCCACTTGCAAGACAGACTATGTCTCACTCTTTATTCCTCCTTTTTTCTCTTCAAGTTGTCATACGAGTTGGCTGAGTGTTTTACCAAGCTATATTCTAATATTAATGTGAGTGGATTGAGTACTTGCTATACTTCTTTGTGCACTAGAAGCTGAACTTCAAATCCCCTTTTGAGTGTTGAAAAGATGTATTGTGTGTATATATGGAGAAGGAGTAATTTAGGGGCTTCCTTACTATTTATACTTGCTTTCTGTTCCTTTTTTCAGTTTTATGCATCCACTGATTGTTGCCACAATAGTATTTCTTTTATGTGACAAAAAGTATAATAGCACAATAAGATTTATTTCATATCTCCTTCAGCACTTCATCTTGCACCTTGATATTTTTACATCTCTCAAGTACTTAACATGAAGTGCACAATTCTGAGATCCCCTGCTGAGGTTTGGTTGATCTCATTTATACATCCACTTTCACTGGACATTATTCCACGAGCATCATGAGAGATAGTGGGAAAAAATGTAATGTGATGACCTTTCTGACTTACTCCATTGCTTTCTTTTCATGATGATCATTTTAAGAGAGACACATTTCTTTCTCTGTGTTCACAAAACTCATTATTTCTTCATATGGAGAAGCTGCCTTGTGTGCTCAATCACTTCCTCTCTATGATAAATTTGTTAAACACAGATACAGTCACTCATGATATTTCTTAAATTCTGTTGAACATGTATTTCTGACAAATGCTATGGGTTCACTCCAAGACATGATGCAGTCTTAGTCATCTCTATGTATTCATACTAAAAATAGTCAACCCCACAGCCAGCTACCTCTCTGTTAGTGGAAGCCAGCTCTGTGACTGTGAAAGGGTGACTAACTCCTAGAGCAAACATTCTCCAGAATGCCTCCGCTTAGTCAGTTTAGCTACGACATTTCCTCCACTCTCTAGATGATTAATGTGCTAACCATTGTCTTAAACATTATCTTTGTATTGACAATGGTAAGGAGAAACATTTAGTATGAAACTTTGCTCCAAATTTTAAAAAGCCCTCTAGCAAGTTAAAGGGGATATCTTTATTGTTTTTACTGCCTCATGTTCCACGT
This sequence comes from Myiotriccus ornatus, assembly GCA_036023395.1. NCBI lineage: Eukaryota > Metazoa > Chordata > Aves > Passeriformes > Tyrannidae > Myiotriccus > Myiotriccus ornatus. Next base: position 32,482,921 of record JAYRBT010000177.1, on the reverse strand, counting down.
GCTAAAGCACATGAGGTCAAAGTATGCCCTAAGGCATCTTAAACCCCTGCTACAGTTTAAAAACTGTGTGTTGGCCAATAACTAGAAACAATTGATTGTGGAATGTCCAGAGCCATGACTGGATCATCCTATTGCTGTAAATCAGGGGTGTTTTTTTCAACAGCTTTGAGGAATTGTTGCTGATTGTCACCACTTTGCATTTGTCCCACAGAGGACTGAAGAGATCATTTGACCCTAAATACATTAACTAATAAAATTTTAAAACTGGACAGGGAAATACATAGAATTGCCTCACAACTACTACTGGGGAAAAATATGACTAGAGAGGAGGTTTTCTAGCTTATAAAATTATTCAACTTGTAAAGCATAAGGAGATCTGTCGGATTTTACCATGCACCACAGAAGGGGTCAAACTGATAGAAAATTTTAGTATCTTACAAGAGAAAGTGAGAATCTTCCTGGTAACAGGGAAAACAACTGCTACAGACTTTTCTGTTCAGGACTAAGCCAGATCTCTGCAATGCTGAGTGATGGTTATAGTAGTAACAAAATGTAAATTATCATGCCTGTTATATGTATATGCATGTTTGTATACCTACATATGTACACGGATATGTTTGTGTATGTGTATGTGTAAAACATTTCAATATCAATATATACGTAATATGGACAAATTAAAAAATTTATGTACAAAACCTCCATAAAATATCTGAGGTTCTTATAAATATCAGTGAAAACATTTTTAATTACCTTAAGTTGATACATATGGTCTCCAGCTCTTATCTTGGCAAACTACATTCCGAGTCCTAGTTTTAAACCTAGCACTGTAGGTCACTATTTAGCTGAAACATATTTTCAGAAACCAGGCAAGCAGATGTCAAACCAACCTGTTTAACGGAAAATAATGGTTTGTACTTTTATGCAGAACTTTGACAGACTTGAAACACTACTGCGTCCAGTTCTGGGGCCCTCAGTTCAAGAAAGACTTGGAGATGCTGGAGCATGTCCAGAGAAAGGCAGTAAAGATAGTGAAGGGTCTAGAGAGTAGAGGCCGAGGGAGATGAAGTTGTTTAGTCTGGAGAAGAGGAGGCTCAGGAGTGACTTTATCACTCTCTACAACTCCCTGAAAGGGTTGTAGCCCAGTGGGGGTCAGCCTCTTCTCCCAGGCAACTAGCGACAGGACAAGAGGACATGGTCTTAAGCTCTGCCAGTGGAGGTTCAGGTTAGACATCAGGAAGAATTTCTTCATAGAAAGGGTTGTCAAGCACTAGAATGGACTGCCCAGGAAGGTGGTGGAGTCACCACCCCTAGAGATGTTCAAGAAACAACTGGACATGGCACTTAGTGCTATGTCTAGTTGATAAAATGGTGACTGGTCAAAGATTGGACTCAATGATCTTGGAGGTCTTTTCCAACCCAAATGATTCTGTGATTCTGTAATACATAAAAATAATAAGTTCAGAGGAAACAGATTAGAAGTTAGCCTAGAGAAATGTTTTGATGAAGGATGGTTAAAAAGATGAAAGGACTGAAATTTCAATCCTTACATTTAAAGCTAAGTATTTATATTGCTATTATATTACTATTTGATGAAAATTTGGACATAAGCCAACAGTGTGTGCTCACAGCCCAGAAGGCCAGTCGTGTCCTGGGCTGCACCAAAAGACAAGGGGCCAGCAGGTCAAGGGAGGGGATTCTGCACCTCTACTCTGCCCTTGTGAGACCCCAGCTGGAGTGCTGCATCCAGTCCTGGGGCCATCAGCACAAAAAAAGATGTGGACCTGTCAGAGAGAGTCCAGATGAGGGCCACAAAGATGACCTTAAAAAGGAAGAGGGACTTTTGATACGGGCAGATAGTGACAGGACAAGGAGCAATGGTTTCAAAGTGAGAGAGGGCAGGGGGCTTGGAACTAGATGATCTTTAAGGTCCCTTCCAACCCAAACCATTCTTTCATTCTGCGATTCTGTTTGAAATTAAGGCATGTCTACTCCATGAATCTTGGACATTTTCCTTCCAGAACTTGAAAAAATAGAGACAACAAGAAAGTGTTGTCAGTTCATATTGTTTCAGTGTTAGCCATTGTAAAAACAGTTATCTCCATAAGGACCTCAGAAATTAACAATTACTTCCCTTACTGAATCTTTGAAATAATCATTTTTTATTGTTTCTAAGTGTACTTTTTGTCAAGGACACACCACTCTTGACTAGTTTCCTGTCTGCAGTTGACACAAATCTAGAACAATATTATCATGACAAACAGAAATAACACTAAATGAGTTTATATGCAAAAAAGTTACTTGCTTTTACCTCACTGACTGCCCATTATTAATAAATAATACCCTGGTTCCCATTCAACTCCTTCCTTGCAGTCCTAAAAGTTGTAGCAAAGACTGTGTTTCAACGTATATATTGAACAGCAGAGACACACACTCAAGAAAAAAAGAAAAGTTGGAGATCAGTCTTTAGCTGTCTAAACAGAAATAATTTCATTCCTAATCTGGCCTTGGAAAAGAGGTGCAAAAATATCCCTCATCTGGTGTGTACAACAGTTTTAAAGTAGTATACTCCAGAGGATCAAATCATTCAGGCAGCAGAATGAGAGGCAAAACAAGAGCCAAGGATTTTGAATAAATACTACAGCTGTGGGAAATGAGTTGCAGAAATAAAAGGAGGAGGGACCAGCTAGTTTTCAGGGTAATAAGCATATGAAATCTAAAGGAAACAGCAAAACTGACTCTGATTTATACCCTAAATAACTTCATTGAATTCATTACAGTTCCATAGGATACTGAATACGTCATCTCAGAAATTGGTTGGTATAAAACAGCTGTGAATAAGAGAGAGGGAATTCTGCAGAAATACCAGTCCTTTTGTCTTGAGATTTTTATATTACACTATTTTAGAAAACTTGGAAAGTGGCAGTCTCAGAGTGGTAGCTAGCGCCAACAGTATTGCAAGCAGGTGTTACACAGCTCCCCAGCTCCCCCAGCTCTAGTGGTCTGCCTTCGTCCACCACTCCTCTGCTGCTCTCAGTTTGGATCACTTTAGGCTGTTAATTCTGTAATGAACTGGGTAGTGCTTTTGTTATGCATACAGATGTGCAGCACTGGCTAGAAACAGATCTCAAGATTGTTTCCACTTTAAGTATCTTGGCCTTCTTTTGTCTGAACCTTTCTGTTTTTCCATGCTTCCCAATCCTCTGTGTTTGTAAGGAAAAACAAAATGGGCTGAGCCCCTTAAAAGTGATTCTCACCTGGGGACTGTTTCTACTGCTGCAATTCTGTTCTATGCACCATTCCTTCCTGTTGACTTTGCTGCTTTGAATCTCTCAAGCTTGTTCTCTTATTGCCAGAGAGAAGACTTGGTTGCCCTCTCTAAGTATTCCTCCCCACCATACCCATATAATTATATGTTTGGGCATGACTAGGACACAAGTATTGCTTCATACAGAATCTTGCCTCCTGTTTGTCAGAAAAAGAATTCATTTCTCTCTTCAGCCAAAGGGCAGAGAAACAAATAGTGAATCCTTATTCACAAGCAAACTGTGTTTTATTTAAGATACATCATGTCTCAAAATATACACACAGCAGCAGTTGTGAATTCCTACATCAGGCCTAAATGTTTCTGTGCCTGAGCCATCCATCCGAAGTGGTCCTTCAAAATTTCAATTATTTTAATTATTTTTTATGAGCTTCTACAATTTTTCATAGCTTTACTGGAGACTAGAGATGGAAATCTGAGGTAATCCCAAAGAAGGGGGCCTATTACTCAGAAAGATCAAGAACCACATAGGCTTATTTTCAGGTGTTCCTTTACCTGATTTTTAAATCAAAAAGGTGGAATATCTGCCAAGCCCCCAGGTGCGCCCTTTCTTGTTACAATGAATCTCTTGGTGCATCTTCATCATAATCTTGTTAGATATATCTTATCTGTTTTTTTCATACAACTCAAGCCAGGTCCACCCTTCCAAGCCTGATTCAAAACAAAAACAAAAAATACTTTAGGATAGGACCATATAGAAATAAAGTCTGGCACATTTGCAGCCTGTATCTTAAAGGTTAGGAAATGCTATATTGTTTATTTGAAAGCAACAATCTTCTAAACAGTACCGTAATCACCAGTTTACCCAGACCAGATATCCCCAGCAGTTTCTGTGTTTAGTAATATAAGGCTACTTCAATGTCAGTTAAAGCTCCAGACGAATTTACAGCAGCATTTTACCAAAACCAAGAACTTAAACCTTTTTTCTTTCTTTTCTTTTATTTTTAATGATTATTAACAGGGTGCTAATCACTGGAACAACAGACATAGTACCTGAAGTATATCCCAATCTGTCTGGGTACGGTAAGGCTACATTGTCATTTAAATTAAGAATAGGCTATACAAAGAAAATGTTGAGCTGGAAACCAGTATGGGGAAGGGGGGGAATATGGTGGGAGATGTTGATTGTCCCATTGCTATTCAGTAGCAAAATATTGTTTTTGCTAATTCCCTTGAATTTCAAGAAGCATTCAATATCTGCAATGCAGACATGAGAAGTACATACTTAGGATGCCTGGTGGTCCAGGTATTTTAATCAAAATTCACTATTGCTAAGTTTGAAAAAGGTTTAAAATCAGACATTTCTTACTGATTCACACTGCTGTTGTATTTACAACCTGCTGAATACAATACTAATGAATAGTTCTTCTTGTAAAAATCCTCTTTTCTTTTAGTTCAGTTTTATAACACAAGTAGCAAACAGGAGGGGCAGTAGGAGTGGACTAGTGCACGGAGGGAGACCACTGCTAACACCAGGCAGTACTGATAGTCAGCTTAAGCTGTTATCCTTCAGAGTACTGTTAGTCTGTGCAGGAGACTATTGCAGCTTCAATTGTCAAATGCACTGCAAATAGACCCCAAGTCATGTAATAATGTGTTGACTTTTGCATGCACAGGAATAAACTCCGTAAGTGATATTTCAGTCCCAGCCATAAATACTGAGAGTCCAATGTGTTTGGCACTCAGGAGAGAGGTTAGCAATGTGGTGGGGTGACCATGGATGGATGCCAAGTGCTCAGGAAAGCTGCTTTGTCACTCCCCTCCTCAGCTGGACAGCAGAAAGAAAATACAACAAAAGTCTCATGGGCTGAGATAAGGACAGAGAGAGATCACTCCCCAGTTACTGTCATGGGCAAAACAGACTCATCTCAGGGAAATTAGTTTAATTTATTACCAAGCAAATCAGAGTAGGATAATGAGAAATAGAACCAAATCTTAAAACACATTCCTCCACATGCTTCATGGTCTTCACTTCCAAATTCTCTACCTCCTCCCCACCAGCAGCACAGGGGGATGGGAAATGTAGGTCGCAGTCTTTTCATCACACATTGTCTCTGCCATTCCTTCCTCTACTGGGGGAGACTCCTCACAGTCTTCCCCCTGTTCCAGTGTAGGGTCCCTCCCATGAGAGACAATTCTCCATAATCTTCTCCAGTGTGATTCCTTCCCACAAGCTGCAGTTCTTCACAAACCATGCTGCAGGACTTCTCCACCGTGGGCTTCCCACAGGATCTTCCCACAGTCTCTTTCAGGCATCCACCTGCTATAATTCGAAATTTTTCCAGAGGCTGAGGGTGAATATGTGCTCCAGCTTCATGGGATAGGCAGGGGCATAGCTGCCTCAACATGGTCTTCACCACGGACTGCAGGCACCTGGAATCTCTGCTCCAGCACCTGGAGCACCTCCTCCCCCTCTTTCTCCACTGACCTTGGTGACTGCAGAATTGTTCTTCTCACATATTCTCACTCGTCTCTCATGAATTCTGCTGGTGTTGTGCTGCAACATTTTCCCTTTCTTAACTATGCTATCCCAGAAGTGCTACCACCACTGGTGATGGGCTCTGCCGTGGCCAGTGGCAGGTCCACCCTGGAGCTGGCTGGCATTGGCTCTGTCAGACATGGGGGAAGCTTCTGGCAGCTTCTCACAGAAGCCACCGCTGTAGCTCTTCCTCTACCAAAACCTTGCCACACAAACCCAGTACAAGCACAAGGGACAAACCAAAATACAGGAAAGGATAAAACAAGACATGTTTTCTACTTATCATCCACATTTATAGAAGGTGAGATTTCAACAAAATGCAGAGAAACATGGTGCAGAAGGAACTTATTTCCTTACCTGAGCTATTTATTTTCTGCAGTAAACTGTTATCAGTAACATTAGGATCCTAGACAGTATGCAAAAGAAGTAACTGTAAAGTGAGTTCTTTAGGCAGCAATATTTTTTCAAGAAGAACCAGAAATCCAAGATGCTTGTCATAAAGGGTGGAAATCAATATGATGGAAGGAAAACAGTATTTGGTACAGTATACTTGCAAAGATACCTGTCCACATGAAATCAAGACTAAATCCATAGGACCAGTAAATGTATAGAGCTTTTAAGTCCTTACATGCTTAAATGTAGAAATATAGCTTTGAAAATTTCATAGTTTTTTACTGTGGTTAATTAAAAAATATTGCAAGTAACCTTGGAAAGCCAGCTGATGGCTCCATGTCACTGGATTCTTCCATACATCCTGTAACATTGATCATCTTTAACTACAGGTGTCTTTATACAGCATTCTATCATAACTTCGGGAGAAGGCCAAGTTACCAGCTTTATCTTTTCTTCCTTCCAGGGGTTTCTCTCCCAAAGCTGGAGGTGGTCAATATTTTGATAGAACTTGTTGATTTCTGCCTTGCAGGAAGGAAGGAGGAGCCTGTATTACGTGTATGAAAGGTAATTATGAGAGTTTTATTTTTTAATAGCAACAAATGTAGGGTTTCTTTTGTTTTTCTTTCTTACGTTGCCATTTCAAATATTTTCTATAGAATTATTCTTAAGTATTACACATACGTACATTGAAGAAATTTACAGTCCACACATAAGAATTTGTTCATGGACCTCAAAAAACTATTCTCACATCTGGCAGTCATTTGCTCATCACAGAACTGTGCATCTGAAAGTATTGCATAATAGATATGCTGGGCCAAAATCATCCTGGGTGTAACAGTACTGACGTCAATTCCCTTACACCATGAAAGAATTTTTTGTGTAGAATGCTAACTGTTTTTATGAAAGACAGAGAAACTCTTTACTATGGAAGCTTCTTCTCTTTATTTTTTTTGAACAGCTGGCAGCTGGTAGACATTGGCTTGCTGGCCAAGTGCAGTAAATGAGATGGACCATGAAAATGAACAACTATGAGGAAAAACGAAGAAGGTCATTCAGATAGGAATGGGAGTGTATTGAGTTTTCCTACTTGGAAGAAATGGGGAAAAAAGGACAGGGGGGATAGTTTAGAAAAAATTGTATCATCTCATCGTTCTTAGGAAGCAATTATAAAATCATGGTCTTCACCAAGAAAAGAAGCAGAATGTTATAATCCATTGCAGCCACTTCCAGACTAAGCTTTTTCCTAGTGTGATCATACAAATAAGTATTAATGCTCCATACAGTTTAACATCTTCATTAATGATCTGGGTGATGGGGCAGAATGTAGCATCTGCAACGTTGCAGATGATACATCAGATGATTGTGGTGACATTAGGAGAGATCTCAACAGACCAGTGGGAATCTCACAAAGCTCAATGAAAGAAGTGCATCTTCTGCACCTGGGGAGAAATAATCCCATATACCAATACATCTGGCTGGAAATCAGTTTAATAGAAAAACACCTGGATATACTGGGGAGAAGAAGCTGAAGATTATTCAGCAATGTGCCCTTGCAGCAGAGCAGGCCAACAACCAACACCCTGGGCTGTATTAGGAAGAACATTGCCAAAAGGCCAAGGGAGGTGATCTCCCTCTACTAAACATCACTGAGGCCATATTTGTAATGTGAGATTCAGTTCTGGGCTCCCCAGTACAAGAGACACGGATTTGGTAGAGACAGTTCAGCAAAGGGCCATGATAACAATTAAGAGACTGGAGCATCTGCCATACAAGGAAGAGCTAAGAGAACTGGGATTTCTCAGCCTGGAGAAGAGAAGGCTCAAGAGGACATCTTATCAATGTGTATAAGTGCTTGGTGGTGAAGGGCAGTGACGAAAGTGAAAGGACAAAACGCAATGGTGGACGGGAATCAAAGATCCTTAAAACTCACCTTGACAAAGCACTAAGCAACTGTAATTCTTGCTGTAATCGACCCTGCTTGAGAAAGGGATTTGACTGGATGATCTCCAGAGGTCACTTTCCACCTCAACCTTTTGTGATTCCAGGAGATTCTGCTTAGACGTATATAAGCCACTGAGCAGCACAGGGGATCACTACAAGGTCATATAGGTGTGGCCAACACATAATATAGGAAGAAGAGTTGATTTGTCTTAGTTTGAAGTATGGTGCAGCTGGATCTGGGCGACTGCAGTATTAATCATGATTGATACGGACTCTTTGCCAGATAATGTTTTTTGGCCAAAACTGTATTCTTGTCTTAGCTACTGTAATACAGTTTTTGACTTCAGAAGGTATGAATTGTAAGAGGTCAAGTGATAGACAGAAGCCAAACAACCATGTTTTCTGATGCTAACGTGCTTGATATCCTCAAATAACCATTAAATCTTTCTTTGCTTATCCAGCTATACTATGAGAATAATTGTAGCTACCTGTTACAAAGCAGTTTAGGATGATTACTGCATGTTTGTCTGAAAATACAGAGCAGTCTTTTGTCTGGCATGTGGAAGGTTTATGAAAATCTCAGAAGGCAGAATTTCTCATCTGTGTGTACTGTGCTGACATTTGATATTTTGACATTCAACAGCTGACAGTTGTAGTTGTTTTTTCATCCTCACTCTTCAGGCCTTCTCTCTCCATTTTTTAGCACATGATTGAAGAAGAGTAGCTCTAGGTATCCACTAAGTCAACTCCATGTGAGTATGGCCCATAGTCCTTGTTAAACAGTTCCCTCTTTTGTTCAGGAACAGACACAGATCTCCAAAGATCTCAGTGTTCATGAGTAGCTGAAAGAAGCTAGAGGGATATGGATGAGGAAGAAATGGTTTCAGTCTGAGGCATATACAGTGGAGCAGCTGTCTAAATTGCATTTTTCAAGACTATTTCTGAAAGAAAGCTGACAAAACAATCCTGATTTGTTCAGAGCTAAAGTTGCTTCCAGTAAGGGAGTGGCCAAAAAGGAGCAGGGGTATGGAGACTAAAACAATTGGTATTGATGATTTGCAATACTGTGTGCAAGGTGTACTATTTCAGACTATCTCTAGAATGGTTGTTTGAATTCAGTACATATTATAAGCTGGGAAACATAGGAAGTTTAAAATGCTTGGGATCTCCTCATAATTGACATGCTTGGATGTCCTGAAAACATGGATCATTTACTACTAACAAAGGGTAAAATTTTCAGTCTTACCTATGTGACTCAAACAGCAGACATACTCTTTTCAAAAGGGCAGGAGCAATTTACAATTCTTGTTCTGTTACTTAGATTTTAAATCTCCCAATACATCAGCTCTCTTATTTTTAAGGTGGCTGGTCCTCCCCTCTTGTCAGCAGAGAGGTTCCTTGGAGCACCCTCTACCTCGCAGTGTTAAAAGCAGGCACACTCCTTTAGCTTACACTTGAATTTACCTGCTGGTTTTGTCTGATGTGGATTAGGAACCATTCTATTAGTAGAGAGGCAGGAAGGAGAATTTCTTGTAGAAAGGTCAGGACAAATGGGAAAATCAATATCTGGAAACACTAGCTGATGGCTGCAAAATTAATATTTCTCTGAGTTTTGTGATGTTGAATTCTGTTTCTGAAATCCAGAGTTTTTGTGGGTGATCCTTTGTGTCCTAAGAAAGGTACATGTACATCAATGTACATTCCTCAGAGCAACAGTGCTGATTATCAAAAATATTACTATTGAAACAGAAGACATTATAAAGGTTTAGGCTCCACACATATAATAAAATTATATAAACACTCATTAATCACACATTTCAGCAAACCTTAAGCACAAAATTTCAGGGTACCATTGTGGCTTCAGGGCAGTAAATGGAATCTTGCTAAAAAGAGAACTTTACCCTTAGCCAAAATCAACTTAATTGTTTCACAGATCACCTACTGCTTTTTGCAAGCAATGCCTGTAATTCACTGACCCTATTGTCCTATGCAGAGGAAACAGCATGACTCGGCTTCCTCTCCTATTCCTCCGTATCTCTGGGCTCCTAACCCTGCTGAAAAGGAATTCCTGAACTTCTCTGATCAGAGGCTGAGTTTGCTGCTGCTGGTGCTTACTGTAGTCACAAAACTAAGAGGAGATTATGGTAGTCACAGCTTAACCCAAAATGCTAAATCAGGTCCTTGCAGCTAGGAATACTACCAATTCAAAAAAGAAATTTTTTTTAGAGTTGTACAGCTCTTCTTTAAAGATTTATCATTTTAAATATACCTGCTGAATAACTTTTGTGTGCATTTTACTTAAACTTCTGATACTTTACAGTGTTTTCTCTTTGATGCTATTCAGTGGAAACAAGATCAGGATACAGGATCTGGATCTGTATACAAACATGGAAAAATATATTAAGGATATATCGTTTATAAAGTTTATGTTGAAGCTGGATGTGAATTTATATTTTGACATTGTTTAGCTAGCCTGCTTCAAGAGAAATTGAAGTGAATTAAATTGAGCTACAGCAATATAAACTTGACACTAGAAAGCAAAAAGTAGGTGTATGTGCACATGCACATGCATAGCTTCGAATTAAAACTATTATTATTTCTTTAATTGAGCAATTTTGGATTTCAAAAATTAACATTTGCAACTTCAAACACAAAACATAAAATAACATCCTCATTCTGGTCACAGTTAACCACATAGTGACTAAATATAGCATCAGCTAGTCTTCAGGATGTGTCCACAATAACAGATTGCTCAAAATGTTCTGCTGCTATTCCCTACCTAATATTATGCCTACAACAAAATGTGGAAGTTTAAAATATCTCTGTAATTATGGTAAACAGGCAACAATCACCAAAATTGCAGAGTACTGTCTGCTGCTCCTAACCTACAGGCTGTATATAGAAAGCTAAATTAAACAATTCTGCCTGCCATGGGTAGTCAAATACATACTGAATTCCAGGTGTTGGTGAAGCACAGGGAAATCATATTTTTAGTGAGATATCAACTATAACCCTGAGTTTCATAAAGATCTTCAGATGATTTCTAGTTCTGAACAATTAGTGTATATTTCCTTACTAACTGTGTTGAGAATTTTCACAGACATTTTAAAATGCAGAAGTCATTAGATGAATGACACTATTTCCTTTTGCTTCCTTTCTTTGGAGTGGGTATATTGCTCAATGTCCAAAAACCTTTATGTTGCACTCAAGCCAAACTCCTCTTTGAAATGAATGCAAAGAGATGCAGGTATCTTTAAGTGTCTATCCACTCATTTTTAAGGAAAACAGTCCTAATTTCTGGGCATGGCTTCCACTGCTCCCTGCCTGCGACCCTGACAATGCCCTTCGGGTTACGTACAGCAGCCTTTGAGTGAGAACAGGAAGAGGCAAATCAAGGAAACAGCTGTTCTCTGAATCACAATCCTCTCTGGATTTCTCTATAAAAAAACTAATAGGAAGATAATGCAGAGCAGAAGCATAATATTCCTGGAAGCCACCTCTGCAGCTGCTACCAAGAAGACTCCCCAGCATGGTGATAAAGATGGATGCAAGTACACAGGAAGTTTTGTCTTCACAGATTGAGGGCCCCTTTACTTTGGTTTGCAAAAATCTACAGGTCTAGATGGCTACAAATTCGCAGAGTTGTCTGTACAAGTGGTCTAGTAGAAGCTGCCTTAGTTTGGCTCCAGAAGTCTGTCTTCTATCCCTCACTGAATAAAGATTTCCCAATATGGTTCTGCTTTCAATATTTTCAAAGTATATTAATGTATTGCATTGTATTCTTGTATTTAAGAATCACCTCTGCCTTGGTGTCGTGGTTTTGCCCTGGGTCAATTTGCTTTCACACCCCCCACACAATTACTTTAAGTAGAGAGGAGGTTTATGCAGACAAAAGAGACTGCATTTAGGAAAATAACATGAACATTTATTACTAGCAAAATAAAAACTACTTAAGAACTATAACTATAACAATTCTACT
>JAYRBT010000177.1:32458202-32470707 GCA_036023395.1 Myiotriccus ornatus | reverse complement strand
ACTACGAGTTTTGATTGGGTTTTGTCCGGAAATCTACTTGGACAAAACCATTCACAGCCCCAGGGACGGGCTGGTGGACAAAACCACGACACTTGGCTATTCAAATATGTATCCATTTGCAGTCCACTTATTTCCCTAAGTGAGCATGTAGAGGCCAAAATCTAATATCAACACTCTGTGAACAGTTTTCTATCAAGACACCTATGAAAAATTTATAACTTGAAAAATTATTCTTTTGCAAATTTAGGAAAATCTTTCCTTTTTCATTTTAGAAAGACCAGCTTGCACTGTATTCTTCTGAATGCATATTATCGGTTTCTTAATTACTTCATATGCTTTTTCTGTGAATGAGGCTGTAAGATATACTGAATTCCAAAATAAAGTTTCTTTTGTCTTTCATTTAACAGATAAATCAGACCATTTCTGTATCAGATATTCTCAAGATACTTGTAAAATAGCCAAAAATCAGAGCCATATGTTCTGTAATGCTTAAAAACATGACTGAAACCATAACCTACAAAAATCATTTCTGGCCTGAGACCTGACCTTCTGTTCAGGTTTTGCTTGGAATTGTATCAGTAATTAGAAGTAAATAGCAAGAGCTAAGGTCATAAAATCATAGAGTATCCCAAGTTGGAAGGGACCCACATGGATCACTGAATTCAAACCTCAGCCCTGAACAGGACCTTCCCCAGGAGTCACACCATGTGCCTGAGAGTATCATCTAAAAGTGTCTTGAACTCTGTCAGGCTTGGTGCTGTGGCCACTCCTCTGGGGAGCCTGTTCTAGTGTCCAACCACCTTCTGGATGAAGATCCTTCTTCTAATATCCAACCTAAACCTCCCCTGACACAATTTCAGGCCATTCCCTCAGGTCCTGTCACTGGTTACCACAGAGAAGAAATCAGTGCCTGCCCCTCCTCTTCCCCTTCCAAGGGAGTTGTAACTGCAATGAGGTCTTCCTTCAGTCTTCTCTTTTCCAGGCTGAAGAAGCCAAGTGACCTCAGCTGCTCCTCATACGACTTCCATCCTAGACCCTTCAGCATCTTTGTTGCCCTCCTTTGGACACTCTCTAATAGGTTTATATCCTTCTTATACTGTAGTGCCAAAAAAATGCACACAGACAAATTAATGTAAGCTCTCCTACATTATTAGCATCATAAACTACTGTGTTTTTACCTCTTCCTCCAGTAAATTGTACCAAAAATTGAACAATACAGTCATTCACAACTGATCAATTTCCATGCAAATTCCCCAAAGCATCTTAGACTTAATTCCTTCTCTCAACTGCCATTTCCCTTGTGCTATTTTGAGAAGAAAAACAGCCATTAATGGCTCTCCTTCCTGGCTCATAGTTCCTTCCTTTCTTTCTGCCTTTACTGAGAAATTGTGTCCCGTGTGATCCTCTTGAAAACTAGAAATACGGTCATTGCATCATTTATGTATCAAATCAGATGCAGACACACTTAGATTAAGGCATACTAATGTTCTCTAGAAGTGCCACTTGTTATGTGCTTCCACAGTATAGTTGTATGGTTCTCGAGTTTTACCTACACCCTCCCTTTTTCCCATTCAACTCAAGATTTTTTTCATAGTCTACTATGTTTTCATTAAAGAAATACAGAAACTCCTTTCAGCTGGTCAGTATGAAAAGAAATTCTAAAAAGCATGTACTCAAAAAACTACATGAGCAAGCTGGTGAGCAGTCACATTTAGTATAATGAATACCTGCCACTTAATTTAGTTCTTCAGCAGGACTACATGCCCCATCCATGGAAGTGTTCAAGGCCAGGTTGGATGGTGCTTTGAGCAAGCTGGTCTAGTGGACGATGTCCCTGACCATGGTAGGGGGAACTTAACTGGATGACCTTTAAAGTCCCTTCCAACCCAAACTGTTCTATGATTCTATGATTGTGCCTTCTTGCAAAATCTTTACGTATCTTCAATGAAATAATAAATGCATATAACTAATAGAAGCAGTTACATTGCAGAATAGTTGGTGTTTTAAACATATAGAACAGGCCTTTACATGTTGAAGACAAAGTTTTACACTCAGATGTTAGATTTCCAGTGTCCGACATGAAACCAGGAAAATGTGACCACAACTTACTTGCAGTATATTTGTGGACAAGATGCAAAATATACAGGCCTCATTGCATCGGTTTTTAAGTCTGAATGTTAATAAATTTCATAATGTAGAAGGTGGTGAAAAACCAAGTCTCTCTTTTCTGACATTATTATAATTGTATTTTGAGCTCCCATTCTGGTAATTTCTGTAGACCTTTTCCCATATATTTTGCGTGTGCTACTAATATGGGCAGAAAAAGAACCTTTCCTACAAGTTTAGTTGGTGACCTTAGATGACACTTTACATTTCCTAGTGTGGAAACAGTCCTAGTTAATTACTTAAAACATTTATTTCTTCAATTAAGCATCTCACCTGAATGTGATTTTCATTGTAACTTAGGCTTCTGAATGGGAAAGTCACTTTTGAAAAAGTACTTGGGTGCCTGACTTGGATATTTTTTGAAAATCATCCTTTGCTAGCTTTAGCATTAAAAAAAAATGAAGCACACAGTTCTGTAATATTTCATCAAGTTCTGACTAACAGAGAATTAGAAATGTTCTAAAATGCACAATTACAAACAGGCATAAACTTTGTGACATTTTTGTGGTTTCAGAGAAAACTGATTTGAGTACATATGTCGGAAAGTCCCACCAACAAGCCACTTCTGTATTTTCAGGAAATTAAGCAAAAGAGTCTGCTGAAATTTTTCTATTGTGATTTGTTTATTTATTTTAAGCCACATAACAAGGAGAAATTTTTGATCATAGGTGCAGTATTTAGATCAAAAGACATTGTTTGAAGATAAAAGAGTTGTTTATATAAGCAACTGTTCTAAAAAATTTTGAGAGCGATTCTAATGGTTTTATATTCTGTGGCACTGTGAATAGTGGCAGGGTTCAAAGCTTTGCAGCTGTGGAACCAAGCCACAATCACAGTCATTCTCCTAAGTACTCTGGTTTTATTTCCCTTTACTGGAATGACTGACAGAGACTATTTGACAGATGAAAAGTAGTAGGATAGGCCAGAAGATGCCTCTGAAAACTCTCAATAAAAAAGGTGACTGAAAGAGTAGCAGACTAAATTAGATTGCTTTTCTTGAGCCTAAGAACAGCTATAATAGATCTAAAGGACCATATAGCCCCACATCCCGTCTCCAGCACTGGTCAGCTGCAGGGACCCACAGAAGAGTAGAAGAACAGGAGGAGTATATTAGCAGCATTCCCTGGTATTTGGAAGACAACCAGCAGTTTGAAATTCAGAAATTTCTTTGCATAAGAGCCCAGGGCTTGTCTAGCCCCATATTCTATCTCCAACAATGTCCATAACTAAATGCATAAAACCCAGTAAAAGTGGATCAAGCACATACTCTCCAGTGCTTTCCCAGCCTCTTGATTTTTTCAGATTTGAAGGCTTCCTAATCCTGATACCATTTGTTCAGTAATCCACCAACAGGTCTCTCTCCTGGTTAGCCAACATTATCCTGAAACCCCGTAAACTTCCTGAACCCATAGTGTCCTTTGGTAAAAAGTTCCATAGGCCTACTTACCCATTCTGCTTTGGACTTAACCTCTAATAGCTTAATTTCATGGCCACTGTCTCCTGCAGTTGATAGAGACTGCAAACAATTAGTCCATGTTAATAAATGCTGGAAGGATTAAAATTAAAGTCAGTAGGATTCTGATGTTGCTCAGAAGCACATTTCCCCTTTTCAAAAAGCAAATGGCTTCATCATGTCTACTTTCTGCATTGACAAAAGGGAAAGTCTCTTTCCTTTCTTTAAGAAGGTTTCACAGATCAAAGGCTTTTCTTATTCCCTCAGAGTTTCTGGATTTCAGCAGCCCTTTCCACCTAATGCCCCTGGCAATCCAGAAGCCAGGCAGAAGCCACTTGAAAGATTTCGAGCATGAGTAATGAATCTTCTTCTGATCCTGAGAAAACAGATAAGGAAACTTGGGAACAAGACTTTTTGTAATGGTACAGGTATCAGACAGTTAGAGACTCACAGCTGCCAAATTGAAGCCTGATCATTCAGGACACTTTGACTCTGTCCCAGCCAATCTCTCAGCAATATTGCAAAGTTGTGAGACTTAGAACAAACCCTAAGCTGCACAATTAGCGATCACTATGAAGGGATAACAAATTGAAGTGTTAAATAGAAAGTATCTGTATCGTATCAGTGCTGTGAAATCTTTGCACCCTTGTGCTGAGAAAAATGTGAGTTCTGTAGGACTAACAGAAAATGGAAGTAAAGAAGAATATTTTTCACATTGACATAATAAGTACTTTGGTTCTGTCATGTTTCTCCCATTGAAAGAGTGATGTGCTCATGCTTCATACAATCACAGCATAAGCACAATGTTGAATGTCTAGTAGAAGTTAAAGACACTGTTCCTTTGTTCAGCTGCATCTTGGGTGTTGTGAAAGCATCTCTCTTCTGATAATGTATGCTTTTTCGTATTAATACCTTAGACTTTGTTCTTGCTTTCTATTTTTAGAACGAAGACCTTACTAAAGGTAAAAGGCTGTATAGAGTAGGCATTTTTGTAAGGCTTTAATTCTGAAAAATGTAAGCAGTGGTGAGGATTTACAGCAGAACTGTCCTGTCGTACTGTACCCTGCTACTCCCTCTTACAGCACAGTGCTGTGTGCAGTGTCACGGCCTTACCTCGCATAAGCCTCCAATCTGATAAGATACGACAGCTGAGCTTGCACGCGCCACTATGCTTTACTGAAATATTAGGGTTTGTTATGCATAGTGACATACTGATAAACTCTTAATTAGCAGTTGTTTATGAGTGTCTGCTTTTATAGTAGATCCTAATTCATTTGCTTCTACCTATACCATGTCTCTCTATGCCAAATACGGATTATATTGCAACTGGTATCCTCTTGTGTGTGCATATAGAAAGGATGATTAGCTGTAAAGCCTTCTGTGAGACATCTTATATGGAAAACTACTTACAAAATATATCAGGTTGCACCAGACAGCTGCCTAAATTCTGGAATGAATATCTGCTAACCATTTATATGCCAAAACTGTCACTCACAGTTACTTTGTAACTGCATCCAGACCACTAAGGCAAAAAACTTATTTGACAAACAACATTTTTCTGATTCACAGTTGCCCTGATACTAAATAACGCACCAGCCCAGCACAATTGTGTCATTATGCCTTTTCTCACTTTACCAGTCTCTGTGGTCTACCATGCCATTACTTGAAATTTCAGATGTCTGTTTCTAATTGGATGCTTTCTTTTGTGATAATAAAGATGATTCACATAGTGATGTAGTGTTCTAAACATTATATAGTGTTTTTCAGAACACATTGGACACCTCTGCTTTAAGGCCACTCAGTACTGTTCTATAATTATTGACGGTTTTCTCAATAGGGGGTTAAAAAAAGCTGTACTTTCCTGAGTACTGCAAATAACATGATCTCTAAAGAGAGCTATGTGAAAAAGATATAAATTTGTTCTATTTGCAGTGGAATCAGTGGAAGCATTTCTGACGCAATTCCTTTTGTGACACTATGCAATATTCTACGGTGTCTTCCCCCTTTCAAAGAGATATGACTTTCTATCAGAACATATTCTTCTCTAAAGGTGCTGAATAAAATTAGGCTATACTTAGAAGTTCTTGGTGGCAGAGATACCTGTTACATTCTGTCTTGGAGCAGCAGTAAACACAGTTGTAATCCTTGCTTCTTCTGGAGTCTCTTGTCACTCCCACAATAAAAACAACATGACTGTGCTGAGTAGATGTGACTTCTACTTTTATTCATACTGCTTTTTTTATTATTATTATTTACACTTGCATTTAGATTTCACTCTATTTTAAACTGCTCTGTCATGGGTCATAATTTTTGTTTCCCCACCCTCTCTTTTCATTTGCATCCCTATCATAGTAAAGTTTGTGAAAGGGAACCCTGTAGAGGCAAATAAGAAAGAAATAGTGCAGTCTGTTTCAGCAGAACAAAAGAATTTTTCCCTCTTCAGATACTGAACCTAAAGGGTGACCTTATCTCTAAAAATTCACAAACATACTGAACTCCTGATTCCTTGACATTTAGCTTTAACAAAGTAGGGTGAATTACCAAATGATCCTTGTGGCTTGTTACTGAATTTATCCAGTGATTACTCTCAGAACTTGAAAGGACAGGTAAAAATTATATTCACCCCACCTTGCCACCCACCTACATTGCCCTTTTTTACGTATCTGAGCTTTTCCTTGTCTAATGGACATGGGAGTGACAGCAGAAGTTTCTTAGTTTGGCCGCCAAACCCTTTTTTTTTTGTGGGAGTTGGGAGACCTGCCAGTGAAGGTACCTTTTGCGTATTCAGATTTGAGGGTCATTATCTGGCTTTGTGTTCAAGCTAAGTAGTAAGCTCAGTGCTGCTAATATAGGATCCGTTCTTTGAAGCTTTTGCCCCAGAAGACACCATTTCCATTTGGCAGTAGTTTCTGATTCACATGTTCACTGAAGTCAGACTTCCTCTTTTGAGAACTAGAGGAAACTAGATTTGTCATTTGAAATGTCAGCAGTCTTTTACATTAAAAAAAAAAAAAGGATGGGAAGTAAAGCCAGTAATTTGTACTTCTATCATAGCAGTGGCAAGACCTCTGAAAACAGGAACAAGAACAGGTCTTGGGATATTTTAAGTGTGGTACCAAATTAGATTCAACCTGTATCTATTAAAAGTAGAACTCAGCAGAAACATAGAACACTGTTGATTTATGTTCTTTAATCTCCTCCCAATGTCATATTATTCTTGTTATACAGCTGGCTTTACGAGCTCCAGCAAAGGACTGACATCACCAAGGACTATGGAAAGTCCTGTGTACATACATACACACAGAGAGAAAAGGAATGTCTCCTCCCTAAATAGCAACCTTACTTATTTTTCTCAGTGTGAGATTGGAAATTGCAACATATTCACCATTGTCAAAATACACTTTAAAAATAACCAAAATTCAGCACAGAACTGTCCTTTATAAACCATTTTTATAAACCATGTTACAAGCAACCTGTCATATGGACAGAAAATCCATAAAAATCAGTTCTTGTCAGAATATAATTAATTACAAAATCTAAAGTAATATTTAGATATAAGTATAAGCACGTAATGTCAATGCAAAGAACTTCTGGAGAGGAGAGTTTCTGATCTATTGTCTATTGAAATGGGATCATTTGGCCTATTCTCAGAAAATCTACCTTGAATCAGGTCGCCCATTAAAATCACATTTCAGTGCATTCACCATAAGAAGATGAACACATGAGAGAAAGAGAAGAATAAAAAAAAATAACATCTGTGGAAAATGTAGTCTGAGGCCATCACGCAAAAACCCAAGGTGAATGAAATGTTTGTAGATACAGGAGCACCACTTTGACACAGGATGACAGATGGGTAAAGGTGTGATTCATAACCATTTACTGAACAGAGAATTAATCTCAATATTATAAGCGAATTGTGCTGTAAAGGAAAGTCTGAGAGAGACCATATGGCTTTAAGTCAGAAAAATAACAGGTTTGCTGCCTTTAAAAAAAAGCTCTCTTACTGAGGTATGTGGTTTTGATGGTAGATTTAGAAAATGATTGGCACAATATAATAGACTGCAATTTTAAGAACTGCAGAATTATACTACAGTGGTGGTACATGCCATTATTGTATGTTCTGAAGTCTCTGCCTGGCTTTAAATGTTTGTGTCTATAGTCTTTTTAATATTAATTATCCATTTTTTTCACAAAATATATACTTTTTAAAGAGGTGTGTAATATGTCATTCAGTTTATCCAACAAATTTAGCTTTAGTTATTTGGGTCTAAAAGTCTCTAAAAGCAATTCACTTCCATTTGGAAATGGGAACAGTTAACAGAAAAATTCTGTTAGTTTTGAGAATAATTTATTTTTATGGATACATAAGTCAAAATTTGCAAAAAAATGTATTTGACAAATTTTGTCCACTTTTTGGAGATGAGATCACATTCCTCCACAATAATTTAAAAAAAAAAAAAAAAAAAGAAAAAAGAAGCTGATACACATAATAATTTATGTGTTTATTCTAAATACGTTCATTGTATACATAGGAAAAAATATCTAATTGTATCCTGTTAAGTATACCTGGAAACTGGTGGTGGCCTCTGTTAAACAGGAAATGCATGGTAGGGGACAGAACATGATGAAGCAGCTTCCAGAAGTCATACCTCAGCTGCACAAGTGAATTTATGCTGTGCTTTGACTAGAGAATTACCAGACAATGAGTGCACTTAGTCCTTTCCATGGAGAACATCCACATTGCTTCCTTCTCCAGTAATAGTAACCAAAACCTATGGAGTCCCAGTTGTGCACTAGCAACAGACCTGAGCCAGTTACGTGCATGACGTTCACTTTAATCAGAACCCTTACAGCCACAGAGACATAACTTGTGACACATCTTGTCAGTAATTCACCTGAAAGCAGACTGACCAGCTAAGGAAGAGAAATGAGCAACAGTTATTCCCCTCAGAACTT
The DNA here is from genome assembly GCA_036023395.1 of Myiotriccus ornatus. NCBI lineage: Eukaryota > Metazoa > Chordata > Aves > Passeriformes > Tyrannidae > Myiotriccus > Myiotriccus ornatus. The sequence continues at coordinate 32,462,132 of JAYRBT010000177.1, read as the reverse complement.
TTGCATCCTCTTCCCAGTACTTCCTCATGTTCTTCATTGCCATCTCTCCTTTCTTAATATAGAACTTCAAATATATGCACACATAATTCAATTGTGTATTACACAGCTTTTTCTGTGATTTTTTCCTACTATCCTTTTTCAGTTTTAGCAAGAATCTTTCCATGTTCCTCAAATGTGGGACTAGAAAATAATAAGAACGAAAAATAGATCGGAACTGCTTCCTAGCGATTTTTCCTTTTCCAGGTTTCTCTTCTGTATATTTCTGGAGAACCTTTATCTAGTTTCTCAAAATCTCTTTTGACCACTTCTATAAATCTAGTTGGGGTACCAACTCCAGCATATAACAGCAGTGCTAAGTGCCCCTAAATTACCTTCAGAAAATACTTGAGATGCCTCTCTTCCATTTACATGCCTGATTAAATGCTTATTTGCTATGCAGAGCAAAGCTTTTGCTTTGAAAGTTCTGTTTACTTAACAATTATCTTTTTGAACTGGAGCAATGCTAGAGCTTTCTACTCTGGTATTCTCAAATCCCTTCTTGGCATGGTTAATCAATCCAAAAGCCACCTTCTTGTTTAAATAGAAGAAATTAATCAAGTTTCTTTACTTGATGCAATAGTTTGAGTAGTCTCTGCATTTCTCATCTGTAATATGAAGATACTGACCCACAGGCCAGCTTAGCAGCTCTGGACTACCCCAGTGAGACAAAACAGTTTTAACTGCTAATAGGCTTTATAGAAAGATAATTCCTTTCTCTTTCAGAGGGTAGTTTCAGTGGCTATACATGTTTGGCTTTCCCTTTTCCAAAGGCTTGGCATGAACAGCTCTCTGGGAGAAAGCAGGTAAATTCCTGTCAGACTCATCTCTGCCTGAAATGTGGAGTTTAACCAGTGGTCCTTTAACTTCACTGAATGAAAAGTTTTTTCTTGGTCCACCCTTTATTCTTTTCCAGAATCAGTTCATTTAAAGGAGAATGTGACCTGTCACCTTCTAGTGGGACTGGATTGTGTTCTAGTCCCCAGATTTAGTAAACACAAAGATTTTTTTTAGCTGCGTTCACATCCCTCTTCAGCTACCCTCACTTCTTTGTGCCTTCAAGCATGCTTCAGTATTAGCCAATACATAAGGCACAATATGTATATTTTCATTCTTCCAAGAATAGTCTAGTATTAAATAACCATAAGTCAGAGACTGATCCCAGCTGAGATTACAACTCAAAATTCCAAAACTCACAGCAGAGCCCAATGTTTGAATCTCTTCTATCCAAAATTATATAAATCCTTTGTGAAAGTGGCTAAAGTACTGCAACATAGACAGCTTCAATTGTTTTCTGTCTCTGCTTAGCTGTTTTCATGGCCTCAGTCTTGGCACTTTATTTTTCTCACTCTCAATTTCTCCAGCTATAAAGCAGTGTTAAACTGTACTTCTTTGCAAAGTATTAGGAGATAAACTGAAGAAATGTTTCTGTAGTCTCCGAGTTTTATTATAGTGATTGTGATCACTATGATACTAAAGTACGCTAAAGATATATAAACAAAAGACTTCTGTGCTATTCATCACAAAACCAAAAAATTTTTGTGGATATCAAAACTGGCTGGACTGCAGTTGCTCTCCCAGTAATTACCCGTTCATGACTGACAGACATACTTGCTAGCTAGTGGATAGCACAGAGGAGTAGTCTACCTGATGAGTTCCAGCAAAATGGATACCATTGTTCACCTTTAGTCTGTGATCTGGCATATAAAAGCAATGTTAGAGAATTTAAAATGTTTCCACATTTAGTAGCATTAAGACTGGAATTTGTCAAGTAAAGCATTTTTTAACCAAAAAGTACCTCAAATTTAAAGGACAGCATGCAGTTCGGGCAGACACTTCTCAACACAGGACAGCAATGAATCTTTTACTGCTTTGCACATGCGGGTCATTGACAATTATGTAAATAGGGTAGATAAGAAACTAAAGAATCTTAGATTGAGCAGTGCTCTTTACTAGGATAAATAATTTAATAAATATAGAAGTAACCACTCTTGGAAAATTAGTTTACTTCAAAAAAGAATACCAATTTTTTGCAGTGAACTCAGTTACCCAGTCTTTGCATCATCTTGTCATACAAATTGGCCACGCAGTCATGCTGACCTAAATTACTGGTTTGTAATTGGACACAATCTTTGAAAAGTTTCTCATTTAGGACTGAACTTTTTATGACCTGCATAGAAAACTTCTGTTTGAGAAAAAAACCCCTGCAACTTCAACTGATGAGCTTTGCTCATAGGGAGGCAACAATTGATTTGGTAATTCAATTTACATGGAGGTCATTCCAGAAAGTATTTTACAAATATGACAACTGTAGAATGCTTTTCTGTAACTAGAGAGTTAAATTTTACCACTAAAAAGAATGTAAAACGCTTTCTGAATGTCTTCTTTTGGCTTTCCTGTCCTTTCATGCTTTCATGCATGAGATGCAGAACATGGGATTTCCATGCGAAGACTTGGTCACCAGCCTAACTGCTGAAATTGGTTGCTAGGAATGACCATTGTCCCAGTGATAAAATAGTGATTTGTTAAATAAAATCATTCTGTCCTACAGATTTGTTTGCCAATGGTGGGTTTAAGTATGTGGACAGCAAACCCGAAAATATGATTTCTGTTGTAGTCAGACAAATCTTGATTTAAACAAGTTTATAACGTGTTTATATTTAAACAATTTATAACCTGGTAGCTAGATCCAGACAAGCTGACTGTAGGGAATATGTAGCTTTTTCCTACAAAGTAGGGGTGCACTGGGTCAGAATTACTTTACTTACAGCTTCCCTTCAGGATGCTTTCTCGGAATGGTGTAGACAATCATTAAGATCAAAAATCTGCTCAGCAAAGTAAGGGTGACTCATATAGTTTGCTGAATCATTCATTTTTACAGTTGAAGGGCTTCACTCATTCTTCCTGCATAGCAATTGCACAAATGTAGCCTAAACTGGGTATAAAACGCTCCTTAATGTGGAGATGTTACTTTCCACTCACTGCACTCAGTTAGTTCCAGTGCAAATCATTACTCACCACAAAGAGCAATGGCAAACAGAATTTGAAGAAGAAAAGCCAGGACAAATATTATTTTGGTTATATTACATGCTCTATGGGATAAAACATGCAAATTCACACACAAACAAGGGGGTTTATACTGTTATTTATTTATTTATTTATTTACTTCATTCTTTCATGGTTTATCCTGTTGCTTTGGGCCAAAGATTCTGTTAATTAGGGTTTAGAAACAATCATATGTTTATTAAAAAAAAAAAAGGAACACATTTCAAATCAGTTACTAGTGCTAATTTTGCTTTAGAAAAAGCTTGTTTTGAAAAAAATTAAATGTGTCCACTTCATTAATTCTATGTTAGTAGCATAATTTCTGAATTGTAAGTGCTTCTGGTAGTCAGTACGTAAGTCAGAGCTTAGTTTCCTCTTTTTAACTGACTTACAATTATGAAAAATTAAATCATGTTTTGAAGTATCAAAGGATCATCATAAAAGTTTCATTTTTGAAAAGAACTTCTATCTCCACTATACCTTTTGCATAAAAACCTCAAGGGGCTGTACAAATATTCTAAACTAAATCTTACATCTCCAGCATAAAATACTGATAATAGTGTGGGTTCAGGAGTACAGAAAGGGCACTATGAGATACTACACTCACTGCTCGTTACCATCAAAACACTCACGACTGAGAAGAAAATATACATAGTATAGAAGCAAATATACCTTGTATCTGGAAGACAACAAGGAAAACACCAAGGGAGATACTGAGACCGGATTGGCTGGGTTCAAGCTTCAAGCTTTTCAGAGTTGTAACTCCATGCATCTCAGGAACCATTTTCAGTGCTGGAAATAGATGTATGCTTTACATTTGTCTACTTCAGTGGTAAGAGTAGTATGTAC
>JAYRBT010000177.1:32416840-32458102 GCA_036023395.1 Myiotriccus ornatus | reverse complement strand
CTCAGGAACCATTTTCAGTGCTGGAAATAGATGTATGCTTTACATTTGTCTACTTCAGTGGTAAGAGTAGTATGTACATATGTATGTATGTATGTATGTATGTATGTATTATTTCCTTCATGTGAAAAATACCAAACAGTTTCTGAGCACCAAGAGTACCCAAGTGTCTGTGATCTCAGACCTGACAAAAGCTGTGTTACTGGACAAAAGATAACCTGTATGGGCTTTCAGCAGCACAGACATGCACAGGTTACTGTAGCTACCAAACCTAGCTCAGTTTTTTTGACTTTTGTTGGAGGAAAGTACTGTTTAGCAGCCAGATGCTGCCCTGTAGGAAAGAAGAATGACTAAGGTGGAGACTCTGATAGGCAGAAGAGTAAGAAAAACTTTTCTTCCTGTACCTTTTTTCTTCTGGGGCAATGTAATTGTAGGCTCCATTTCAGAAAAATATAACTGGTCAGGCAATAGCTGATAATATATTTGTGTTCAGTTATGAAATATGATAGTTTGTACTGTGAAACTTTATTACATGGGTTTGGGGGTTTTTTTGATATATTACTGGCCCAACATTGGTTTTATTCTTAATAAAATCGGTTACCTAATTTTCCATCTTTTAACCCAAACAAAGCACTTCCTGAACCCCTTAGTAACTGTGCTACCTTCAGGGCTTTATTGCCTTTGCCTAAGTGGGGAGAGCTGCTATTCCGAACTTGATACAATCACATTTAGTCTCTTTTTCTTAGCACTAAAAATAGGCTAATTCAGGTTAATGGTGAGGATAAACTCTCTACAGCACACAAACTCCTTTAATGAGCTTTTCCAAATCTACCCTAGGGGTACTTATTTGAACATTGCTATCCTCATTGTAAAAAACATACAGTCACCACAGCCTCATCCATTACAGCAAAGCCATAGATACAGCTTTTGCATGATACTTTAGGTAACATTCTCTTCATCAGGTGTTCTATAAAGTTACTTATCTTCAAGTTACTTAAAAACATTCTTCTCCATCTCCTATTGTGTATGTGTGTGTGTGCAGAAACGCATGCATACATTAAGATGAAAACTGGTAAATACACACAAATATCCAATCCACAAATGGCTCTCTAAATTCCTAAGACCTCAGTCTTATCGGTACAATAGATCTGACTGACCTTTGCTAGGAAGCAGAAGTTCCCGGATAATAATATGGCACACAGAGCTGTGTGCTGCTTGCTGCATGAAATGTGGATTTAAAACTTAGGGAATATTTACGGTATATTTTAATGTATTCAAACATAGATAAAGTCTTTTCTACAGAAAGATAACTGTTAAATAAATGATCAGGTTTCAGTTCATTAAACATGTAATATTTGCATGATAAGGTGTTACGTTACACATTTTTTTGACATTCTTATACTCAACCAGAGAATATGCCATGCAGAGTTAATGAAAGAAATTATATTACTTTCTTTGTAAGGTTTATTTGCTGTATCATCACCATATGATTTAATTATTCTGATCAGTTGAGGCCTGGCTGTCATTACACTCATGCAGAGCAAGGGCAAACATTTGCAACTATAATGGTAATACTTTAACCACTTTGCATGAAATTATAGACAATATTTAAATTTTCCTGCAAACTTAAAATAATTGCAGCTTGGGAGCACATTTTTTACTTTAGATTTTTGGGGTTTGCTTATTTTCCTTCCTAATAAGCAGAATTATTTCTAACGTATTTGAGTTCCTTTAAAAATTAGACTTTTGCATGTATCTATATTTGTTCTTGAATGTCTAATAAACAACTTTGATTCAGAAATTAAAAACTGGCAATTGATTAGACTGCTCTAGAGCACAGGATAGCTCCCTGCACTAATGAGAGGTATTCACAGAGTTTTTACTGAATTAAGGAGGTGCAAATTGCAGCTTATATACAAGCACCTTTCCAAGAGGGCTAAATGACAGATACTTGCTCTTTCAGGGACTTGAACTTATCTGTAACCAGTAACACAGAAATGATAAAAATCTGGGAGGTAAAAAGTGCATTTGCTTAGATTTTCAGTGGTTTGAGAATTAATCTTGATCTTGTTAAATTTGCTGGAAAAATTCATGTAAACATCAGTTAGATGTTAAATCCTTTTGTGGATTAAAATGTTCTTACCCCTAAGTGGTGAGGTTAGCTATTGACCCACCTGAAAAAAACAGCTGTATAACAATCTTATCTGCCTGAGTCTGAATTAGATGGCTCTTTTAATATTCATACTTGTGGTTCAGCAGAGGGGAAGGCTATCTTTAACAACATACAGTAGCCAATTATTGCCTTAGACTTACTGAATAATTCACTAAAAATGAATAGTGGAAGAAATGTGTTTAATGCTTTACTCAGTTCTGAAAGTTTGATCAAAATGTGTGACTGGATAAAGCAGAAGTTTGGCACTAACACTGTCTATTAGTACTGGCACTAGATTTGCCTTTTCCAAGAGGAGGAAGCTCAAGAGATCTGGAGTATTTTGATTTGTAAATTGGCAATTGTGATTGCCCAGGGGAGTGGACAGGGGTAGAAACTGTTTTATTGAACAGATGAGAATTCCGAACACAGCAGGAAACATAATCTGCAAAGCTTTCCAAAAATGACAGCACTGATATTAAACATGTATGCCTCACCCCATTTGAGTAATAAGAGCACTGCGAGTTAAATTTATTTCTCATAGAGGGGAAAAACACATCCCACGCAGATGTGATGAAGCATCAGAAGAACAATGAGACAACCCAGAGGACGAATTCTGTGCTGTTCACTGTACACTTGAGCTGTATTACATGCCAGCCAGGTCCCGTGGCCCCTTCATACTCCATCCCACACTTCTGTGCCAAATCGAATCCCAACAGAAAGACTGCCAGCAATGTCGTTGTGCTGCATGACCTCCAACCTGAAGTTGTAGCTCAAGAGAAATAATGGCAATGGTATCAACTATTTAAACACTATTTGAAAGATAAAAAACATGAATTCTAGGCTGTTCTGTACCTCCTGCTTTCTTTCCTTCCTGATCCCAGGACAACTGCATTAATGGATCTGCCCCTGTCTTCCAATATCCTTACTTTATAATCCAAGAGAATCTGGGATACAGAAGACAGTTATGGTCAGTGGGAAAATATCTCATCACTCTGCATAACTGCAAAGTCCATCTTGTAGAGCTTGCCTGGCCCAGTTGCCTGAACATGGTAACTCCTATCACTTTAGGCAAGCTCCATATGGCCTCATGCATGTGTCCTGTCAACAGGAAGCTTATCCTGATCCAAGGGATCTTGCATGGACAATGTGGTTTTACTACTGAATCTTTGCCAGGATCAAAAGAAAAATTATGTTGCTTAGAGACTCCCTCTAAATGCCTCAGGCAAGCAGACCATCTTACTGCATAGTGAGAATCATCCCATGCTCTCTTGTCCTCTCCATAGACTTAAGCTATGTTTGGAAGGGAGTCATGGCACAGCCTTTACTTGAATAATGAGAAAATGTTGTTATGCAGTAGTCCTTGGTGGCTTATCTTTCTTTAAAGAGAAATATGGGAAAGCAACCATTAGAAAGCTCAACCAGGACAAAATACTTCAAGTTGCATCTCCCTGTGCTTAGCAGATGACAAAGACAGTGCATATCAATAATGAAACCATATGGACTCATTTTTTTACTCCACTCCCAGCTCCACTTCTTCTTGTGGCAAAGTATGTTTTTGGCATTTCATCTGTTCTAGTCACCCCTCCCATGCCTTTGATTAAATTAGTTGCATATGTAGATTTGGTTTTGTATGTTTTCTAATCTCAGATAACATCTAGCACTGCACTTCAATTGAGAGGAATAAGGATGGGCACAAGTTATATTTTATCAGTGGGTTTCCCCCTGTGTCTTTTCAAAGAACATAACACTGTTCTCCTCAGACTTCTTTCCTTTTTGCTTTGTCATCATATATCTTGAATAGTTTTTTTATGTTAGTTTCTGGTAGCTCATGCTCCTTTATTAAAAATACAAGAATTGTAAATGCAAATTGTTTTTTTTACCAAAAAAAAAGGAAAAAATTCAAATTACATTAACAAAATAGCATCAGGCAAATGTGATCCCACACCATTTGCCAAATTGTGGTGTATGAGGAGGCAGTGAGGGACTTTATGCTGGGAGTGTTTTATAACTACACTAAAAAACCCAGTGTTTTATTGTAAGTTTGTTTCAGACCTCAAAAGCCTAGTGAGGGTCATGCCAAAATAGCACAACATGGAAGTGGCAAAATAAACCCCAAGCAAATGTCTCATAGGAATATTCTGCGTGGTTTGATCGCATAGTTTTACTAGGAAAGGCTTTCTCATGCAGATAGCCTGATGGACCTGCCAGTCTTTGTGGACATTTCTGTTCTCTGTAGACATAACTCCTCTTTCTGATTGTTAAGAACTTGTTTATTTGTGTATTTTTCATTAAATGAAAAAAAATGAAAGATTTATATATCATACTAAATATAATAAATCACTAATATATTGCAGAGAAAGTGTATCTAAAATAGAAAAATCAGATCTTCAGTGATACCATTATGAAAATGTTAATACTCTGTAGCCTTTTCAGGAACATTACCGCAATTTTCATGTATTCTAATATCCCTGTAAGAGCTACCAAACACATGTGTTTGGGAGAAAGGATGTGTAGTATACATAGAAGAAGGATTCACAGAAGAAAAGGGAAGAAAAAGAAACAAGAGAAATATCTAAAACTGGGAAATAGATGGGAAGACCAAATACAAATGTAGAAAAGTGTGAAGCCAAGTCAGGGACAGTTTTGAAATCTAAAAAGAAATCTGTCAAATTGATACAAACGGGAGTAGAAGTCTTATCCTATATAGGAATCTCTCCCTAAAATATATTTTTTCAGTCAAACTTATCAGAAAAGGGATTTTATTTTAAATGCTGATCACATTTTGTGAGGTGCAGCCCGAGAACCACGATTTATGCAAAGACACTCCAATGTAATACTAAATATAAAGAGAATTATTTGAATCTAGAGAAAAATACTCCAGCTCAGTTCTTCATCACATTGGCTGATTAATATTGATTCTCCAGCCTTTTGTGTATTGCCTGATACTTGCTGCTGCTTTTTCCAGCTGGGGATTATTTGCTCAGCAATAAGAAGAGAGAGCACCAGTTCTTTTACCTGGGTGGTAGTTATGTGTTAGTAACAAACTTGCTTGGAAAGATTCAGTGATTCATCCAGAATGATGGAATGGGGTACCCTGAACAATCTGAAGGTGGCACAGAAAGGGCTTCTGAGTCTCTGTGGGTTTTGAGATGAAGTAGGATTTATTTGCAATGGTGCAGCAAAAGAAATGTTCTCAGAACTGTTTCTAAGAATAGCAGGATGACTTCTATAGCAATCCTGTGAGTAATTTGAGAGCAGCATCTATTCTGTGTTTCTGAATCCCATGAGAATATTTGAAGCATAAATGTATATAATTTTACAACTGCTTTTTTTTTTTAATCTAACTTTTTTCATTTCCAATAGCTTGACTTGGATAAGAAATTTGCTGTGTTCTACATTGTTTGAAGAATCTTTGTGGGATTTGGAAAGCAAGAGCATGCATAAAAATCTGGGGCTGCATATTTCTTCACCTTATCTGTTAGCTAATGACTAAAGTCCATGGAAATGTAAGTGGTAGATTGAAAATGAAAGACCTGGGACCTTCAGCAAGGCACAACAGAATCATTCTCAGAAGATTCATTCAGATGCTGGCAAAACTTCTTCCATGTGTTTCATTTAATAGAAGCAGTCACCATATAGTCGCTGGCATATATATGAGCACGGAAATATAGTCATGGCCAACATAGGAGATAGTAATGGTTTGACAGTTTGAGGTACTCCTGAAACAAATGTCAGCCACTCACCAATCCTGAAAGCCATTGATTACAACTCTACTACTAATGGAAAATAAAATAAAATCATTGGCATTATTGGTGAAAGGAAAAAGGGATGTGGAAAGATTAAAGGACAGACACCCTGATCTATCTGAATCTAGCTGGATGCAGCTGAAATGTTTAGAGGATTAGTAGTGGGAAGAGGCTGCTCCTTTTGCATTCCCAAAATCATGAAGTTGCTGGTCCCTAGTTCAGACGGCTTCAGGGCTACCTTGACTTGTACCTAAATCATGAGATCAAGATAGTGTTTTGTAGCAAATTATTGCAAAACTATATTTTCCCAGTAACAGTGTCTTTCCCCTGGAAACATCCCTTGCACTGCTTGGTTGGCAGAAGACATCAAAGAGCATATATCCTGTAATCTAGAAGAATATGTTTTCTTTACATTTCCTGCATGTTTATGGCTGCCATAAGCTAATGTTTCTCCAGTAATACGATTTTACGTTCTCACACTAGGCAGAAATTTGTTCCCAAACCTTCTATAAGCCACACAAAACACAGTAACATTTCTAAAAGTAAAACTTAAAGTGTATATGTAAACATATGCATATTTGGAAGTTTGAATATTTGTAACACTTGTTAATCACTAATACAGTGGAGGACAGAAAATTCCTGCCAATAGAATTCATATGACATAGAGCTGGAAAATACATACAGGAATAGTAAACCATAAATAATTATTGCCTAAAAGTGCAAGTTAACTGTTATAGTCAATATTATCTACATAAATGCTAAACTAATAAAAACCAGCAAAAAGGTATTGCTACATGTGGTATCCAAGTTCTCCACCTCAAAATACAGCAGCTGACCTTTGAAAGCTTGTAACTACTAAGAAATTTAGTACCAGATCAAGAAAAATGCCCTCATTGACTCTTTCTGTCTTTGTCCCAGTTTGTCTATTCCTTGACTTTTAAAAACTTTAACAGATATCATTTGTCCTATCAGATCATTAACACTGTGAAACACACCACAGAAAAATTTTTCCTATGGTTTCAGGAGATTAGGGGACATAAAATAGACAAATGTGATGAGTTACTGTTTTGCTTGACTCCTCCTCATTCCTGAACATAAATTGACTTTCTTTCTCTGTTTTGAAACCTGATCTGTGGTTATAGGAGTGGTGCTCAGATGGTATTTGCTACTTCAACCGAGGTAATTGCTATGTTCATTCGGGAGGGCATATCACCAAAGAGATGGTATCTCAAGAATTCATTGACGGGAATCTAAATAGACAAGAGTCCAAAGAACATCCTCGAAATGTATTTTCCACCAGATGGCCCTTTGCAGCAATCCAGGAGTGTGTGTCCTGTGCACAGCAAGTTTCTTTCTAGTGAAATGACTGAAAAAAAAAAAGAAGGTTATTTGCTTCTACATTAACAAGTGATCTTGCACATACATGGATGTCAGTCAGCTGCTCTCTCCATTTTCTTCCAAGAAAGTTTTGCTCTTGGATGTTCTCTTGGGGTTTAATTTCTTAATTTCCCAAAATGCTTTACCAATCCCCTTTTAGTGCTCACTTTTTATGCCTACTCTTACTGTTCTAAATTGATTCATAGCCAGTTAAACCAAATAATGGTTCCCAGTAATCTCAGATACACAGCATTTTCAGGTACATATTTTCTAGTAACAGTAGAATAATGTGTGGTTAACATGTTAGAGTGAAATCAAGAGATATGGAATCAATTTATGTCCTTACCACAGAGACTCAGTACCACCTTGGGCTAATCGCAGGAGAAAAAGATATACAGCACATATCCTCAGTCCTCTGATGATCTAGGAGCCTCACTCACAGCCTAGTCTCCCTATCCATCTCCAAGCAATGAACAGATAATTGTAGGTGTCTCCCATTTCTGTCTGTAAACATCATTGAACTTCCACTCCTTATTGGATTATTCTCTATGTGCATGTTCAATGGCCAGGGCAGTGAAGGCCAGATCTTTGAGAGCTGTAGACATTCTGACACCAGCAGCATCAGAGACTGCCAAGGAGATATAATAACAAGGAAGGAAAATAGCTGAAAAGGTTTATTAATTTCTAAATGTTTAATTTTTCAGGAACAACTGAGATACAAATTTTCAGGAACAACTGAAGCATCTCTTACGAGGATAGGCTGAGGGATCTGGGCCTGTTCAGCCTCAAGAAGACACAACTGGACAAGACCTTGTCTGAAAGGAGGGTGTCAAGAGGATGGAGCCAGGCTCTCCTCAGGAGTGCCGAGCAATAGGACAAGAGGCAATGGGCAGAAATTGATGCTTAGAAAGTTCCACTTGAATATGAGGAAGAACTTCTTTACTGTGCAGGTGACTTAGCACTGGAACAGATTGCCCACAGAGATTGTGGAGTGTCTCTCACTGGAGATATTCAAGAACCATCTGGATGCAATCCTGTGCCATGTGCTCTAGGATGACCTCGACTGAGCAGGGAGGTTGGACCAGATGACCCACTGTGGTCCCTTGTCCTGGTTGCAGGGAGGGGGTGGAGCTAAGAGATGTGTGGGCATGGCTAGGTTGCTCTTTTATACCACCCATGTCATGGCTGGGGGGGGGGTGTTTTGGAGGGAAGAAAAAGGTGAGTACACAACATAAGTGCACCGTTTCGTTCCCTCTCTTCCTCAGTGAAGTTGCCAGCTGTGCTAGCACTGTGGACTCTGTCCCGCCACTACCACCAGCGGTCCCTTCCCATTCCTTGGGGAACACAGCTCTAGATGGCAAATGCAGGCAGGATGTGGCGCCGAGAAAAGCCGTGAACGCAGCCAGGACGTGGGTCCAAAAAGCACTGGTGAGCCAAATGGTGTAGTGTGGGAACAGAGCAGGGGTGAACCCAATCCGAGCTGTGCTGGCCTCAGCCAAGGACTGCAGAACACATCTGAGCCCAGAAGTCCAGAAAAGTGGGTGGCGAAACATGGGCAATCCAGCTTTTTGGGAGGGTCTTCCGTCATTGGTTTTCACTGTCTCAGGCAGGGACAGGGAGTGAGAGCGCTCACGGTCTTGTCTTTGTCTCCGCAGCCACATAGAACTGAGTCAAGGTGGTGAACACCTTTCAAGCAATAAAGTGCCTTCTGTTTTGTATACAATATTAATTATACTGTTGTTGTTACTGTGCATTTCTTATTGTATTGCTGTTTACTTCCAGTGAATTGTTCTCCCAAACCATAATCTCTGCCTTTGTCCCTCTCTCACCAGACAGGGGCTGTGGGGAAGGGGAGTAATTTCTTTGGAGTTTAGTTCACAGCTGGTGTTAAACTACCACATCCCTTCCAACCTTACCCATTCTGTGATTCTGTGATTCATTCATGAGATGTGTGTTCGTGCATATGTATGTATGTATGTGCACACACTTGCATGTGTGTGCATGGCTGTACATGCATGTGTGTCCATGAACGTGTGTATGAAACACAGTTTAAAAACAAGGGTATTTCACAGGCATTTAGAAGATTGATTGAGCAATGGAAGAATTCCACTAAAAACCCAGAGCACATTTCCAACCATGTGTTCTGCATTGTACTTGTCTGCATTTCCATCTAGAATGAATAACTGGAAACACTCTGTCAATACCCCAGATCACAAGAGAAGCAGGATGCTTCTTAACTACCACACATTTTGTAAAGGAGAAAAGGCTCTTTGCTGTAGTATAAGTCAGATCAGGCTGAGGAGAAGCAATTCTGTCTCTTCCTCCCACACACAGACAATTTACACCTGCACAATTCAGCTGTGCTGAAGCATTTTAATCAATCTCAGAAAATCAAGAATAGGGTTTAAAATTCCCTTCTCCTTTTATACAGATCAGAGATATAGGAATGTCATATCATACATGTTGCAGCTGGTGTGTATGATGATGGAAAGAATTCAAAATAGTTTCCAAAAATCTTACTTCTTTTTTTTTTTTATATTTGTGAATTGGATTTAGTCATTACCTTAACTGAACACTGCTCTTTGTACAGAAAATACATGTACTTTGTTATTTACAGTGGGAGATTTTTTTTTATCCTTACAGAATGTGGAGGCTAGGACAAAATATGTAAAGCATTACTATTATCCATGATTCATTGACAACAGGACAGTTTTTGTCCATACTTCTTCAGAAATGGTGTTTCCTACAATAGTGCCAACTAAGAATAAGAGTCCATTTTTCTAACCACTATGGAAACAGAATAATTTTAAAACTAGCCCTACCTCAAAATAGTTTACAATCTAAGAAATAAGTGAAAGCAGATAAGAGGTGTTACTCTTTATTCAGCCTGGTATACTGAAACTGTAAAGAATTATATAAATTGTTGCTAATTCTGATGCAGCTTGGTGATTTGCAGATTAAACTGAAACTAAGTATGGTTTCTCCCTTACTGTTCCAAGACACATTGGAATTTCTGGATCTGACTGAACCTGACAACCTTCTTTCTCACAAAGCTCTTAGTTTTAGTTTCACAGTTTTTTAATCAGACTCGGATGAAAGGGGAGACGTTGTAGGTTTTCTGATGCCTTCTAATCAGAATTCTAAATCAAATGAAGCATCAAAATTAGATCACACTTCTTTATACTTAATCTGAATATTAACACTGTTTATTTTCCCTAATTGTTCTGAATTTGTTAAAATGCTTTCATATAAACTAGTGAATTGCCTGCAAATTTTAGCAGTCTGAGGTAGCAGGGGGAACTTCGATGGACAAAAATTGCTCTAAGGCCTAATATCTTTGAACAAAAAAAATTAGTTATCCTGTCTAATTCTTCTGTTTAAAAAATGCATCTTCAAATCTCATTAAAAAATATATGCAGGAGCAGTGGTCTCCATGTCACCTTACAAAGTGCAGATGTTTCTCATCAATTGTTGAAAGGAAAGCATCAAGCTGGAAAGAGGCAGCAAGCAGAGTTCCTGCAGTACTGCTCTTGAGATTAGTCCTGTTTGCATCTGGATGGATGTAGACATCACAGAAAACATCTGTGGTTATGAGACAAGACTGACAAAGCAAAGTGATTGCAACAGAGGAGAATATCACACCAGAAAAACTGGGTAACTTTGAGGACTGGAGTAACAGGAACGAATTCAGAGGCTAAAATCCAGCATTTAGAAACTAAGAACAAAAGTTTTACTGTAAAATCTGAGCTTCTTAGCTAGAGGCAACTCAGGAGGAGAATGACATGTACACAGTAACTGGATACAAAATTATTTGAGCTACCAATCTGCTATAACCAAATAAAACGAGAAATACATTCATAAGCTATATCAGGTACAGGGAAGGGTTAATATCATTAGTGCAGACCCTGGCACTACCTCGTATGAACTATTCTGCACAGTTACTGTGTTTCATGTTCAAGAAGGATGAATTCATGCTAAAGTAGTTGCAGAGATGGGCTATTCAACTGGTCTTGGAAATGGAGAGCTTGGCATATGAGAAGAAAATGGAAGATTGTGGTCTGGCTCATCTAGAGTATGGGGACTGATATCATAATGGACTATAAATATATGAAGGGGGAAAACAACTATTTAAGCTAGCAGACAGTGTTGTCATAAGAACACATGGGTATAATCTGATTATGAATAAATTTAGGCTGGATATTAGGATATTTTTTCTTAATTAGGGAATGAAGGCAGAGATCAGCTTCCCACTGTGAGCAGAGAGGAGAGACATGTTGGGTTGTTCTATAACACAACAGGTTGTTCTAACACTAACAGGTCAGTACAACAGAAAAATTATCTAGCGTAGGTGCTCATGTCAGCAGAGCCACATAAGTTAAATTAACGTTTTGCTCCTTATTACTTTATAGAATTATTTTAACTCACCTATGCAAAACCTCATTTTTAAAATGAAGTGGTGTTTCATCAGATGGACTGAATCTTTTAAAAGTTATCTATATACCAAACTCCATTGAATTAATGCAAATAAAATACATGGGTTAAAATCCTGGGAAGTTAAGTATTTTTCCCCAAATGATTTCTGTTTGCCAGACTGTGCTGTGGAAGATAGGGAGAAACTTTTTAGTCAGTTGTCCAAAAAGGTTGTGATATTATTTTAATAATAGTGCTTTACAGGGCTCCCCAAAAGCCTACAGTTTCATTCCTTCCTACTTGGTATGTTTAACATCCATTGTATAAAGACAATCTGTGTAAATGTTACTATATAAAGAAAGTTGTTAGTTTTATTGTTATAGCCCTGGAGACTTCAAATATTTCTAGAGAGCTGGTGAGCAGTCATTCTGCGGAGAAATAGATAGCACTGAAATATGCTGAAAGGAAGTAATAAATTATTTTGGCACATTTGTCCCTAGATTTGTGTGTCTGTGATCTGTGCACTAACATGTACTGCCTTAACATCTGACAAACTACAGACAGCTTCAACATCTTTTTCATTTCTAGCTGACTGCGAACTCTCAAAAGAATTAATTTCACCTTGGTAACTAATTTCTTTCTTAAGAAAATAGTGAGAACAATGCAAAAATAATATTTATTGAGTCCAGTCTTTTTCAGAAGGATTTAGTGTGTCCTTTCTCTTTATAAATCAGCTCTCTCTGAGATCTGAGACTACCTTTTTATGGTTCACAAGTTGTTGTTGTAATCAACTTGGCTGCAGGCCCGAAGCAAGCTGTGTGACTCAGTGACAGTTGCAATCAGTGCAACTAGGAAAAAGACAAAGAGCTGATACATTTGGAACCCACAGCGATGGATGAAAATATTTGGAGAGCTTTTCAAGCACTCTATTGGTTGAAGAGTTTCAGATTAATCTGATGTTTAAAATATTAAATATCATTTCCAAGGAATATGTATGCAGCATCTAATGCCGCCAATTTTTTTTTTTACTAAAAGAGCATTATGTTTCAATTAGATACGATACTGTTAACAACAAAATGTTTCACTCTGTTGCTGTGCAGTACGAGACTTTTGTTTAGGAAATGCTTACATATGTTTCAATACAGGCAGCAAGCTACACTACCCTAAAGCCACAAAGTGGTCAAGAATGCCATTAGTGTTATGCATGACCTTAACTCTTAGAAACATCAGTGAGATTTAAATATGGGCTACAAAGAAAATTCTTTGAATTTAACATGACCATTTACCATCCCAGAGCTTAATACAGCCTCATGAAAAATAACAGCTTTCCTATCTGGAATTTGAAGATTGCTTTGAAATCAAAGATGTTACTTCAGTAGAAGGTATCTAAAATTTTTCTTCCTATAACTGATAAGTCCCTTGATACAAATCTCGTGTGTAAACTCTTTCACAAGCATTTTGGTAGCATTTGTGTGATCTGCTTGTGAGAGCAATCAGGAATCCACGCTAACTAAACACTGCAGGGACAAGTTGAATCTAAGGTGAAATACAGGCAATGTTAAATAGTTACACCTGTTCTGCACTTTCTGCAAAGAGAGGAAAAATGCACAAAGCATAAGAGAATGAGTTAAAGATATCCTGGATAGCTCCAACTTATGTAATAGTACTCCCACTTTCTCTGCTAGCAATTCATTGCTTCTTCATGAACAGAAATGTACTTAAAAGTCACCCACAGTCACACATATGAATACATTCCCACTCTCACATTTGTACAGTGATTCCTACAATATTACCTTGTATCAAGCAGCTTAAAAATGAATTTTTAAGGAAGAATATACAATACACACTTTAAATAGCCCTGGGAATTCAGCAGATAGATCAGCAAGAACTGTGACACGTCCCCCTGTCACAAAGAGCCTTTGGTTGCATAAAAATTGCCAGATTGGCTCAGATTAGTTGTCCATCGAGTCTTGAATCCTGTTTTTGAAGGTGACAAGTACCAGATGCTTCAGAGGCAGGTGCAAGAAACCCCCATACTGAACACTTATGTAATAGAGAGGGTTCTTCCTAAAATCAGGCAGTTGGTGGGTGGCTTGTGCTTCACAGCAGGAGAGTTTATAATGCCGTGAAATGTTTATCTTCATTATGTAACTGTGGATGTGATTACCCATCTATAGTCAGCTCGGGCAAAAAGTGCCACAGGGCTTTTAATAAACACTGCTAATCAGGACCTTGTTTTATTTCACAGCTGAGAGACGTCAGAGCAATTCAGGATCTGAGAGACCCTAGAGTATTACGCCAATTTGCCAGACTGATAATTTTTTACAGTAGAGAAAGAGCTCATAAGTAGGGTTCATCTAGCCATCTAAAAGTTGAGTGTCTGGTCTAAGGTAGGCACTAAACCAAAGATACATCCCAGTCCGAGTGCTGATAACTGGAAGCAGTGAATTTTTAGGGTTACACATGATGAGCTAGAACTAGGGAAGTAAGAAAGAAGACTTTTTGCTTCAAGACCTTGGAAAAAAAAAAATCTCTTAGGCAATTGGAATTAAAAATAGTCCAGATCCAAAGTAGACTACAATTCTAAAATAATATTCATAATTCCATTACTTTAAACGAAGAAAAGGTTTTAAGTAAAAGGATGAATGTGCACCATAGTAAAGAAGTAGAAATGGAAACACGCAGTATAAGTATCAAAAACTGCATCTATACTGGTTGCTTCACTTTTAAATTAGTTCGTATTGGTATTTTAAATTCTTTCTCTCCTTCCCCAAGTCAAAGCTTTTCTAAAAGATGCAGCATGCATGTATAATGATTAAATTGAATTTCTTTGATGGTACAATCATGCCATGAGTTAATTCAGCACAACTCTGTATGACTCCTAGAAATAATGGCACATACAGGGTAGTAGTCACACTGGTTTATAGCGTACGCCCATTTGTAGAAAAGTAAGCAAGCACAGTACAGAAAGTCTCTGAGTTTAACATTCTTTTATACTAAACAATTTTGATGAAATGGCAAAAATAAGCATGGTGGAAAAGGGTATTGGAGTAACTGGGCACCAAAAGCGATGTAAGGCAAGGTCCCTCCTTGCAGTCCTGTTACTGTGCAGTCTATTCTCTAAAGCAAAGACTATGTAAAACATTCACTTATGCTTGAGCTAACACTCCATTCAGACCTTGCATATCCATTCCTGATTCCTTTCTGCTTCTACTGGAATGGAAAACCTTGCCAAGTTATGTATCTCTTTGAATATCTGAGGGACCTTTAAAAATATAGTGGATATTTCCACTCTCATTTCTAGAAGTGAGAGAAATCGGCATGGAATAAGAATTGTCCTCCCATGAAAGTCAAGTGATGTAGGAACCTACTTTCTCATAGCTGAACATATTAAACAGTTGTGTAAATGCTCCTTGTTCATTTTAGGGCAAAAGAAACAGGTTTGCTTTAACTCTCTGCAGTGGTAAGTTGAAACTAATCTCCCAGCTGTGCCCTGAAATGAATTAAAAGTCTGAGTAAACCTGACCACAGAGTCTCAGCTTAAGTCTCTTCAACTGCATTGCAAGCTCTTGTTCCATTGTGCCATACCCTGGACATCTTTAAAGTTAATTGCCAAAGACTACACAACACAGGGGTGGCAGGGCTGGGAGGAGAACAGAACTGCTGATGGGTCATTCTTGTGTTCATTGCATTAGACCACAGTTTCCCCTAGATAGCACATTTCTGCATATGGTACAGAAATGTGTCTCTGGTTCCTATTTTATATAGGCTGAAATGACAGCAATGGATCTGTCCCTAGCTGCTGGCCAGCAGGTACCACTGTAATTTCTGAATATATTTGAGACTTTCCCTTTGGAGGATCCTAAGGACTGATTTTCTAGGTGACTATTGATAATAACAAGTCCAAAACTATTAAAAAAAAAAAAAAAAAGCTTATATTAAGAATGAGATTCTAAATAAGATTTTTGCATGTTCTTCACAGAATATTTACTTCTTAACCATTTGTGAACAATTGAGATTGCAGTCATTTTCAGTGTAGTTATATTGCCTGTTTTCTTCCTTGTATTTACCCAAATGTTATGGTATTCTACCAAGGCACACAGTTGGCAAAAATCACCACTGACTCCAAAAAAAGCAGTTTCACTCTGTCACCATCCTCTTGCTCCCCCTTCCACGTTATCTATTCTTGGGCAAGCATGGGTCATATGGTTAACTGGAAATACTGAGATTAATTAGGTTTTTTCCCCCCCCACTAGTTTTAATCTGGGTTAATTTTCCCGTGCAGTTCATTGCCCAATACACAAATATTTAGGCCACCTAAGGTGCAAGATAGGGAAGGGAACAGAGTAGGAGGAAGGTGAGGCCACTTCTTTCAGTGGCAATGCTGCTCTAGCTGGCCATGCCTTACGGCATATAAGGTATCACCAAAATCAAACATATGCTTATCCCAAAACATCCTGTGAGCATGCTCAAAAAGGACAGAATAAACTCCCTGAACAACTGATACCACAGATCACCACTGCAGTTGCTGTACACATCAGCCACATCTGCCACATCAAAGACACAACAGCTCGTACATCTGAAAACACACAAGATGTGTCCCACATCCTCCCCCCCGGGTCTGCATTTTTCCAACACATAGCAATTGCTAGCATTTTTCCATGCAGCATAGATAGTTCTAGATTACTGAAAATCAGTAATCGGAATAATTTATGAAATTTTGCCATTCTGATGAGTTAGATCCATCTCAAATACATTGGAATTGATACAGATTAGACTCTAACATTGTTTTGTATCTTGCTGGAATACATTTTTAAGGCAGTAGCATCAAGTAGAACAAGCAACTTTTTTATCCTGTATGCAATAATAGGATTTCTGCTTAGAACTTAACAAAATCTGACTTTGCTGATATACTAATATAGATTTAATCAGCTCCGTCTAGCTAAATCCTTTTTAAGATGTGTGTAATGACCACCCAGTGTTTAACTCACACTAGGATTGTGAATGAAAGCTACTACAGAAGAAATTTTCAGATGACATCTAATAATTTTCCTCAAAATGGCAGAACATCCATATGACTTCCATTTTTTGTAAACTTACCATTAGCATCTGCATACAAATGTAAGTATCACTGTGTTTTCTGGAGGCAGAGTTCAAAACTTTCATATTTAGGAGTTAGAGCAATGAATTGGTCACTTAAATTCTGCAATGACTGACTAATCTGGATTGCCATTACTTAACTTCCACTGATCCTATTAAGGATTTTAAGATGTGAATGCCATGCTGATCAGAATTATGCAACCTAACCTCCATAATACATCTATATATAATTCTTCTGCCACAGACTCAGAGTCCTGCTACACTCCATGTCCACTCCCAACCACCTCTTTCATCAGAGACATTCACAGACACACATGAAGACATTTCAAGGAATGGTGAATAAGCAGATTGGGACAAATGTACTCGGGCTCTACATTTA
Organism: Myiotriccus ornatus; assembly: GCA_036023395.1. Lineage (NCBI taxonomy): Eukaryota > Metazoa > Chordata > Aves > Passeriformes > Tyrannidae > Myiotriccus > Myiotriccus ornatus. The sequence goes on along the minus strand of JAYRBT010000177.1, from coordinate 32,440,941 downwards.
GTTGTAGCATATGAGAAATGCTACATGAGAAGTCCCACTTCATCCAGTAAATATATTTTGTAACACAGAGCTGACTGCTGCCTCATCATAATTACTCCTGGTTAACTGAACATTTTCAAGTCTAACGTTAGTCACAAAAGCTGATGAGTTTGGGATGCATACATGTATGAAAATTACAAAAATATAGAAATTCATAATACATACTATTTCACTTAGATTTCTTCGTGTATGTTACATGGCTTCTTAATAACATACGTTGCCTTAATATTGCTTTAGCAGTAACTGTTGTCTCCCCCTTTTCCATTTCAAAGTCCACAGCTGTCAAAATGTTACAGCAGAGCATAGACATATAAATTAGTTTTGGTAAAGTGCAGCTAAAGAGGCATTGGATATGGGAAAACAGCAAATGCAATGTAAAAAATCATTATTTAAAACCATATTTGCCTATTCCATACTGGGCATATCTTGTGTCTAGCTAAGGAGTCACTTCTGTACCTACACCAAAAAGTGACTACACTTCAGCAGTTCCAGTAAAAACTACCAGAAGTTTTTCTTTTTAGAGGTAACTTTTCCAGGTCATAGGGAGAAAGGCCAGCTTTCAACTCAGGACATTTAAATTGTACAGTTTGTAACAGAAGAAAGCGAAGAGGCACAGAATGTACAAAGAAAGACAAGGCCCCAAAACATGTGGTGCTTGGGACACAAAGTAGTCATTTGTCTGAGGTTTCTGAATGGTGACACATATGCCTAACCCACTTCTGCCCTGTTTGCACAGGCAGGGCTCACATGTACTTCTGAAATGACCACTTGCATTGAAAAGACCTGATCATTTAATTCTGCTCAAAAAAATCAAACCTGGAAAGCCCTAAAACCGACTGCTGGTCAGCAAAAGAACACCAGTACTCCAGGATTGTGTTCTTCAACCTTTCTAACCTGGGCGGAGGTAAACAAAAAAACAGGATTTCAAAATCGAGACGCAGACCAGTTCAGATTTTCTGTTGTCTTTATGATATTCAGATGATGAGAGAAACTGCTTGCAAGACCTCTGATTCATATACTGCGGCATGAGACTGCTTGCAGAAGTCAAAGAGCTACCATAAGTGAAGAAGCTGTGGGTCCTTCTCCGCTTACCTCCTTCACGCAGACAAATAAAAGTTGCAAGATGAGTTCACATATTTCTTAATAAAGACACTCATGAAAACCTTAAAGAGACTGAAATGATTTGAAATTATTTGTGGTATATTACAAAACAGTTCATTTTACTGAACTGCCACTATGAAAATAATTTTTACGTTGAATATATTTGAAGAATTAAAATAAAAAAGGCACTCCTAAATTAATGACCTTTTTTGTCATCATCGTGTCTCATTCTTCAGGCGCAGTGAATAGAGCTATACCACCATCTGACAAACTGAACTGATTCTTGAGTATTCTTTTACAGGATCACATTAATCAACTTATCTTAATCAAAACATCAACTCACAGAATGTTAAATATTTCAAGTTTGAAGACAGAAGAAAATCAGAAATAAATTTTATTTAGGATCTTTATTTATTTAGGATCTTTATCAGAGAAAGCATGATAGCAGTTTACTGTAATTGTTCCATTATGTTTATGGTAGAACCTTCTATAGAAACGTGAAATTTCAATCCATAGGAATACTGGAAAAAAAAAAATCTATAAATGAAATGAGCCTTTCCTTGCCTGCTATGTAAGATGAAAATAGACTGATGTTTAAAATAACACCCTGCAAAATAAGAACCTGACCAAAACTGTATATGCTGTATATGAAAATGAACAATTTCCTTAACAAATACCCTTCAGAAATCCAATACTGACCAGCTTCTGTGCATTCAAACAAATGCTGCAAGTTTATAGTCTGGCCTTCAATGATGTGAGGCACTCCAGGTTCCCTTGAAACAGTGAAAACTCCTTCTCCTGATTTCCCATGTTCCTGTCTCTCCCTTCCTTGGGAAAAACAATTAGCTAACGGTAGTGTTGGAATCAGAGACATTATTATTACCAGGGGATCTTGCCCCATCTTTTTCAAACAGGAAGACAGAACACTCATCGCCACTCCTATGGCACCACCACAGTTGGGAAAAAAAAACCCCCAGTTACATGAAAAAACTAAATGAGATTACAGTTGACAGAGAAGGCTCTGAGAGCAGCTGTGAAAAAGCGAGGAAGAACACAAGAAGCTGGGAATAACAAATATACATGGGGAAAGTGATGTGTCTTACAGTAGCACTACTGGTTTTGGTTCTCCATGAATTTTCGACAATGAAATATATCAGCTGGCAAGCATACATACAAAGACTAAGCAGGAAAAAATCAAAATCCAACTGACAAACAAAACCACAGTATCATCTTTTATTATAACCTAATTTACTTGATGGTCTGACTCATGATTTTTGAGTCCTCGGGGTTTGCAGCACTGCTCCACTTTTTCATCAGATCAAGCAGCACATTTAAAATGTTAAGTTCCTGAAAAGGGATTCGGATTTGGTTGCTGCTGCTTCTTGATTTCACTGCTTTACCTGGATCAACTACAAATGCATCCTTTCGATGTGCCTTTAGAAAAAGAATAAATCGGGTTTACGCGCACCCTCCTGTGCCGTCACCCACTTAGAACCGCAGAGTTACGGAGTTAAGGAAATAATTACAAGAAGGGCCCCGCTTTTCCACATCTTCGGCGAGGTACATTGGCAACAGCCCCATATGGCATCACTTAAAGCAGCGCAGACCCAGGTCACCGTGACCACTGTCCCCGTTCGCCAGTCCCGCCGCTCCGCGCCGCGTTCCGGCGGGCCGCGGGGGCCGCGGGCGGGCGCTCCGGGGGGAAAGGCCGCTGGCAGCTCTCGGGCAGGGGATCCTACTTCACCAGACTCCCGCGCTCCCGAGAGACACCGGCACTCAGCCGCTGCGTTCGCTTCGGCTTAAAAAAGTAGTAAAACAGTGGGAGCCCAGCCCAGCTGCGGAGAACGCAGCGCTCAGCCGCGCCCGCCGCGAGCCCCCCGCCGCTGCAGGCGGATGGGCCAGGCCCCTCGCCGCCGGCGGCCCCCTCCCTCACACCACTCCCCGGGACGCCCTCCCCGGCCCAGAGCGGCGGCCCGGGGGCTCTGCGCGGCCCCGCGCCGTGCCCAGCGCGCCCGCCGTGCCGTCACTGCGCCCCCGCCCCAGGCCCAGCCCGGCTCCGGGGCCCGCCAGCCCCGCGGCCCCCGCGCACGAAGGAGCGGCGGTGGGGCAGCCGCGTATCCCTCCGCGGCGCCGTGCGTGCGTGTGCGGCAGCGGCGTCTCCGCGGGCCGCGCGTGAGGCAGAGCCGGGGGGAGGGAACTACTTTCAGGAAACTCGGGCGCCGGGCAGCGCCGGGCGCCGCAGGGGAGGCGGCGGCGCGGGCTCGTCTGCTGGCGGGCGCAGGTCAGGGGGATTACTTTCCTCCCCTCGCTCTTCTCTCCGCTCTCCCGCCTCCCTTTCCCCCGTGGTTATTTTGGATCAAGCTGTGGCGGCGGAAGGAGCCTGAAGTCAACGCTTCCGCCCAGTTTTCCTGTGAGGAGGAGGCGGGGGCGGCCGCTTGGAGCCGAGGCGGTGGCAGCGGCCGCTAATGGAGTTGCTGCTGGGGAGGAAGCGCCGCCGCTGAACTTCCCTGCGGGCTTTCTCCCTCTTCTCCCCCTCGTCCTGAGGCCGGGGGCTTCTCTCTCGCCCTGGCAGCTCCGCTCCCCCCCCCTCCCCGCGCCTCTCTTCACACAAACAGCCGTGACGCATCCTCGTTCTCCGCCGTCCCCCCCTTCCCACCCCCAGGCTGGTTTAAAACGCCTCCCTCCCCCCGTCACCAGCCTTCTCCTTGGGGCCGACGCGTCCTCTCTCCGCAGTGCTCGGCGTCGCTTTGGAGGGGGTGGGAGAGCCCCACCGAGCCTCTCTGCCCCCCTTTTCCCTTTCCCCCCCTTCCCTCCCCGCCTGTCCCGGCCTGTGGCGGCTCCGGTGTCTGGAGGAATTTGTGCCGCCGCCTGCCCCGGCTGTGCGCGGGAGGCGGGCGGGCAGGGAGGGAGGCGGCCGAGCAGCGGCAGGAGGAGGAGAAGGAGGAGGAGGGCAGCGGCGAAGGCGGCTGCAACGGGAGATGAGCTGCAGCGGCAGGACGGTGCGGTGCAGCTTTTTGCGGCAGGGAGCCATCCCTTGTCTCTACAACTCTGTCCCCCTTTAACCGGGAGCAGCTCAAGAACAGAAGATCCGTGGTTGTTGCTGCTGTTTGCACCACTACCTTCACCACCACCGTCTCTAAGACGGGGGAAATACGCTGCACCGCCGGACAACGGGATTTCGTGTTTCCAGGATAAAGACCGCTCTCCTCCCCCTTTTCCCCTCCTCTCCCTCACTTCACCGCACGGCCCGTGCCCTGGCCGGGGGCGGCGGACCGGGGGGGTAACAATGGTGAAGTTTCTAGTGAGTTCTGGCTGCGCCCTGGCTGCGTCGGTGCTGCTCCGTGTGCCTGTCGGATCGTGGTGAGGAGAAAATGAGCGAAGAGACGGCGACTTCTAACAACGAGTAAGTGGCCGTGCCCTCACCTCCCCTGCGCCCCGGGATCGGGATGGGGATGGGGCTCGGCGCGTCCCTTCGGCTCCGCGCCCCGCGGGGCCTTTGCCCGCGCGCGTACGTGTCCTGTCGTACCCCTGCACGGACTGCGCATTGCTGCTCGCGTTCATGGAAGCCCAGAAGCTCCCTCTTTGTGAAGGAGCTTAGTTGGGAAGGGCTGCGAGCCGGCGGTCAGAAAAGCATGGTTTAGTTAAAGGCCGATAGAAAACGGTGCAGATAACGATGGTATCTTGGAGCGGGAGGATGGGTTTAGTATGCCCAGAGAGGTATCGGCACGTACCACCTCTGATAATATCCTATTACTTGTAGATATTTCACATGGAAACTAGTGTGTGGGAGCTTCATCCTGCAGGAAACTGCTTCTGAATTTTAATTGGATGAGTCAGTCAGTGTAAATACAGATTAAACCTACCCTAAAGCTCTTTTTTTTTTTTTCTTTTAATGAGCACTTGTGACTTTTTTGTTTTTATTTTTCCACAGAGAGGAAAGGGACAGTTCAAGGATCTCTTAATATTTTTACTGTGACTGGTTTGGAGGGAATCCAGAGGAGACTGTGTGTGTGCGGCTGTATCCTCTTGAATGTAATCTGTCGTTGAAATACATTTTGGGTCGGAGGCGATAAATATTTGTCAGAAAACATCCGAGTTCTTTATGGCATTGAAAAAGGAATATAAAGTATTTTGAAACTTTCCTGTGATCGGGAAGTTTAGCGTTGATTGCTGCGGTCTCCGAGCCGTAGCGTTACGATTTGCGATGTCGGTGTTTGCTCGGGCTGATTTTATGAATGATGCGGTGACTGCCGCGGCCATGGCGGTGGAGAGGGAGCGCTGCGCCTGTTGTGTCTGGGGGTAGCGGTGAGGGGCAGGGGAGCAGCCGGGCTGCCAGGCAGGATGCGGACGGGGCTCCTCCGGCAGGAAAAACGGACTTCCCATTTCACTGCCTTCCTCCAGGCAGAGCCTGCACACCTTCCCGTGCGGTCCCCAAAAGGGGCCTTCGGGTCCCCGGGGAGCAGCCCGGGCCGAGCCCCGCGGGGAGCGGGGCCCAGCGGGCCGGGGCTCGGGGCGCTGCCGCCCGCGGCGCTGAGCGGGCCGGGGCGAACCGGGCCGGGGCAGCCGCGGGGCCGGAGCCGGGGCCGCCGCCGCCATGTTTCCTTTTTTTGTGAATCGCTCTCATTTGCATACCACAATCTCCATTCATAAAAAAAAAAAATTACAGAAAAAGAATTGCTGTCACCACCGCTGACCTGCGGCGGAACCTGCCCTGCGGAACCCGCGGAGCGGATGCTCCCGCGCCGAGGACCGGCCTGCGAGCCGCGGCTGGCGGCGGAAGGTCTCCAGGACCTGCTGTATTAATATGTGCTGTTCGCTGCTTGTTGACACAGTTATGTGGGAAATATCAGCTCGGGGAGGTGCTGGGAGCACGTGATCCGCTCCATTCATAAAATACCTGGCTGTCCATTCACAGTGCAGTACAGTGTCTGCATTCAGCAGCCTCGCAGATCAGACCTGCATGGGAAGGGAATGGCAGCCAGGCCGGCAGGTTTATCGGAGAAGACAAGAGAAAGAGGGCCTACGGCTGCGAGCATGGGAAGTCCCTGTAGGAAGAGCTGTGGGGGAAAGGAGAAGGTTTATTTTTATGGTTTAAGCTTGTCCTTTTCCTCCAAAGGACCATTAATTCAGAAGTACCTTCTCGCTGTACCATCTAAGCTAGGAAGAGTTATATTCAGAAAATGTTGAAATATTTTCCATTCCAGAAATATTGACCCAAAAATAGAATACTGAAAATCATATTCATTATTATGAACGTGTTTTCAAGACAGTATGTTAATCCATTTGGAGTAATTTACATTTTATTGAACAATACTGTCTTAGATGTGCAAAATATCAACCTGGTGCAGAAGGAAGTCGGTCATACCTAATGAGGCATCTGAAAATGTTGCCCATTATAAAATACAGGTGACAGTGAAAACAACTAAATTGACAGAAATCAGCGCTGTGGTTCATTTTTGTCTACTTTGAGAATTTTACGGCAGATTAGCAATCATTTCTCCTTAACCTATGCCATGGCTAAAGAGACCTCTGAAATATCAGAATACTGGAAATGTTTTATTATGGGATAAATAGTTTAGAGATCAGTATATTAACTTTGATTTTAAATATATTGAAAATTAAAAAGAAAATAAAATTGAATGAAATTTACTGATGAAGAATCCCTAAAGCAGACAACGTATTTGTTCGATGTAACTGTTTTGTGGTTGCCAGTATTAAAATGGTCATGTTCGTTGCTCATGAGTACCTATTTCATTATCCTAATAAAATACGCTGAGGTGATCCTTAATTATACATTCATGGAGTGGAGGAGGCCTGTTGTTACTGCAGCCTGAGAGAGTACCTGAAATATTACTAACCTTTACTTAATATGAGAAAGGAAAGCTCACGTACAGTATTTGGTTTGAGTTTATTCAGTTATAGAACGAAATGTGTATAGTCTTACAAAGCACTGTAAACAGTGATTTTTCTCAAAGAATAGATTTTTATTAATTTCTACTTAAGTTATTAGAATATTAGAAAAAAAATAAGAAAAGTGTTTCTCAGTTGCTCTGCTTTTTTTTGACAGCATTTTTGGTGAGGCCAGAGTCCTCATTTCTCTCTGGTTGCTTTTGCACACAGCACAAATGTGTCACTTTAAATGGTTGGGAAATTCGATTGAACCTTCAGCTAAACCATTTGTGAAAACAGTACAGATCCACAAATTGAAATTGATCATATATTAAAAATTCATTGATGATATCAATGGCCTTGAGCTCATTAACAGATCTTTTGTCATATAAGAGAGAATACGGGTACTTTGCAATGCATTTTGTGTCATTGTGGCTATCGCGAATATTCTGGTAATTGAACGTTTGTTTATAAAACTTCATTTTATGAAGTAAGATATAAATATTTGTGGTGTCTAGAGTTTGACCTCAGTTAATGATGTTAAATTCTCAGTGGTGGTGGGAAAGATTAATTAAAAAGCTGCATTAAGTGCTACTAGGTTTCTTCTCGATCATGAACATATGGAAGGCAGTCTTATAAAATTCTCATTGCTACAGATGAGTCTTCATTGGTGATTTTTACATTGTTCTTGTAATGATGTTATTCTCTATGTCAGGTGGTGTTATACGAAACTTTATTACGTGGAAGTATTTCTATACTTCTGGATAATTATAGTCTTTTTGCCCCTCAGTGGTGTTTTGCAGTCAGTGTGGACAGCATCAGTGCAGTGTGGTCATAAATACTATCAGTTTTCAATGAAGGAATTTGTAGATTTGTGGACTCACAAGTTAATTTGCTATTTATGCAACTTAACATAATAATGTCAAAGCAGGGAGGTCAGTGAGCACTGTACCAAATTCCTGTTTTGGGGATAGATTTTATTGCTGAATAGAAATGCTACTGAATTCAGTGTTAGGTATAACAGAATAACTGTTATGTTATGTAGTCCCCATTCAGTAGGGATGAATGATGACAGGCTTAAGATGGAGTCTGAGTTGCTGCTATTGAAAAGTAGGAGCACTGCTTTACTGGCTTGTTTACCTTCCTCTGTATTGCAGGTAGCCACCTTCTTTTTCAGGGAATGCTTGTGCTCTGGAATTGTATTCAGAGGTGCTTTTACATACTGTATTTTTACAGATTCAGACTGTCATATGCTAATTGTTTTACCACATAAATATGGGTAATCTTATGCTTATTTTCCTAGGTAATGTAATAAAGAAATTATAAGTTAAAGAAATACAGAGTATATAGTAATGCTGTGTGCTTAACAGCCTCTAGATAATGAAGCTATAAATATCTTCAAGTGTTGATTTGAAAAGTAAAGCTGAACTATATTTTTAAATAAGGTACTTATTCATGTCTTCCTTCAATATATGTGAAAATACTGTTTCTACTTCATTTGTGATTCAGAATTGGGTTGAATTTTTATTACAAGCTCAGATACTGAAATTTGAACAAGAAATTGTATCACAGAAAGTAATGCTAATTACTTCAGGTTTATTAGTTCTGTGAGGATTTTAACATTTTTCAGCAGGCTAGTATTTTTCTGCTGTTTGGGGAATATATAGACTTTGAAAATTTTCATCCCTTAATGAAAGACATTTGTAAAAAGAAGTAGGTGTGGTGTTTTTTTTTTAAGGAAAGCATCTTCTAACCCAATTGATTATATTAAATCATTGCAATTCTGATGTATTTTCTTTTGAGAGAATGGTTCCTTATAGAGTCCTTGGGAAGCATTTCCAGTCTTATGAACTGCTTCTTGCTGTCTGTTTGGCTTTATGTTACATGACGCTATTTTGAAGGTGAAGCTGAATTTGCATGTTACATAATCTGAGAGTCAGTTTGGTGTGGTTTTGTTGTTTATTAAAAGCTTCACTCAAGCAACAATCTTTGATTACTGTGATACTGCAGAAATATGGTTTTGGGATGTTTCAGCATAACTGGAGCCAGCAATAATATTTGAATTAAAGAATGATGAGTGTTTCTCGTGTTTGTTCATTTAAAATTCAGTGCTCTTGAAGTGTTAAAGTGACAGTGAGGATGTCAGTGTGCCTTTTAAAAGTAGAGACCTTTCTTGAAATGAATATATGCTGACAGGATTGAAAGTCACAGGATTAAAGCTGAGGGCTATCTAGTGGTTTTTAGGCTAAACACTGGCAGTTTTGTTTGTTATTTACCCGTTCTTGTGTGTATCTGGAGAAATCGTATGTATTGGTGATACCTTGATGGGGTTACAATGAACACCAGAAATAAAAAATACTTTTTAGAGTACTGATACAAGCTTAAAAAGGAGACAGAGGAAATAATTTTGTCTTTTTCTGGTTTTCACTCCCCTGATTCAAAATAAGTAACTATGATAGGGCATACAGTGTATGTTGTCTTAAATGCTGTTGTTCAAATGTTTAAATGTCTGCCTTCTTCCTCTTGCTTTTCTTTCTCAGTTGGAACATTTTGCAGTTTCCTTAAAGGAATTTGAAAGATGTCTGGAAGTTGCCATTTTCTTCCAGATCCCAGTTGCTTTATGGCCATAAAAATGAAAAATCTTTTGTCTTTTTCCTTTCTCTTCCAGTGCGCAGCAACATTTAAACAAGTAAATTTTAGCTAACACAGTTTGCACAGTTACTGAATGGCTGGAATTGATTGTAAACAGAAATTAAATGGTCCCCAAAAATATAAAATTTGTTCCTTCTTCTCCTTATTAAAAATATTCGTGCTTCTTTCTGAAAGCACTTTCTGTTGTTAAATATTTATTTAATTATTGGCAAGTAACTTGGTACAAATATTCCAAATTAAACTTCAATAAGATGAAAAGACATTTGCAACATTTTTTATACTTTCTAATACTTCGTTAGGTGTGTCCCTTTACCAGTCTTGGTAGTCAGCAGAAATAATTTTCAGCATTGCTTTGTTTTTGAAAGAAGGAAGAAGACTGGATGCTCTTTTTTATTGACATATATTTCTAGTCTTAATAGCAATACATACTTCTGTTGCACTTTTTTTGTACTCTGTAAGAGAAGATTTTTTTTTTTTTTTTGCTAATGCTTAGACTATGCTCTAGTAAAATCTGTTGTCTGACACTACTCCCTGTGGTTTTTCTCATTCATGAGGTGATAACATGCTGTATATGGTAACAGATTTTATGTTATATTGTACTAGGGTAAGCCCAGTACTTCTCCTACTTGAAAATTGTAATAGGAATCAATCCATAAGATTCCAGTGGCGTTGGGTTAGGGTTATTACAACACTTACTTGTACAAAGTAAGCAGACATTTTAGGTGCATGTGTTTTCAAATCTTTTCAAGCTTATCTTCCATCTAATGTTCATAGTAATATCTGTGACGTCAGTTTGTTAAAAAAAAAATGTTTATTTATATTCATTGCTTTATTTTAATTTTCCCCTACATATGACAAGAGAAGAATTAAAAAAAAAAATAAGCAACCTACAAATCTTTATGTATGCTGAGGGACAAAAAAATGTGCATTTAAGTGCTCTGAGTATTAAGATTTGTTTATAAATGTGATTCTGATTAAATAACAACTGACTTGCTATGCCATTGCAGGCGCTAACTCCCAGTGCTCCAAATAAGGTGGGAAAAATAGATGGTGATAATAATAATGTCCCAATATAGTGATGATAAATGCATCTATACAAGGAGATCACTCACAAGCATTTTTTTCTCTAAGAACTCCCTGTCATATGACACTAAATAATGCAATTCAAGGAGAGAAAATAGGCCACAGAAACTTCATCAGGTACTGTGTTCCATTCTGCATTGCTGCCTCATACCAAGCTTCCATTTAGAAGGAAATATTTTTCGTGTGTGCACTATGCAGGAATTCCCCAAATGTGTATAATTGAAACATCTGAACCATCTTAAAGACAAGGTGGTAAAGAATCTGTTTCTTCTTCTCCCCCCCTCCAGATGTATGAATTGTTGTGTCTTGTCTACTGCTGTTGGTGATAATTTAACTGCGTGAGGAAGTCTAATTCTGTTGCAGCAAGTTTAACACTCATCTATTCAGAACCCCAGAAGAAATTCTGTGACCCAGATGTTTGGCTTGAATGGTTTGTGAGAGCAGGTGTCATTAAAGTCTATGGAAGAGTTGTCTTTTTTAAGAAACTCGAGGAAAGCAGTACCAAATAAATAGATCTTCCCCAAGATGATCTGACAGCTGTTGACAACTACCCTTTATCTTTGGGTCCTGCTGATCAATTGCGATACTAAACTGAAGTTTGTCAAAGCAAAAATGAAACTGATGTATTTCAGTTTTAAGTCAAATGCTGTGAACAAACAAGCATACCAACAAGGAGCATCAAGAATTTCATTAATGAAATAAGTCATTACTGAAAACTAGTGTCAGCTTTATTAAAAATTGTTTCTGAATCAGACTGAATAAACCCACACTGTAAGATACAGCTGTGAGTAAGGATTCCTGCCTGGCTTTTTTTTCTTTCAGAAATTGTGCAGAACTGTTTTGGTGAAGTGGTATAAACCTTGAGGGCGGAAGTTATTTCTCTCCCTTTAACCTCTTGAAGGAATTAAGTAAGGGTAGTGAAAGGTGGGAGTACAGAACCTGCTCTGATTTAGAAACTTTTCAGCCTTTCAGATATGATAAAGTATTCTGAGCCCTGGGTATTTTTTTCTCTGCACGATGTGTTTACATTACTCTGGATCCCAGTCCAGCACACCTTAATACGAAGCCTGTGATTGAGGCCAGTATATGTTGAATCTTGAACAGAAACACAGTTTTTAAAAGGCGTAAAGAAGCTAACTCAGGACTTAGAGTTGAGGCCCATACATTTGTAATGGGGAATCTTGAGGGGTTTTTTAATCTGTAGAAGTAGCTGACCTTAGGGACCAAAGCTGTATGTTTTTAGGCAATGGCTGTTGTTGATAATCACTGGTCTTTGCTCACTTTAGAATAATTTGTAAGTTTCCTAGTAGGATAGACTTAGGATAGGTATGTTCGTTCCCTCTTCTGAGGGCAATTATCTATCTCGTTACAAATTCCACTTGTGGTTCAAATGATGCTGATGATCTGTGCTACTGATGACATAAAAAAAATTTGGGGTTGCTGTTTCTAATTTTGCAAGATTTTAAAGAAAAAAATGGAGAAGAAATTGATTGCTGGAACAAGTGGTACATAATAAGCATGCCAAGAGAATGCAAAGTTGTAAAATGAAATGCTTGAGAATTTTCAGACTTGAGAGCTGAGATTGTTTGTACAGTCACAATCCACGTGGCCAGGGAGTATGAATTTTGATAATAAGGCAGATCCAGAAACGTAATCAGACAGCCTAGGTTCTGCTCCCAAATCTTCAATACTAGGAAATACCCATTTTCTTTATTTCAGATCCTTGCTTGCCTCATTTGCTGCTCCTCCTGTGCCAGAGAGGAGGACTGCACCTTCTGGTCACACACAGGGGGTGCTGTGTAATTGAAGATTGCATCTTAATAAGCGTTCAAATTCTGTAAATACTAATATTGAAAGGTAAAGCAGTGTTCTGACAGATTTGTTAGGGGTTGGCTGTTGGCATGTATGAGCTTATTTGCCCATTTGCTATGGAGGCACATACCATAAGGGTTTCTGTGGTGTCCCTTGTATCCTGCAGGAAGTGTCATACTTCAAGCATGTAAGTGCAAGATCCTTGCAGCTCTTATTGAAATAAAAATACCAGTTACTTATCATTTCTTATTCAGTAACTATGTTTTCTATCTGTATCTTTTTTCCTACCTCATTTTTTTTGTGAGGGGGTGGAGGGGAAGGGCAGGCAGGACAACTTGTAGGTAAACTGTGTTGTTCACAATATCTTTTACTATGTTATGCTCTGTGGTTCCCAAAGAAGTTAGTGTGTGTAAAATCAGGCCATTATTAGACAGCTGTTTTAATGCATTAAGGCCCATAAGTGTCTTGACAGAATCTTGCTTAATCTCCTACTTCTTTCAGCTTCCAGAAAACTTTTTAATGGATGTGTAACCACTGCTTGAGCAGTCTTGTGATGATCTCTAGCACAGTACTTTCATGCTTTCTGTATTTGTACTGAACGGGGCTGGCTTAAAATATCTTATATTGTCCTAGCTGTATTCAACTTGACACATCCTCTAGAAGAGCCCCCATATGCACCTTAAAATGTACGTGCTCTGTTACTATGGTGATGGAGAATAATCGTGCATGTTAACAACCCCGCATTAGGTAATGGAGGATTTGCAGAAATCAGTTAAGCATCTGCCTGGGGCACTGAAAACTGAGTCTGTGACCATACCTCCACCCCAGCCTCTTGGCTGCAGGCAGGCTGAGGGAATCTTGATATGGGATTACATGCTTCCCGCTTTCCAGGTTGTTTGAGGGGTGAAGATGACTTTTTGGTAATAGTTTCAGAAGTTGAAGTAACGTTGCCTTGTCACGTGCTTTTTAAGTATCTTCCATCATATGCTTAGAGTGTTCTGCATGGTGCAAAGGAGATGCTTGGGCAAGCACGTTTTATATTTGTCATTGATACAAACCTGATTTTGTTTTTCTTTGAACTCGCTAGGCTGATGGTGCATGAATTCACTAGCTTTCATTTCTCATTTATGACCACCTGCAAATCCTGCAAAAGGAGAATATGTCCACATTCATTCCCCTGAAGTAAGGTAGAAAACCTGAGCTCTTCTTCATCTGTTAGTTGAATTGTATATGAAGTTGAATATGTATATTCAAGAAAGCTTTTCCAGAACAAGACATGAATTTAGAGTGCTGTAGTTTAGTATGGTGTAAATCCTGTGGGGGTCTTTTATTCTCCTTATCCTGGAGTAAGTTGTGGTTAACTAGGGGAAAACTGATAAGCTTAGTTAGCTAATTAGAGAAGCCTTTTCAGATTCTACCCTCTCTTTCCTCCTCTACTGTACCTTTTTAAAACTGTAGGGATTTTGCATTGATTACTTAGTTATTTGTTGGGTTTATTTCTTTGTGGGTGTTTTTTTGTTTGTTTTGTTTTGTTTTTCATTTGTTTGATTGTTACTTCTGAAATGGCATGCCTTTTCCATGTTTTGAGGTATGTATGGCTTTTAGAGACCCATCCCTGTAGGTTTTGGCTTTGTTTTAGCGTTTTGTAGGAAGCATTTTTCCCCTAAGTATTTCTCTGTATTAGTGTTCTCATACAGCTTATCCTGAAAAGCTTCTCTGGAAAGTAAAACACTGGTTAGTGTCGCTTTGAGATGTTTTCACTGGTCCACTGAGCACCCTTACAGGTATTAATACCAGGGTTTTACCCTTGAGCAATGGTAGCAAGAAGCCTGTTTTTGTACTGCTCTGGAACAATAAAAACATAACCCAAATAAAAACATGTGTTTCCTTTGCTGTGGAAAAACAGAATGTTTCCCACAGGCTACAAGTTCATTGTGCTTTCAGCAGTGAAAGAAGAAGACATTACAGAAATGTCAAAAATCAATATTGAGTCAAATTTTTGCTACAGAAAGTTCAACTTTTTTGATATTTGCAAACAAATCTTCCTGAAATAGAACTGCAGTTATAGGTATATCTCCTTTTCTGAACAGAATCAAAATGTACGGATCAAACTTGAGGAATAACTGGCAATAAGTTTACTAAGTCTGTTATTTCAGGTGCTTTTTAGGCCTGAGCAGCTATTGGCAGATATAGGATTGTTTTTTCTATGTTTTGGCCAATCTATGCTGTTTGAGCTTGATCCCCACAAATGAAGCTCAGTGGATGAAGTAAAAGCTTTAGGTTAGTTTTAAGATGCTCATACTCCTTTCATCAAGAGTATGCAAACAATGAGCTTCGATGGATTTATCATCCCAAATAGGGCACAATGATCCAAACTTTTGCCATGTGCTTTAGGAAAAGCTCATTTCAGTAGAGAAGTTGCAAGAGGTATGCTGATTAAATTTCACATGGCAAAGGAGGAAGGAACAAGTGTCACTTCTCAAGGGCAAGAGTGATTTTGGTCAGGTTTTCTGAGATTGCTTCACAGTTTTAAAGGCAATTACAATCAGGTAGTACAGAAATTGTAATATCCTATGGTAGAGATTATCTGCTTTCTGCGTTTTTTGTTTCTTTGCTAACTTATAACTATGTATTTTACAGTGGAGAAAACATAACTGCCATTTCCCAGTTACACCATTAATATATGTGATCTAGGGTGTATTTGGTGAGAGGGGATTTTTTTCAGTGTTGTTATTCCTTGACTGAGACAAATATTCCCTTATTTTGTCTACATAATAAAGTGTATATTTGATTCCTGACAAATTCAGTCTTAACAGTTGAATTGAAAGATGCTGTTGAAGCTTTTATCATTAACCAAAAAAATTTTTGGTTGTGTTGTGTTTACAGGAGGATATAACTTCTGCTATCTTTTATTTACACTGGAAAATGGTGTTCTCCAAAGGACCGTTTTTGCTTTCCTCTGCAATGAATTCTTACTATAGCTCTGCAAATAATTTTATCAGAATCTGTCTCTGGACTATGTCCTTTGTCAATAACAGTGCTGGTCAAAAAATAGGAAGATCTTTTGGTCTAACCCTTTCTTCATACAATATTCCAGTAGATCACAAGAAGCTCGGATCAGTACTTCTCACACTTTAAATAGCTAGATATTGTTTGTATGCCTTTAACTCCCATGAGAGCATGATCAGAAATTGCTCTAGTATCTGACAGCAGAGGTAGGAAGGATTATGTATTAGTTCTGTCTTTCATTTTGTAAGGTTTGTTTTTGCTAATGATAAAACTTCATTAATCTTCAGTCTCACAAGCTCCATTATATACCATTTTCTTCACAAAAGAAAATGTTGTCTGTGTGCTTTATTCATTTCAATACTAGCCTTGTAGCAGCAGTTGCCCAGTCTCGTGGTTGAGGCTGCTACCAAGTGAGGTTCGAAGATCCAGGGGAGTTAAGTTGAATTCAATATTAATCATATTTTTTAGGATTGCACAAAATTATTTATCTGTGGCTCTGAAGGGTCTGGAAGTTGCTGCTCCTTTGTAAAACTATGCAGAAAAGGGTACTCACAAGCAAATCTTCATAATTCTATGGGTGTTTTTAAGAGGCAAGTATGAATTTCTTTTTAAATGCACGCTCCCCCAGGCAGTATGAGGATTTGTAATGACGTAACTAATATGTGCTATGGGTGGGTTTGTTTTAATGCGTTTTGATAGACTACATAATCTGAAATACTTTTCAGAATAGGTTTGAGAGGTTTTTTTGGGTTGTTGTTTTTTTTTCCAGACCATTTCTGTTAACCTGTGAAGTATTTCAAAATAAGCTACAGTTGTGTAAGAACATGAGCAGTTTCACTAAATATAATAGTACTAGTGTTGTCATTTTGAAAAAAAAAAAACAACAAAAACTTTGTCTCTATGTAGTTACTAGTTACTTCTTAAAGCAACTAAAGCAAATTTACAGTTGAAATCACTTAATGAGGGAGAGTGGGAGTAGACTTATTTAAATCCACTGAATTTAAATGCTCCCTTGTTTGCTTTTTAATGATAAAGCAGATCTGTGGTTTGAAATGGATTGGGGAAGCTTTGTGACAAAGCAGGTGATAGTTCAGAGGGGTCAGCTACAGTTTCTCCTTTTTTGGGAGACTGGAAGGCTTCCTTTGAAAATGTTTGAGAAACTCAATACATATTGAAGATCTTCAAAGTTGCAATTAATATCTGCACAGAGTGTTCCAAGAGCATCACAAATCAATATTAGTACTTGATTATCTTAAGATGTTAATGCTGCTGCTACCTTGATATATTAATGCTTTACAGAAAAACATGAGAGTTGCCATAAAGGATCTGGCAAAAATTCTTTTTGTCATCCTTTCTCTGACTTTTCTACTTGCTATGGAACTTGGTTAAATTCCATGTGCATCTGTTTTCCCATTAGAAGGTTTAAGCTGAAATACATTATTTGGTTTTGGATTCTTTGACAGGAAACTTTGCCATGTAGTTGTATGGTAGGGCTTCATTTGACTTTAGCATTAATTTAGTTTTGGATGGTTTATCTGTTCTTAATTCAAGTGTTATTATTCAGGCATCAAGAAGTTAAAGGGAATTCAATTTGCTATTCCAGTTTATTCAGTTTTAATATTTTGGTATAATTTTCTGCTCATGCTTCTATGTTAGAACTTTAACTTAATCTTAGTATCTAAACGAAGTACTTCATTATCTGTGTACTGCATGGGTATTTCTTTTCTTTAAATGGTTTGTCTCACAATAATCACATGAATAAGGGGATGAGGGAAACTGGTAAGCATGATGTTCTAGGGAAGAATGTAGGAATTCATTTTTGTTAGGAAATGCATTGAATTTATGGTCATGTCAGTGTCAACTCTATGCGTTCTGATGCTAAAGTAGTGCCTTAGCAGATGGAGAAAGGGATTGAAAGGTGCTGGTGCTCTTGGGCTTTGGCCTTGAGCAAGGACCTCATGAAGTAGGGCGGGGATTGCCTGTGTCACCTTCCTTCAGTCTTCATTCAGTCAAGGCTCATTCATTAACACTTGGAAAGTGGGCGTGTTTGTTGTTTGTTTTGCTGTTCGTTTTTTTGTGTGAGTGTGGGTTTTTTTCAACTGTTTTTTTACTGTGTGCTATTTTACACTAGATACAAGTGAGATTCAAACAAAGGATTTATTGATTAAAAGTTAGGTAAATACATCAAAATTTATCTGTGTGTTCCAATTAACTGTAGACAAAATGTGTTTAATGGAAATAAATTGAATTCTAAGAAATTCTATTCTATTTAATGTTTATTTGGGCCAGGGCAATACAGACTGTAAGTGTGTAATCACAGGGCTTTGAGAGAGCTGCTGAGTATTTTTAATTAAGTTTTTTCTCCTCATCCTGTTAGTGGTGTTCAGGTAGAATTAAATTACAACAGGGCTGGTTTTGTTGCATGAAACACTTTCTCAGCTGTAAAATCTTGATGATGTATCTTCAGTGAAACTCTTGTTTTTTCAAGGTGGTGTTAGAGAGATGAAGGTATCAAATAAAAATGAGGGGGATGCATGTTGAAGGGCAAAAAGAAAGCCTCTGTAAGGGCTACCTATGTCTACAAAATATATTAATTCCTTTCCCCTTATTTGAGCTGGACCTTCTGCCGAGACAGTTCTGCTGTCCTAGTGGGGCTTGCAGAAGCAGTAGTGACTGCAGGAAGTGATAGATACTTTTCTTTTAATTCTCAATGGCATCGACAGTTACCAAAGTTTCTTTTTTTTGCTCAGGTCTATCCTTGCTAAAAGTTAAGATGAAAGGCAATAGAGACAGTAAGACAATGCTGAAAAGATAAAGAAGACTGACAAGGAGAGAAATCTAACATCTAGTTTTAGGTATGCATTTAAAATCAATTAGGCAAACTGCTGGCATTAAGTTTCTAAAATTATTTCAGATGCCTGTCTTGCTACTTGAAAGATCTTCTTGTAGCAGATTTGCAGGCTTTTTCATTGAAGCATATAGTACATTGAACATTAGAGTCCTTTATTAATATGTCTTCTCTTATTGAGTTATTGCCCTATCACCCAGTGCATTGGGTTCTGGAAAAATACCTAGTAAACTCCACAACCTAACTGATGTACTGTTTGGAAGTGTTGGAAGCTATAGATAGTTTGTCTAAGAATTGCTTCTAGTCCTACCACTGGTATCCATGGCATTTTTAGGCAATTTTTATCAGCTTCACTTTTAAGCTTTCTTGCTACTTTTAAAGAATGCCCAAACACTATTCTGAAACTTTAAAGAAAATGCAAAGAGAAGTTTAAATGTCTCTGTGGGCTATGCAGCTGCCATTCTTTATATGAAGAATGACAGGCTTCACCAGAATGTCTGGCTCCTAAAGCAGGAGACCATGATGCTGAAACACATTAGAGCAGTGTTATTTATATTCTGCCAAAAGCAATTATCTTGCAAGACTTATAAATATATGTTAGCTTTTATGTGTGTGATAAACTCTACAGACTTCCACAGAGATCTGTAGGTCTACTTAGAGTGATATATTTAAATTTTTGCAGGACTGAAGCCCAAGTGCTTGCATAAAAAGATGTTTCTAGTTGCAGGCATATGCTGATTATTCGGTAGTGTGGCAGAAGTGCTTGTTTGGGATTGGTCTGTTACAATTCAGATTGTTACTATGCTGAGCTGAAGAGTTTTATGTTTAATAGTACTTGATAAGAGTTGTTTTAAGAAACCTGTTTGGATCTACCAGGATTCCTTTTCAGCAACAGCTTCTAAGTTCCCAAGGGCTCTTATCTGTCCAAGAACCCTGTTTTTAATTTCTGTGAATCCTTTACTTTTATTCCCTATGAAGATTTATTACTCTTTAAAAGTATCTTCAGTTAGCTACTTCAAGCCCTAAAAGTGGCTTTGTTTTGTGCTGTGTCTTTTTGTCACTGTGACAGAAAATGAGCTCCACTGTTCAAGAGGAAAGGCCTGTACTTTGGGTCTTGGCTACCGAATAGAGCAGCTTTTCTGTTCACCCCACAGCTGCTGTTAATGTTTCATTTTGCAACTGCTAGAGGATGGGCAAGTAACCATCCTCATACGAGACAAAAATATAACTCCATTAGTCAGCTGGCGTGGGTTGTTGAAGCAGAAATGCAGGCAGTATTTTCTGCTGGTGGAGAAAAATCCATCATATCCTATTAAAGTTGCCATTAGCTGACTATGGGGCAATGTACATTTCCTGAACCCATGATTGCTCGTTATCCTTACTTTGATGGCTGTCTACTTTAAAACTTGTAATTTAGTCATAACTATTATAAGATTGTGTTACATCTTTGGGGTTAAATCTGTTTTGACATATGATCGGTCTGGTTCTTGATACTAACTGAACCTCAAATTCTTGTTGTGTGAATTGGAGAATCTTGTTCCTAAAGAGGTTCCATGAAAATCTATTCTGAAATCTATATTGCCCTACCGGATTTGTAAAATTTAGTATTTTAATTTTTAGATTATATAGTATTTTAACTCATTGCTGTTAAACACAGATTTTGAAGGTCTGCCAAAGGTGGGTTTATTTGGGTTTTGTTGGTGGTTTTGTTGGTGTTTTTTTGTTGGTTGGTTGGTTGGTTATAGGCTACTGTCATCTTTGACATCCTCTTACCAATATTCATTGCAAGGTTTAAGTGAGGGAGGGTTATAATCCTTCAACGTTTTCACTCCAACATTTGAACTCTTATGATGATTAAGCATCTAAAAACTTAATATGCTATTATGACATAAAGCAGAACCAGGAAAATAGAAAGATGCCATCTTTTCATAGCTGCTTACCAATGAAAAGAAAATAGTTTTTCCTTGGTATTCTGGAAGTGGCAGTCTTTTGTCATGTGTACAACAATGTTTCAGTAGAGGATGATTTTGCTCTCTAAGGGAGATACAAATGTGGTCAGGCTTCCTCTTAGTTGAGTGCTTAGAGATTTTGTTAAAACCCTTGGCCACTTCATTCCTTGTTTCTTTAATTGCTTATTTTTTTTTTTTTTTTTAATGTAGTTTTGTAGATTTGGACAGAGTGAAATGTTTGATTTCTTAAATTGAGAGGGATGAATATTTAACCTTAACATGAGGATTGAATGGTTCTTTATGATAACACTTCTGGTATTAGTGTGTCAAATGTCATGGGTCTTTGGTTGGAGGTCACAAGTGCATTAATACCTATAAATGCAGAATATTGTGCAGTGTTATCCCATATAGCCCATGTCTGTCGCTACATTGTGTAGGATATTGGTGAAGAAATGATGCAATGGCAAACTGTGGTCTAGTTTTGCTCTCTGTGTGTCAATATAGGCAGAGCCTGAATGTGTCTCCAGCTAGTTGACGTTTGTTTGTCTCTGGGTTTTGTATTTCTTTAGGGCTGGTAATAGACAATGTCTTCTGCTGCTTTCGTTCGTCTCCCTGCTCCCTTTGGTAGAGCTGCTTCTTGTTATTCTCTGTAAGCTATCTATGTGTAGTAAAGAACTTAAGAACATAGCAGTGAGCAGAAAAGGTAAAATAAGAAAACTAGATTACTGCGTTATACAAATATAATTACTAGTTGAATTAGACTAACAGTAAAAATCACACAGCTCCAGCTGAGGGAGCTATTTTCTGTCAAGTTACTTCTTTGCATGTTCATGTAAGTCATGTTCCTTAAAACTTGGTATAAAAATGTTGACAAAATTCTGTACTGTTTTACATAAGAACTTTCTTGCTGGGCTAAAAGCTGTTGTGAAAGGCAATTATTATTTTGGTGGATTGGAAATAAAGTCTCTGTAAAAATCAGTTTTAACTTTCTGGCAAAGGAAATCAGCAAGATCCTATTTCATCGTAGTTGATCAGACAATCCTAGTTTTAACTGAGTTAAATACAACTTTGTGCATCTAAAGGTTGGGCTTTGTTGAGAAACTTAACTGCTCTTCACTGAGAGTGAGCAGTAGACTATCTACTGAGACACTGTGTCTTGGGGTGGTTTTCCTGTTGAATTTTTGCAATTTGGTTTTCAATAAAACTTTAATGCTTTCCCCTCAAGAAGGGAAAATCCATCTCCACTACCTTTCTTCTTGGCCTGGCCTTGCCTGGCAGCTTCCAGGCAGCTATGGGTGTTTCTTTTCAGATTTCAACCTTTCTCTTTAGTCTCACTCTCCCACAGGTGGGCTTATCCTCTGCATGGATTGCTCATCAAACAGGCACTGTTTTTTCTTTGATACAGTAATTTTCTTTATGTCGAACTCATGTTGTGTGCTGAACAATGCATTCAAGTCCTTGATTTTTCTCTGGACTACTTGAAGTTGCGTGTAGGCAGCTGGGTAGTTTTATGAGAGAAGCTGAAGCATGCTGTAAATGTTTGTGCTAGTATGGACAGGGCTGTGTCTTGAAGCAACATTTTCTACATTTCTTACTTTTTACACTAATATATAGACAAAATGTTGTAACTGGTCTCTATGAACATAGGCGTGTGGATGCTGGTATCTGTTAGGCTTTAGCCCTTACCTACTTCTCTTCAGATTGGCTTGGTAGGGAGCTTGTTTTGCCTCTTACGAATTGAGAGAGATTGCCATATGGTCTGGTATAGTTCATGTACACAACTGTGATCCGGTAGAGGAAAGGCAAACTCCCAACCCCCCTACTGCTGTTTCAGAAAGGAACAGACAGGAGGAAGTAGGAGTGAGAACAGATTTCTGGATAGATTTGTAGGCAGTGGGGTGAATTCTTAGCACTTCCCACCAGAAGTTTATTCTAATAGGCATCGGGTTTTAACCCTGTATATGCTGCTGAGGAAGCTGGAACATGAATATAAAGAGTAAATGCATAAATAGACTTACAGGGCTATTTTCAATTTAAAATTATAGAAGTATTTCTTTCATATCTGAAACAAGGCCATGGTACTCTCAGCCTCTAGTCGTGTGAAGATAATTATGGCTTGATTTTTTTTTATTTTTACCTTCTGGTTTTTTTCAAATTTTATGTGCAATTGAATATGTGCACTACAGGCTGTATCTGGAAAACACTACTGTAGCAGTACCCTGACTGATTGAGACTTTCCTAAGGTTTACACCCAGTGGATAAATAGTTCTGCAGTGATTGAAAAACACGCCAAATGCAACAGAATTTTTTTCTTGGTTTCTAGTTCCTTTAAAGCAAAGGGGTAATGTTGTCTATTTGTTCCTGGAGTGTACAGGAGGGAAAATGGATTTTTGTGTTACATAAATGGCTATGATATTGGTCATCAATTTCAGTCTGATTTAAACCTTTACTGCTTTATTGAGTTAAAACAGTAAACGAGAAACAACAGAGCAATCTATTTAGAATTAAAAAACCTGTATAAACTAGAGAGCAACTTCTATGTCTTTCGTGGGGATTAAAGATGATTTTATACATAAATGCCTCTCTCAAAATGAATAATTTAGATAAGTCTTAAAAAAACTGCATAAACCTGCATTTCTAATGATGAAGTACAGTTATGGGCTGCCACTGAAAGCAATAGTTTGCATTCACCTACACAGGCCTAGCCTTAGATATAAAGGGCACATGACTGTAGGTGATTTGGGGCACTGATCTGTCAGAACAATCTTTTTGGGATGATGGATTTTGTGTTTTGGTTGCACAACCAGTTCACAGTTGCATTCTGAACAATGGAAGTAGGAGAGTTGTGCCTCAAGACTGGAGAAGAAAGGGGTGAGAATTCAGGCTGGATTTAGGTGCGTAGGCTTAGTTGCCTTCCCATTATCCCACAGAAGTGAATAATTTTTACTGCAGACCTACAGATGCTGAATTACTGATAGAGCTCTACATGTATGGCTGTTTAGACATCACCTGTGAGTAACACCTTGCAATTAATAAGGAACTCACAAAATAAGAGATCTATGTAGCATTTATGTGCTATACATAGTATATTGTAATCCTATCGTATGGAGCATTGCCCTTTAATTTGTCTCCTGGAGATGCATCATCTGTCTGTGTCAGAATGCTTACATGAGTGAAATCTGGAAGCTGTTTTTCTTCTGAATGCCAGTATATTGGAACCCAGTGTTTAAAGCTTGAAATTCATGGATTTTGTATTTCCTTGCATTCTCAATGAATACTGAATAACTTTCTGTAAATAATGATCCTTCTGTAAATAATGATCCTTATTAAAG
Source organism: Myiotriccus ornatus (assembly GCA_036023395.1). Classification (NCBI taxonomy): domain Eukaryota; kingdom Metazoa; phylum Chordata; class Aves; order Passeriformes; family Tyrannidae; genus Myiotriccus; species Myiotriccus ornatus. The sequence continues at coordinate 32,417,227 of JAYRBT010000177.1, read as the reverse complement.
ATGAATAGCTGCAAAACTTGTAGAGTTTTCATGTTTTGTGGGTTTTTTCTTCTTCGTCTTTTGTAGAGGGGAGATTTGTATTTCCTCTCCCTTATGTGCTTGGCATAATAATGCAAGAGCACAAACTGGGGAAAAAGGTGGTAACAAGCAACAGTGGTTCATGATGCCAGTACTATTGCAATCTCGGTACGATATCGGATGTAGATACCATTATCTTCATCCAAGTCAGCCGTGGCCCTTTGGAGCCTCATGCTGAAGAAGATTGTAAATAAAGTTGGTGCAAGAACACAGCCTTGCTTCACGCCATTGACTATTGGAAAGGGCTCAGAAAGTGCATCGCCATATCTGACTTGGCCACGCTGATCCTCATGGAGCAAGATGATCATT
>JAYRBT010000177.1:32374083-32416740 GCA_036023395.1 Myiotriccus ornatus | reverse complement strand
GGGTAGAGCCCAAGCGTGGGTAGAGCCCTCCTAGAATCTTCGTTCGCGAAGCCTAGCCATGATGATGATGATGATGACTATTGCAATCTGGAAAATGTGTTGTACCAGTAAATTTACAAGTCTCAATTTAAATTTAGAGAGTCTCCTTTACAAGTAGTTAGTTAACAGTATAGTCACGTCTGCAGTTTTTGTTATTCTTTAATATGAATAAATGTTTTGTAGCAGAAAAGGTTCAGTTGCCAAGTGAATTTTTCTAGGCTGTTTTTAAAGGCTACTTTTCTATTGTAAAGCTTTTTTTCTGTGTGATATTTCCTTGAATATTGGTGACTGTGCATCAATGAAGATGAAGTGATGAATCACTTCAGGCAAATCACATTTGTTTGGTATATATTAAACTTCCAAAAAGACGCTGCTATAATTCTTTTTCAGTGAAGAGATCCAGACTGAGTATGCTTAACCCTTCCTGTGTCTTATTGCAATTTGCATTCAGGCTTCTAAATTCATACAGTAGGACTATAATATTTAATTTTTTGTAAAATTATTGGTTTATGTGTATGAAAGTTTGGCCAGATATGCTATATCAATGTTTCAATGTGCAGCAAGATAGTACTTGTTTCTTTTGTCTCTGTACTGAAAATATTAACTTTTACATGGATTAATGATAGGGAAATTTAAAGCTACATGTGGGTTATATGTGCTTAAAATTAATTCGCATCTTGTGGTGTATTTTCAGTTGTATTTCTTGAAAATTGTGGTTTCTCTCATCACATTGTGGGATAAACTTTTTGCAGTGTTCAGGATACCTATTTTTTGTACTACCAGAGTTAATCTCCATGCATCTTGGGGAATCGAGTGCTTTTCCTTTGTGTATTTGGTAATTACATAAAGGAAATTCAGTTTGTTTTGTTAGCCTATAAACTGGGCTTTACTAAATACAAAGAGGACCAAAACCTCTCGCAGTAAGAATTCCAAGAAAGAAAATCTACGTTTCTTAGGAGGAAAACTATTCATAACCTTTTCATATGTTTTGTCCTCGTAATTCCACACATATGAAGCAAAAAAAAGAGGAAAATTTAAAACCTAAGTTATGTTGACACTGCAGAAAAAGGTCAATTGTGCCAAACTTTGTGACTTAAGTCCTGGGTGTTTGTATTGTTAGTTGTGTCCTAATCTCAAAATACATATATAACGTAGATAAGCAGGCAAGCTCCAACTGGGCTGTAATGTGACTGACCTCTTCTTTTTCTGATCCATACAGACTTACATGAATGAGTTGTCAGCAGCTGCTGATAGTGAAGCAAACACTCATACACGTGTTCAGTCACTGCTCTGGAACTTGTGTTGAAGTATCATATCTGCAGAACCACTTAGAGCAGTTATGGGATGGCCTTGTGACAAAATCGGTAATTTACCGATTAAGGCTGTATAATTGTTCTGGATTGAAGTTACCCTTTCTTCTGGATTCATGTGAGCTTTCCCAGTGTTGATCACTGCAAAGCTGCAGAAGCAGTGGAGAAGGTGCATGGTAGGAATAAATTAGCAGGCAAGAGAAGGATAGAGAGTGGTTCCGGCAACAGTGCCAGATCACATTAAAGTGCTTTTAACGGTAATTGTGATGCAGGCATGCAAGTTGCCTTGGATTTGTTAGTAGAAGATAGTGTAGAACTGTCAGTAGTTTTGTATTCTCTCTCTAGTCTCTGTTAAAGGACCTCCTGAGATCAGGCTGCAGAGAGTAGTTACAGGAAAGATTAAAAGAAGTCTGATTGTTGTGCATTTTGAGCTGTCTCTGCTTACTCGCTGTGGAAATGCTTCTTAGAACCTTTCTTTCCACTCCATGATGCTTAGCAGTTTTCCACCTGTTTGCTTAAAACTGTTAATATGATATTGATTATAATACAATAACTTGTATTTGCTGGAAATCACTTAATCGCTACACAGTTAAAAATGAGAAATTTCTATTTTTTGTTTTATTTATTTTTATTTGGAACCAGGGGTAACAGATTTTTTTTTTTCTAGTTAAAATTTAGCTACAGGATTTTATGCTGCCCTTTCAATTCAGGAAAAAAAATCAGTGTATTATAGGAAGCCATAGTGTAAAAATTGCATGTTAAATAGTGATATACATTGTGATTATGAATCTCACTGATGAAGGGCACCAAATTTTTTCTCATGTCTGCTGCTTGTCTGGGAAAAGGAGATGCTGTTTCTTCTCTCTTTTCTATTCCTTCTGCATCCCTTGTTTTATTGTATTTTTTTCTATTTTTTTCATGCTTTTTCTTCCCCCTGATGTTATTTACTTGGTAGGGAAGAATTTATGCAAGCCATATTTCCTCCCCCAGTCTTTTCATGTCACTGACTTTTGAAACATCTATTACTTCACTTCTGTTACTTGAGTTCTGGCATTTTTAGCTCCCTCTTCTTCCCCTTAAATAATTCTTAGGCAATCTCTTCTTTTTTGTGCTTCCTAAAGAAACAACTCTGTCAGCTGCTTTTTGGTTTGGGTTTGTGGGGGGTTTTCTGTTTTTTGTTTTGTTTGTTTTGGGTTTTTTTTAATTGGCTTTTTGTGTGGAATAGTCAATATCACTTTTTTTACTTAATCTTTTTTATGAAACTGCCTCATCGAGATGGATGTGTTGAGTACTGGTCACACAACACTTCCCAGTCAACACATGGGGTAAGAAAACAAGGGTGAGCTACTTCAGTCATCAGGTAGCTAAAATTGCAGAGTGAAAATGCTAGAATTCTTTAGCTAAAATAGTCACTTCTATTATTACGATTATTATTTTTAAGAACTAAAAGAGTCTTCCATCCATTCCTCACAGTATTATTAAAATCACAGGCGAATGAATTCTGTCTCGGAATTACTGCATGATTAGAGAATGTTTTTTCTTCTCTCTCAACACAACTTTTTGATATTTGAATGACCAAATTAAAGAAGTAGAGCCCTCAAAAACACTATTGTACCTCCTGTATGTAAAACTCATATGTGATGAATGCATTCCCAATGTTGGGTTTTGAACAAAGTCTGCAGAATTCTGTCAGATGAACTTCTATGATACAGCTGGTACTCGAGGTTTAAATTCCTAAGTAGTGAAAAATTTGGCTGAAAAATTAGAGATTATTTGTTAGCACCACTAAAGCAGTTACTTGTAATATGCTCTTGGTCTTTTGACCTTGCTTTTTAGGATGTATAATAAAATGTTGATTGCTTTTTTTCAGCTAATAAAACAGTTAACGACTTCTCCTCACTTATTTGGATTACTTGAACGGTATCCTTGCAGATAAGAGTACTCAAAATTCATTGCTATTTATAAATAAGGGAAAATTATTTGTAGTTTTCACTGTTTTAGTAGTAGACCTGTGCTTGGAATATGAATAGGAAAGGTCTTTCTGTTGCTGGAATAGGAGCAAAAGCATATAACAAAACGCATAGTACAAATGAAACAGCCAAATTAAGTTTCTTGAGTTTGACCTTTTCTATCTACACCTGTTTGTTCATTCTACCACTTTAGTTTCTCCTTATGTTTATTGAATATGTGATGTCCTCTTTGTCTCTCTAAGCAGAGATATTTATTTTTCTGGTTCTGTTTCTTCAGTTATGCAATCAGGATTCATTTCCAGTGCTGTTAAATACAAGAACACTAATATTTCTGGAATAGCTTAATGTATATCACATCAACCTAGTAAGATTTTTCAATTTCATACTTTAGTCTAGGTATTTTATTATATCCTATTTTGTGTAATAGAAATGGCAAACAGCCACTTAAAACATTTTTACAGTGGATAGCAGTGATTTTTGTTCAGTAAAGCTGTGCAACATAAAAGTCAGAGCTGCAATAAAAAAAAAATCTGTATAGTTGTTCCTTCGCGACATTTTTGCCTCACAGGTTGACTGAAGCTAAAAGACCTTTCTTTAACTCTGACTTGGATTTTACTGTCTAAAAACCGTTTTGAGCTTGCGTCATGTTGCACTTGGATTCATGGTACTCTAATATATTTTGAGCAGTTCGGCTTAGCTGTCTCCAATCACCCTTTTCAGAACTTCCTCCTTGTGGTGAAGTCCCATCCTAAACCCATAATTTATGACAGAATCATGGAATTATTTGCATTAGAAGGGACCTTAGAGATCATCTAGTTCCAGCCCCCTGCCATGGGCAGGGACATCTTCCACTAGACCAGGGCTCAAAGCCCCATCCAAACTGGCCTTGAACACTTCCAGGGATGGACTATCCACCACTTTTCTGGGCAACCTGTTCCAGTGCCTCACCACCCTCCTTGTAAAGAACTTCTCCCTAATGTCTAACCTAAACCTACCCTCCATCAGTTTAAAGCTGTTACTCTTCTGATGGTATTAATGGTTTTAAAAGTCCAAACAGGAAACAACACCACATAATTATAACACTAAATTATCTCATTATTTCCATGTTGTAACCATTTGTTTAAGGTTGTGTTGTTGCAAAAACAAGGAAGCTGTATCTGGTGGATCCCTTTTCAGTTGCTGAGTAGAGTGAGAGATTCAGTGATTATTGTAGGAGTTCTCATGACTAGCTATAATTTATAAAGTGTGAATATGTTCTTATTTTGGTCTATTGCAAATTCGGTGGGGAGTGGGAATGCATGTGTATCTTTTGTTCTTCTTTGCAATTGATTACAATTTTCTAAACTTCTCTTCTGGAATAGTAGCAAATAATAGAACTTAAATGATCCTCATTTTGAACTGAGAGGCCTTTTAGTGTGCTAGTTTGCTCTGTGTTATGTTCATGCATGACCCATGTATTAATTACATGCAGTTTTTCGCAGAAACTTGTAAAAAGTATTACTGTAGTAGTAGTTGCAGTGGGGAATGTAGTAAACAAAGGCTTAACTCTACTGTTTTTTAATGCACTATTAGTATCCATATGTTCTGACCTTAGGCCTTGTGAATCACCTGTTTCTTTGCTTAAGAGTGCTGGTTAGTCTGGTAATTATTACTGAGATTATCAAACATAAATTATACAATTATATGTTGGCTATATAAGTTACGTTATTCATGCTGACATATGGCAAATAGGAACAGCCTATCATCAAAACATTTTGTGTGATCTTATTAATCTTTTGTTTCTTCTTGTTTGATAGATTATTGTAATAGAAATATTTGCATTTGTTTTTGACTTGTCTGTTTCAGTTTATTTCCTCTCTCCGAAATATTCATGGTTTGTTAAAACTACAGAAAAGACTGACTCAAACCACAAAGTGTGGTGCTGCATAGCAAGGGAATAGTAGCTTCCTTTTGGTCAGTGAACATACACCTTTAAAATAGATCTGTAGGTTTACGAGCTTATTTTTCTTAAGGCTGGTTCAGACTTCCTTTTTTACTCTGGTGTTATTTGTTAAGTATTTCGCAGTTTCGCTTGTAGTCTTTTTGTTTTGTTAGTGCAGACACTTACTATTTGTCTGTTTGTGCATTCAAAACGTCCTTTTGGATATTTACTGTTTTCTTACTGCATTGAAAGGGGGCATTTAGCACTAGGGATTTTCTTAGAATATAATTTACTTTTAAATGCTTTCATATTGTCTGGTTAAAGTCCTTAAAAAAACAGGTCAGTGTAACTGTTGAGACAGGCTTTAGATTTAACAATATCAATGAATGATGCTACAGTTTCAATTCACATAGTTTTAAAATACATGAATGTTGTTTGTATACAACATTCATTAGCAATCTCACAGCTCAGCAAGGCTGTTAAAGGAAGATTATTTTTATAAGTGTGGATATGCTTTATTTGGTTCCAGATTCTGTTCCTTTTCTGTGCAGGCTGAGTGAGAAATGCATGCCAGGAATGATCTGGACCTTTCATAAATTTCTTTTAATATGCTAAGAATAAATTTAAATTTTGTGCTTTCCTGCCTGATATCAAGTGTTGTTTTAGGTGAGTAAGCTCAATGGGCCTGGTGATTTTTTTCTTCCATAACGTATTGCCAAAAGATCAAGAGTATGTAGCAGCTACCACCTAAGCTCTGTACACCAACATGCACTCGGGTCTTTATTGAATTACACTAGTTACAGATGGTCCCTGTCCCGAAGACTGTATAGTCCAGGATAAACTGACAAATTCAGACATAGTAAATAAAAACATCCATGACAATGTTTTCTGGTGTGTTAGTAAAGTATAACAGGTTTGTTTTTTATTTTGCTAAATAAATTCTTAGGTGTGTTAGGAGGAAAATAATAGCTTTCTGGACATTTGTGATGTACTATTCCTAAATACAACAAGTAGTGAAATAAAAAGTATACAGATGCTTGTTTGAAAATAAAATATTTAGTACAGCCTGTCATACTTTAGGGTAGCTAAGGAATGTGTTAGTTACCTTCATTTTATCTTAGTGGTCAAGAACTATATTACAAAATGACTTGCTGATTAATGTGTTCATATCTCCTGTTAACAGGGTCTCCAGTGCTGCCATCTGTAATCTCAGTAGCTAGAGGACCGATACCTTTGGCTATGAGGGTAATCTAATTGTACTTGCATACTTGATACTTGGACTTTGTGAGCATGTAAGGCTGGAGGAAAATCTCTCTGAGAGAAGAGAGAATTCTGACCTGTTCAGATACCACTACTACCTGAAAAACTTTCCATGATTTATGTGATCCTAAACTGAAGTAATCATTGCTGTTCCCAGGAAAATAAAAAGCACAACTGAATCTGTAAGCTTCATTTTAAAAAAAATTCTTTCTAAGCTGGATGGATGTTGTCTGACGACATTTACTAGAAGTGTCAAGTTGTCTTAGTTTCAGTGGAATCTGCCTTAGGCTGCAGACTTGTTCTTGTCTTGAGTTTACTGAAGAGCTGGAGAAAATGAAAAGCTCGTCTTCCATGGATTCTTTAGACATTCCTTTGTTTTTGCAAGGTTGGAAAGAAATGTTAACTTTTCTTACCTAAAAAAAAATCCTAAGCCTTTTAACCTCTTTCTCTTCTTTTATTTGTGGGCTCGTTCATCTTTATCTATATGGTAAGCAAATCAAAATTAATACATGGCATCAGTACCCAAGACCTTGGTAAGAAAGTTATGGCTGTCAGCTTTTAAAAATGAGACAAAATCAGGGTTTTCTGGAGGAAGCCCATTAAACTTGGGGGGCACATGAGTACCAGGATCTGACCACTCAAGTTATGTTATCCCATCTGTCCAAAATTGGATAGAATTTAATCCAGGAGTCCTTCCTTGTTGCTAAACAAGAGCTGTGGGAAGAATGCTATTTATGTAGTTCTGCTATACATGTCCAAAACCTGTAGACCAATCTTTAAATGTTACTTTGATTCTTTTTAACTTCTGTGGGGAAGGGTAGAAAGAAAAATAAGTTTGTTTGGGTTTTTTATTTGATTTTGTATTTTATATCAGTTGCCATTTTCTAAGTAATATGACTTGACCAGATGGTGTTACAGAATCCATTCTATTAGGATAACTGCAATTTCTTTAAAAGAGATGGAGTCCAAATACGCGTGGTGATCTTTAGTCTGCTAAAATATTACTTCATTTAACACACCCTCATGGATAACATACAGAAGCAATAGAAACTTGCTACAATTATTAAACAAGAGAAGATGCTGGGGAGCAGAGCTAAAATGTTGTTCACAGAAATGTCAAATACCTACTTTGTATGTAATTTTGATGGTTTTCATTAACTGCTTCTCCATTCTTCATGTGCTCTCATGCTTAGCAAAAGTGCTTACAGCAGTAGCCATTCTTCCTTGCAGCATTGATTACTTTACATGGCCACAAATCTTAAATTTTCTGTATTAAAGTAGGAGCATTAGGATTCCATTCCTATTTTTTAAATTTATTTATTTATTTATTTATTCTGATGTTGTGTCCAAGAGAATACTTCATGAGAGCAATATACCGTTTCGACACTTTCCTGTTCTGGACACTTGTTCATTTGTATCTCATTTTCCCTTTTGAATTGTAGGTGCACTGTCAAATCTTTTATTTGGTAAGCCTCTTCTGCTAAATAATAATTGCAGCCATGTACTTTGGGCTCTTTCAGGATACCAGTTATCCCCTCCTTAAGTAATACAGTTTCCCATGTAGCTTTTCCCTTTTATGATTTTGGTTTCAAGCCATTTTGCTTGGTGGTTCAGGTTTCTGTAAGATTTTTTTGTTGTTATTTTGGTTTTTTGGGGGGGTTTTTTTGTTTGAACAGACATGTTACATTCAGGCATTTTCACAAAATCCAAAGCTCTTCAGTAGATCAGTGTAGGTACCAATATCCTAAATGTAACAGCACTTGTATGTAATTCTTCATGGAAATACATGTCTTTGCTTGCTAAACTCCCCACAGAAATAAACTTCCTAGGCATAGTAGCCATGTATGGTTGCTGTTTACTGTGAAGAATACATTTTGCCTCTTTTTTTAAAGGAGAATATCTGCCAAGTTTTGGGTTCTACCAGTGTAAGAGTTTGGTGTATACTTTGATTTGCTGGTGTAATTTTGAGAGGAGAAGGGTATCAGTCATGTTAGGCAGAGCCTTATGTAGCTGCAATTACAGCAATTTCCTCTTTGTTAAAAAATATATGCTGTCATATGTTTTCTTGATGTAAAATATATCTTCTTTAGTACTCATGTTATATTTGTGTCTCTTTCTGTCTTAGCCAAGTCGTTAATGTTTTGTGCTGGTGACCCTCATCCTCTAAATCTTTAGTAATAAGGGGTTTATAACATCATCAGTGTACTGATACGCTCATGTGATACTAGTAACATTATTTTGTTTTTCGAAATTGAGTCAATACTCAAAAAATGCTATCTGCGAGTAAAACAGACTTTAACTCAATGGTCTGATATTAGGTACTCATGAGCACTTCTCTAGCTGAAAATCATAAAATCTTCTGCTAAGCTTTTTGGATAATAAGGACTATAAAAAGCCGAGTGTGATTCATGTGTGCTCTTTGAGTAAGGCTACAAACACAGAAGTATATTGCACCAGAAGTTGGAGGGGTTAAAGTACGTGTGTAAAGTGCCAGTCAAAGGTAAAGAACCTTGATCCATGACCGTTTCACATTTGCAGATCAGCCTGGAGCTGTTACTTGCATGCCAGCAAAGATAGTGTAATCTCATAGCAGAGTGTGTCACGATTTTTCAGAGCACCTTTTTTTTTTCCGCCTTGTCAGAAGTGTTTAAATAGCAGTTGTGCACAGTGACAACTCCTGCTTCGAAGTATCATGAATTCTCATGAATTAACCCATATTGGTGGTATTTTATTGAAATTGCTGTGCTTTGAAATATGATATTAAATTTAAAAAAAAAAGAATAATTGAGGTTGGAAGGCACCTCTGGAGTTCATCTTGTCTACCCCTGCTGCTCAAGGACTGTGTCCAAATATCTTTGAAACTCTCCAAGTATGGAGACACCACAGCTTCTCTGGACAAGCTGTGCCAGCGCTCAGGCATCCTCACAGTGAAAAAGTGGTTGCTGATGTTCAAATGGAACCTCCTGTGTTTCAGTTTGTGCTCGTTGCCTCTGGTCCTCTGACTGGGCACCTCTGAAAAGAGCCCATCTCCAGCTTCTTTGTGCCATCCCTTCAGGTGTTTGTATACACTGATAAGATACCCATGAGTCTTTTCTTCTCGAGGCTGAGCAGCTCCAGCTCCTTCAGCCTTCCCTTATATGACAGATTCTTCAGTCCCTTAATCATTTTTGTTGCACTCTGCTGGACCCACTTCAGGAGCTCCATGTTTTTCATGGATTTGGGAGCCCAGCACTGGACACAGCTCTCTAAATCTGGCCTCAGTAGTGCTGAGAAGAGGGGCAGGATCACCTCCTGAGACCTGCTGGCAACACTTCTAATGCAGCTGGGATATCATTGGCCTCTTTTGTCCCCAGGGAATGTTTTTGACTTACATTCAGCTTGGTATCCATATTAAACTTGAGATCCTTTTCTGCAAATCTGCTTTCCAGCTTTGAAAGAAACCATAATTCTAAATATTTTTACCAAATCTAAGAAGGTCATTTTCTCATATGGTTCAGTTTAGAATTCCACTTGCACATCCAGGTTTTTTGATGGTAATGGTAGGAGCTTTACAGTACTAAAAAAAACAATTTGCAACCATAGCACAATTGTTTTAACAAACACTTTTGAAATCACTGTTATTATTTTTCAGTCCTATATTAAAATTGAAATGTGCAAGATGCAATACAAATAAAGGAATGGTGATGTTTAGTATGAATTAGGAGACGCAAGATTTGCATACTGTAGAAACTAGATTAAAATAAATGTAAAACAACAAGCTGGCTGCTTTTTTGCTTTTTTTCCCCCTCAGATATTTCTTTCCCTTTTCTCTGGGGAAAAGTATTTTGGCAGAAGATTCTTAACCTTCATTCTCTTTTCATTGGCTAATGGAAGAAAGGACAAATGTAATAACATTAAGTATTTTTTATTAGCTTGATAGTAAACATAAGAAATGCCTCAAATTATCAAAATAAATTATTTTAAAAGAACCAAACAACCACAGTGATGAAATTACAGTTGTGTTCCTCCCCCATACACTGAAAGCAGGATTGTTTCTTAGCTGCTGAGCTGAAGGTCCCAGCCAGTCTTGGCCAGTGACATACTTCGTGGGCTTGAACAACAGTTTGGTCATCCAGGTCATAAGTCAATTTGGGTCCAAGAGCATTACGACGACATAAACACACAGCTTTTGGGGGGAGGAGAGAGCCTTTAAAACCTGTTGTCATATTTTAATGCTCTTAAAATAAGGCTGATGACAGGCAAGGACTCTATCTTTCCTGTCGACTTATGATTTGTAACCCTTTGTTTTTTTGCACCAATGCTTTCTCAGGCTGGTTGGTTCACACCACTGCAGCTTTTAATTGGTACAAGAATCATTTTCATTTATAGTATTTTTAGAGTGAAACTTCACACAATATACTTATGTGTATGCTATCTTCAAATTGCCTTATTTCAGTTTTAATAGGTTTAGTATTCAAATGTATGCTGTACTCTTCAGTAAGTCTTACTGGGGGAAAAACACTGTAGGTGACCTTTTCTTCTTTTTCTTTTTCTCCTTTATCTCAATTTATAACTTCCTGTAACCACAGAAGAATAGTGTACTCTTACCTCCTTACCTGAGGCATTCGGACATTAGAGAGAAGATCTGTGTCCTTAGTTTTTAGGAACTAATCTTGGACAATATTTTTGTCCCCACTCTTCACTGGTGCTCAGCAGTGACTTGGGAAGCAGCATGCTCCTATGGCCAGAATACCATTTCCTGTAAACCTTGCTCTGCCTCAAGAGCAAGTGGCCACAACAAAAATCAGGGAGTCTCAGAAAAAGTTGACTGCAGTACAGTAGGTTTGGGCCTGCTGTTGCAATGCTCCATTTCACGTGCTCGTGGTAGCTCTGGTAAAGGGCTTCAGAAGAGCAATGCTCAACTGATTGCCCTGTTCATGTAGTTTTCCTTTTGTTCAGGTATTCCTGATAGAGCTGCTAAACATGCAAGAGTAGGTAAAAACGTTAGGCTGTGTTAGGAAAACACTGGAGCCTTGTCTGCACTTTTTTCCCACAGCTAAGCTAGACCAGTTTAGCAATTCGTTCTGAAATTCTCAGGAGTAGGTGGGGTTATAATACTTACAGATAGAAGACATCTGAGTGCTTTTGGTAATACCAGTAGTGAGACGGACAGATGCTGTTTTGTTTACAGAGGATTTTGGAAAGGGAAGTTATTTATAAGTACTGCCACTGCATCGTGGCTAATTGCAAACTAGCTTGTGTTGTCACTAAAAATAGCATTTGTTAACAATTGTGAGTTCCATTGAAATATAAAAAATAATATTAAAAAACAGCCACCAACAGAAACAAAAAACTAAAAGATCTCTTTGTAGTCTTTGGCATTGTTGCAAGTACAGTAATGAATTTGTCTATTTAATTTACAGGGAGGTTGTATGGAAAAACTCTTTCAATTTAAGAAGTTATTCATTAAATATTACCTGTTGAACTCTTGCTGCAGTCTATTGATCTACAAAAGAAAAAGAAATCTGATATACAATTTATAGAATTAATAACTTCAAAGCTAAATTTGTGTTTCACTTGAATGGGCAATAGCATAGACAGTGCGTAGGCTTAATCAGTTGGTGCCTCCTGTTTCTTACTGTTTCAGAGGAAAGTCCCAGTGTCCTCAGTTTCTGTCAGAAGAGGCTCTTCTGAGAGAAATGAGATGAAAGACTACCTGTTTCTGAAGTGTACAACTACAGTTTGAACTTGTATCATAGTGAATAGCGTGATAGAGACCAATGAATGAATGATTCAACTTTCAGTAACAGTATTAAGCATCAAGATACAGCCATTTTTGTTTGCAGATATTAGAATTGTGATGGATGCATATGAAGAAGGATTAGATTTTTCTTCATTATATTTGCTGTGTTTGAGTACTTACTGGAATAAGTTGGTACAGAAATGGTGAGAAACATTGAACTGTCATTTTAACTATGATTTTTAGAGAGAGGAGAGAGGGCAGGGATTTGCTTGGAGGAGGCAAACAAAATCTATTAACAAATTCAGCTGCCTGTAAGCATAGATTTATAGTCTTGTTTTATTTTCTGTTTTGCAAACCATTATGTGTCTAAGCTTTAGATGCTTGAAGCAAAATTCTTTTTTATATATATGTATATATACACAAGTGAATCATATGTGTGAATCATATGTGTGTGTGAGAATGTAATCTATTAATTACGCAAAAAAACCTACCTTGGTTATTTTAGTATAGTTGGGGGAAAAAAATAAAGCAGTGATCTTTTAAAAGTACAACAGCTTGATGAATGGTTTTATCACAAGTAATTTTGTACAGAAGGAACAACGTTTTCCTCTTCTAATATTTTCTTTTCAGCCCTTAAATTTGACATCACTAATGCCAACCGGCATGAGTACTTAAACCCTCAATCCAGAATATGTTGCAAAAGATAACATGAATCATATTTATTTTAAGGTGTTTGAATGTTCATTCATCAGCTGTTACATTCATGCAGTAAACCGTTACTTTGAATATAGGATCTTACAACATCCTTGGCAAGCCATGGGGTTTTCCAACTGATATACTGGCAAATTCATAACCAAAATTAAAATTTGTCATTTAATTTAAAAGGAAGAAATAAAAGGAGAGAGAAATCACCAAAACCTCTTTTTCCTTTCTGAAAAAGCATTTTGGCTCCTAAGTAATGACATGATAATTATTTGTGTATTTTATAAAAATACTAAATGATGGAAAAAAGCTGTTCAGTTGTAAAATGCTTTCACTACAGGAGAGAATCAGCTAGTAGATACTGCAAATAGTGATTTTAAGTAGCTGTAACTGGTTCTGTTGGTGACCTACCCTTGCGAAGGACAGGTTATGTGTGTGGGGAGGAGGGATGGATGGAGGGAAGCAGGGGTTTCTGGCTAGAAGCCTGTTCTTGTTTAGATTTCAGTGACAAAAGGCCTGACCTCTTTCTGCTTTCTTGTTCTCTTTTCTATGCAATTTCATGGTGACTGACTGGCTTCATGATTAGTCTAAAATAAATCGGGAGTTGATTCTTACTCTCTTCCTGACCCTCTAGCTAGATTACTGACTGTGAAGTTTTTAGAAAAATATCAGTTTTGACTTGGGAACTATATTCTCAGATTAAATTTCTTTACAAGAAATCACATGTAAGCTCCAAAAAGTTCTAATGGAGTCATAAAAGTACAGAGGAACATTTTTTAGTGTGGTCTGTGGGTTTGTTCTAGGATGACAGTTGTGGAAAGACAGTGTTAATTATTGTGACCTTGGTTATGGGTTTGTTGTTTTGTTTTGTTTTTAACTAGACTGCTGATTTCTGGTTTTGAAAAACTAATTTCTTCTTTTGCATCTCTTTCAGTAATAGTTATGCACGAGTGCGAGCTGTGGTGATGACCCGGGATGACTCAAGTGGTGGATGGTTACCACTTGGAGGGGGTGGACTAAGCTGTGTCACAGTCTTCAAAGTCATTCCCCAGGAAGAGAATAGCTGTGCTGATTTTCTTATCCATGGAGAACGACTCAGGGATAAAACGGTAACAATTTGTGTCCATTTAATGATCACAGTTGTCAGGGGAGGTTTTGGGTGGATATTAGAAAAATGTTCTTCACCCAAGAAGGTGGTTGGGCACTGGAACAGGCTCCCCAGGGAAGTGGTCACAGCACCAAGCCCGACAGAGTTCAAGAAGCGTTTGGATGATACTCTCAGGCACATGGTATCACTCTTACAGATGGCTAAGGATTGGACGTGGTCCTTTCCAACTCAGCATATTCTGTGATATTAAAACTACATGGGACATAAGTGTAGATGCTTGCTTATTGTTGCCTGTAGACTAGAAAGTAAATTTATCATCTCAGACTAATGCTGTTGCTGAGCTTTTTTGTGTCACTGTTTATATACCTAAAGAGCCAATTGTTTGTTTTAGGTGTAATGCCATTTTTTTTTAGAATTAAGCACATTCATCTTTTAGAAACTTTACATATTTTTTTCATTGCAGATTTCCATTCATTTGGGGAAACATTTTCCTTTTTTTTTTTTCCCAGTGGAGGTTTAAATCTTGTTATCTTGTTTATGTACCAATGATACTACATTTAATATGAGTGTTGAAAGTGAGATAATTTGTTAAGAACATGAAATCAGAAGGAATTCCTCAGTAATGATTTGGCTAGTTATGGAATTTGGCTATGACAGAAAGTAGCCATTTGACATGAGAACAACTTTGTATTGGAAGAGAGTTAAGCAAACAAGTTCAAGAATTGCTCTAGTTTGATGAACACACAGACAGTATTCATTCCTCAGCTACCTAAAATAAAATCCCACTAATAAATGTGTCTTAAATAGCATCATGAAAATCAGCCTCACAAAAGGAAAACTGATGTAGGATCTCAGCCATTTCCACATGGAGACCTATGGAAGACAAAATGTGCTTACTAAGAATTGACTGGTTACTTGTGTGCCAAATAGGTTTCTGAATGAGACTGTGTCTTACTGTAGAAACAAAGAGATGTAGAGAAGGCACAAAAGCTCCATCTTAATGACTTTTATCAAGAACTAATTCTTTTCTGCCAATGGATTTTGACTCCTGTATTAGTTTAAAAGGTAGAACTATCTTATGCCACACTACTGATCCTTTCTCAAGCACAGCAGTTTCTTCCTTGAGGCAGGACTGCTGAGTTTCCTGCTTTGACTGTGACTGTTGTAGGAAGAGAGCATATAAATAGAAATTCTGCTGACTCAGTTGTTTCAGCGAGGCGTAGTGCTATTAGCAGAGTACCCTGTGTTCCCGCACAGCTATGTGCACCTGCAGTTCCTTCCTCACTTTGCAGTAGTTCCCCTTAGAACTTTTTTTAGCCTTATTGAGGCTGTTTTTTTGAGAAGCTTAATTGCATTTAGAGATACTTGATAATTTTCTTGTAATTCTTAATACTTGGAACGTTCACAGCTTGCCTTAAGAATTTGAGGGTAATAAAATGCTCGGAACTGAAGGCTAGTTTAATGTTTTGCCTGCATGCATATGAAAATGTCAAGCCATCAGTGTCCTGATCTGTTTGCACTCTCCTGTTTCCCCTGAGCAAGCCTTGTTTTGTTTCCACTTCTGGTAGAAGGTTTTAAATGTTTCTGCTCCTCTTCCTGTCCAAAATCAAGTTCATGTTAGCGTGAATACATTTTCCAAAACTTTATTGTCTTGAACAGTTTGTTTCGGTGTGGGATTTTTTTGTGTGTCCCATCCTGTGTCCATCTGTCCTCCCTGCTTGCCCCCAAATGTGACCTCTACTAGTCTGTCAGGGCAGATTGTGATCTTGCTGCAGTTTCAGGAAGTTGCTGTTGGAAGTCAGCCCCTCAAAAACACAGGATAGAAGATAGAAGAAATTAAGCTAGGAAGAACATCTCTCCAGTGTACAGTGAATGAAGAGCTCAGGGAACTAACAAATACACGTTTAGGGTGTGGGGAAGAATACTGGAGAGCCAGAGATTCTTTAATAACTGAGTGAAAGGACGCTGTGTATACACATCTCCACAGACATCAGATAATGTGCTTATAAGCAACAGCTAATGTGTAATGAATTAACAACAAAGCTGTATGTTATGCAACAAGACCTCTCTTGACATAAAAGAAACAAGATCCTACACCAAGATAAGCAAGGACATCATTAGGTCATGAGGCTTATTTGGAAGGGCGGTAGGTAGCAGGGACTGAAAGACAATTTCTGTTGGACAGGGATCCAGTCACTGATTCTAGAATTGTACTGATCCTTATGCTTTCGATATAGTTAATGATTTTACATTTGTTCTTAGGATATTCCTGTGGAGTCACTGTAAAAGCACATTTTTTAACCTTTTCCTTAATAAAGCCAAACAATTGAGTTTTTAGTCCAAATAGAACTGACAGTTGGCTATTATATTGCATAATAATGATACATTTTATTTTTTATTTAAAAATAAAATTGAAGTTGTTATTGTATTTGCTATGGATTAGAGACCAAATATTGTGATCATGTTGAGATTTTGTGGAAGTGTTATACTGAATCTGCTGTTTCTGTGCTCCAGTATCACTCTAATCTCATTTTAGAATGCCCTTGGTAAACCTGTATGACTGAATAATCTTTGAAGTTATTCATACGCTGTTTAGTTGGTTGCTCTGCCATTGTATTTGGGAAGAGAAAGTAACAATATATTTTTTTAGAAACCTCCTAAACCATTTTGAACACATCAGTTATTCAGACTTAGAACACTTAAACATTCAGGAATGTTTCGTGTATTGAAATAACTAGAAATCATTACAGCTTAGTCACGTGGACCATGGTTTTCAGTTCACTCACTTCTTTGCAAGGTACATACAGCTGTTTCTGAAAATATTGCTGTGGTTTATAAAGAAAGTCATCTTTACAGATGAAGTTCCCCCTGTCCACTCAAGTCACATTTTACATTGTTAAAATATCTTCCAAACTAGATTATATTTTGATTTCCTCTGGCCGTTAAGTCTCTTCTTTTGTGAACTGGAAAACCTGGAGTGTGGAACTTGGAGCGCTTTTCTGGGACACAGGGAAGCATAGTTTCTGAAATACCTGAGGTTAGAGAGCAAATGGAATTCAGGCTTTTACCTAAGATACATGGGAATCATAATGCGAGTATAACTGTTTAACCTAAGTGTCAGTAGAAAGATGGAATTCATTCCAAAACAACTTGAAATTCACAGGTGAGGTATTTGACGGAGGTATTTTCCGGATACCTTTTGAATGCTTATGCTGAAAAGGAATGAACTAGCTTTAGTTCCTGCTTCTCCAAGTGCGGCTTTTGACACTGCACTGCAGTTCATTTCCAATGTGCCAGATATTTCCATATATTTAACAGGCTATGCAGGCATTTAATTAGGACTGTAGATCTCAGTCTGTAAGTCAGCTGTGTAAATTAAATACTTCGGGATCAAACTTCAAAATATTGAAGTTCTTTGTTGGAGAGGGTTCTCTTCATTTCTTTATATACCTGAGAGTTAGGTTGCTGTGAGCCCTTCTATGAATGAGCTTCAGACTACATGTAGAACGTCCAAAATTTTTGTGCAGCACAGAGCTATTTAAAACATCATGTGGCATTCACAAAAAGCATCCTAGTTATCTGGGAAGAAAATCAAAGTGGTGGCACCATTGCATTAATTTATGCGAAAGAATGTTCCCTGCTGGTTTGATCAGGTTGTTTAGATCTATGTTGGAATGTAAGGGTGTTTCGTGAAGACTTTTTACATAATTACACATTTCCTCCTTTATTATACTCACCTTCCTAGGTCTGGTTCCAGCTAGTCTGCTTGGAATAATTGTACTCCATCCCAACCTTGTCAGGTCTGCTGCTCTCACTTACTGTGTTTACAGTAGCTCTCTTCTATCTTAATAGCACAAGTGTTAAACACACATTGGACTCAAACTTACAGTTTTTTAGGCTTTGGTAAATTTTACATTCTTGATGTCTAGTAGACTTCTGTTTTATTTTCTATTCCAGTCTTTTGCCATGCAAGTTTTTACTAAAGGAGAGAAAAAAAAAAAGGCACTAGTATCTTTTGGATCATAAGTCAGGAGTGACAAAGTTTAAAATCTTTCCTTTGAAGAACAGGTAATTGTGTAAAGAGAGAGATACAAAGCGAAAGCTAAATATAAATACCATTGTCTTCTAAAAATCTGCTGTTTAAAAACTTACTTTTAAAATTATTTACTTTTTAAATTGTTTACTTTTTAAATTGGCTTTAAAGTTTGAGAAAAGATTGATTTTGATGGGCTTGGATCACCTTGCTGTTTGACCTACAATTTTTGAGTTTTCTCTCAGACGGGGCAGGTATGAAGTCTTGCTTATATGGATTCTTATATCTGATAACATGTCAATTTTTATGTCAGTTATGTGTCCATTACAATTTTGGTGCAACAAATTTTTTGCTTTTCAGTGCCGTTTCACTTATATCTGCTGTGTTAAATTCATGCAGCTTTAGATGTGAAAAATCAGTGTCATCCCATCAAATTCCTTATTTCCTTAAGTTGAAAACAATTAATGTTGGATAGAATGTTTGCTTGTTTTGTTAATGATATCTTGTCGTATAAAATGGTGTGGGGACTGGAGATGGGGTGTGTGTGGTACCGTGTTGCTTTTTGGGTTGGAGGGAGTCAGTCTGGGGGTTTTCTCGTTTGGTTTGGGTATCCTTGGAAATCATAGCTTCTGCTCAGTAAAGTTTTAATTCAGTTACTTGTCTCCAGTGGTAAAATTGTCACCAGGTATGAATTTTCAGGATAAAGTAATCTGGATTAATTCCTTTGGGACCAGATGTTCACTGAGGTGCTGTAAAGTCAGGCTTGCAGTACTTTTTATTGATGTTTTGGATGAAAGTGCACACAAAATATAGCATTAAAGTAGTTGGTGTTAATGTATTAGAAATCCCACAAAAGAGCTCACAGACCTAAAAAAGGCACTGCAACGAGCAATCTTCATCTTTAACTCCTCCTTTAAGGAAGAAGCAAGTTTAAGATCATCCAATGGAACAAAGAACAATCGTTTAACACACCTTAGAACTGCAGCATGACATTTCTCTTTCTGCAGCACCTTTTCCTGCATGCCTACAGCAAATAGATTCCTTTTTATGTTCTCATGTAGGCAGTTTTACCTACATATTGTTGACCATTTAGGGAATTCAAATTATTTTAATGCTGAAAGAGTCTACATGTGCAGAAAGACTGTCATCCTTCTGAAGACAGGTAAAAGTCAGTAACAATCAATGATTACTGGTGTGATCTAGGGAGAATAAATAATAAAGAGCAAAAGAAAAACCCTATTTGTCTATGTAATAATTAGATATGAAAGGAGAGGAGGAACACAAGGAATATGTAAGCCTAAGTATAGACATATTTTTTAAAATTTGAGGATTTTTTCTCAGATTTATAATTAACCTAATTTTACCACATGCTGTGAGGAATTTCGTATTTTTTCTCAAAAAAGCTGCATATGTAACAAAACTGAACATTAAAGTTCTGAAAATACCTTAATGTTGAAATGATAGAATACTAAAATTTCTCATTAATCTGTCAGTGTAGGTTTTCAGCATCAAATAGTAATACAGAGATAAGTTATCTTTCTGTGAGCTTTATTATACCTACTGCTACAGGAGCAGATTATTGTGTCTCCCTCCATGCTTTATTGTTCTCATTTGTTTTTTTAAAACCAAGAAAAACTCAAGAGTGTAACAATGTTGCTTAAAATAATTTTTACCAGTAAAGTAAATATGCAGATATATTTTTAAAACCAGACTATTTTAAGTGGTGAAATGATGAGGCCTTCTGGTACACAAAGGGAGACTACAAGGAAGATGGAGACGGACTATTTACAAGAGCATTGACATGAGGGAATGGCTTCAAATTGAAGGAGGGTAGATTTAGATTAGATATTAGGAAAAAATTCTTTACTGTGAGGGTAGTGAGGCACTGGAACAGGTTGTCCAGAGAAGCTGGAACTAAGTGATATTTGAGGTACCTACCAACCCAAACCATTCTAAGATTCTATGCGAAGACTTACTTTGTTTCATAACTGAATGTGCGGGTATACCTTTAATGATTTTGTAGACAAATAAATCTGTTCATTATTTGTTACTCTTTTTGTTGTAGTTGAACGTGAGCCATAAGTGCATTTTTGTCTAGGTGCAGGCAGTAATACATTCATGAAAATTTTAGTTTTTATTAGTTACAGTTCTTAAAACAATTGTTTTATTTTCACTTGTCTAGTAGCCTTTCTAGGAGAAATCTGATGTGGTTTGAAAGCAGCATGAAGTTAGTCTAGTGCTCAAAAATTTTATAGAATAAGTATGTAAATTAAATTCCCAGTGATAGAGTAAAATTTGATATCAGTACAGTATTTTTTTTTAGGGTATGTGTCCTATTTAATTTGCTGAATATCTACCAACTTTGTTCTGACAGAAGTGCTTGCTGCAGGTATGAGATACTTTTATTGGTGAGATTTTCAAATGGAAAGATTGACTTAGTATACAAATACTGTTCTTAATCCCTACCACCTTATCAGCGACTGATAGTGAATAATTTGGCCATTGAGGAAATTAGGTTAAAATTACATCCTTGTAACAGAAAGAAATTTAAAGAGAGATTTCTGTCTGCTCTTATGATGTATGACTGCCTTTTGTTCTTAGATATATTGGTCACTGATATCTTTTCCTTCTGTTTTCTTTTTTGAAGGTGGTCCTGGAATGCACATTGAAGAAAGACCTCGTTTACAACAAAGTTACTCCTACTTTTTACCACTGGAAGATTGATGACAAAAAGTTTGGCCTCACATTTCAGAGTCCTGCTGATGCAAGAGCATTTGACAGAGGTATTCGGAGAGCAGTAGAGGATATTTCTCAAGGTACATATTTCAGGTGAAGGACTTGGTGGGGCGGAGAGATATTGAGTGTTTACTAAATGAGATGTCAAAGCACTTTGTGTAACATTGGTGCTGCCAGTATTTGAGAGCATGGATTGATCTATAGCATTAACACTTTTTAATAGCACTTCTGGTATTTCTAAAGTACCATTCATCCAAGTGTCTTAAATTGTTTCACAGACACTAATAAGGTAATTTCCTGATATATCCCTACATAATAAAGTGTTGCCTCATTCTTTTAGACATGAAGTGGAGGAAGCTAGACTGTTGTATTGTCTCACTTGGATCTTAGAAGCTTTTTACATCTGCTGTGTTCTTAGAGGATAAACTATGTTTGCAGCCTGTTGAGTTCTCTCTTTATCTGCACATACTTTCAGTTATAGTTTTGTTTGTTTACTAACAGCTGACAGTGTAGTTCTAAGGACAGATACTTATGGAACAGTAGAAGAATTTGCTCAAATAGTAATATGGCAAACTGATTTCAGAGCTTCACTGATGTCTTCACCAAGCCTAGATTCTGAGCTGAAAATAGGATAAATGTATTGCTGTCCTGAGAGAGGGAGGGAAGAGAACAGGTATCTTGAATTGAAAGAACATCTCTTTCAGGCTTGTAAAAAGTAATGTTAGGGATTTAACGTATTGTCCTGTTAAGAAAGGGAGAAACATATTTCTGAAGGGAAATGCTTTTTGACATAGTAGAATGACTTTGGAATTGTGTTGATACCATGCATATCCCTTCAAGATAATTAGAGAACACGAGAGTAATTCTCTCTTAGGGTCTTACAGTTCCAATTTCTGCTGATTTTATAGCAAAATACAGCACAGTGTGCATTCATGCCAACCAAATATATCTGCCTTTAATCTTCAAAATGCTACGCTAAAAGGAACATACTCCCTTGCTTCTAACTGCTGATGACACTTTGAAAATGCTTTCACAAGAAAGGTGTGAACAGGAGAGATCAGTGTGGGTAGGAATACTCAGTATATAAAATACAGAATGTAGAAATGGAATAAGTAAGATGCTTACTTAAATCAACTTGAAATACAGTGGTTAATAAGTTTGAGAGAGTAAATAAGAATGTTTATATCATCATAGCTGGATATTGAAAGATGTGTGGACTACTGGAAGCAGTAAGCTGTAAATAAAAAGAAAATAACCTTGTCTACTTTGTTTTTTTTCTTCTTTTTGTGTAGGTTATCCACCCTCCCAAAATGATGTTGAAGTGGCAGAAGACTGCTTTCAAGTGAGTAAATTTTTAAATTAATTGTGCTTTTTTTTTTTTTTTTAGAAAAATACTGAACAGATTTTGTTCTCATTAGTGAGAAGAAGTAAAATAAGAGCAGTAGCAAAATTCAGTTTAATGAAATAAATTCCTGAATAATTATCTAGAAGGCTTACAGTATTGTCTGTCCTAAAAAAGTAGGCACTAGCCTGGAGAAGAGGAGGCTCAGGGGAGACCTCATCACTCTCTACAACTCCCTGAAAGGAGGTTGTAGCCAGGTGGGGGTTGGTCTCTTTTCCCAGGTTGCTTTCAGTAAGACAAGAGGGCATGGCCTCAAGCTCTGCCAGGGGAGGTTTAGGTTAGATGTTAGGAAGAAATTCTTTACAGAGAGGGTAATCAGGCATTGGAATGGGCTGCCCAGGGAGGTGGTGGATTCTCCATCCCTGGAGGTATTTAAGAAGAGACTGGATGTGGCACTTAGTGCCATGGTCTAGTAACTGTGGTGGTAGTGGATCATGGGTTGGACTTGATGATTTCAGAAGTCCTTTCCAACCCATCCGATTCTGTGATTTTGTGATTTAATCAATAGGATGATTAACCATCCTGAGTTTAATTTTTAAATTCAAAATGTCTGTTCATGTTGTGTCCTCTTTAAATTTTTTGGAACTTGAAATGTTCTTTTGGAAAGAAGAAAAAAGAGGAATCAAGAATCTTTTTACTTGCATATCCTATTTGTTTTCTTAGATATCACTCTGCAGTGATAAGACACTTTGTTGTATGGTTAGAGTTAAAAAGATGCTGAGATAAAAGAATCTAGTCCAAACAAGGGCAGAAGTTCACACAATTTTTAAAAATGCACTGAAGATAGTCAGTTGTTGAGATTCAGGTTTTTATGGATCTTTATTTGCACTATTCCATTTCTATAGGTCATAATGGCTTAAGAGGTAAAAATTTATGTCCAACCATGCTTCATAGTTATAGTGCTTTACGCAAATACCATATCTCATACTGTAAGTACTGCAACATTGATGTGTAGCACTGCGTGGTAATAGCCAAGAATTCATGTAATTAAAAGCCAGTACAAACAAATATTACAAATATCTATATATAGAAATAGAGGTAGATATATGTATACACACACATAGTTTCCTTCTTATTTACAGTTTTAGGGAAAGCCTTGCCTTTATTCACACACATACTCAGTTTTCGGAGTGCAAATATTTAAATTAATATGAAGCTGATAAAGAAACAAGTTGACTCAGGGGTCTTAGTGGCTTTTCAGAAAATTGATAGTATTACTACGTGGTTTCTTTAGGGAAATAGTTTTGTCATATATGCCAGCATAAATTCTTTATCAGTGTAGATAGATCGAGTGTAGAACCTCTGCAACACAAAATCAAAAAAATTAGTAGCAGACTTAGAAAATATGGGTAAGAATGAAATTATGACAGGAGACTGAGAGTCAAGTATTTAGAAAGGATACTGCAATGCAGTGGCAATGCAGAAGTCTCCTGATTTCTTTCCATTTTAAGATAGAAGAAATGTATTTCTTTGTGTGAATGTTGGCTCTGCAACCACCTGTTGTTCTTTATTTGCAGTGCTTTATTTTAAGACACTTGAAAGTAAAATTGCTATAAATATTAAATATTTCAGATTTAAAAAAAGGAATGAGATTTTTACAGGATGGAAGACATGTGTGCCAAAGTTAATTCAGTCCTTAATCAGCTCTTAAAAGACTTGCTTAAACATGCTTTGTTGCAAGGATTAATAATTGAACAATTTCTTCAGGCCTAATGAGATTAGAACAAACGAATTTTCTCTTGATTTTGCTGCCTAGTTATTGTATTTCTATATAAGGGTGCCAAAATTGAAGCAAATATCTGTGATTCCTTAGAGTTACAAGGTTTGTTTTTGAAAAAGTGGAGAAAAGTGTATTTACAACAACTATTCCATATACATGTGAATATAAATGCGTCATCTATTTACATAGCTAAATATAGGTTTACTTTATATATATTTTTAAAAATAACCACATATATTTTAAAAATATTCTTTATAAAACAGATGTGTGTATATATATACAATATATATATCACAGGTACAAACAATCTTATGTGGTACAAACTGTCTTTTACATTGTAGAACCATCTTTTACGTTATAGATATAATATGTAATTGTACACGTTACATTTGGGGATTTGTGCCATGGATAGGTGGCAAGAATTGCTTGCTTTCTAAAGGCAAAAAGCTAGCCAATATCTCTTACCTTATCTCTACATACCAAAGTAAAATAAATGATTGCCTGTCAATAACAATACCAGAAGGGAGTCAAAAAAGGTGCAGGGAAGACTGAACACACCCTGCTTGAGCTGTGCTTCATCTAAACGAGGTTTATGTATCAGTAACAAAGCTGTAATTGCAGGGTTATAAATGTCAGTGTAGAAAAGCTGCATTTTAGTTACAGGCACCAGGTCTAGTCACCAAGAATACCTTTGGAATACCAAAGAGTGTACATTCTCCTTCATATTATTAATTCCTTCCCGTTCACAGATTGATACTGTTGTAAATGAACTGGATACCCCGGGGTTTTTTAACTGGTGGATAAGATCATTTTTCATTAAAGATAATGCATTGTATATTTGAAGAGTCATGTTGACTTTCCCCCTGCCACTTTTTGCCTCTGTGTAGTTTAAAAGGCCTAATGATTTTTTGTTTCACTGTTTTATAAGCTCTTTTCCCAAGCCTCTAATAGTATTTTTGAGTAAATTTTGGAGTTGTATCTATGCAAGGGCATTTTAGAGTGTGGATAGAGTATAAGAGCAGTTTTGCCTGTACAGTTCTAGTCAGCAGGAATCCTATATTTAGTGAGTATTTAAATTATGGATATAGTATGTAGTTTGTACATAAATTCCATTAACAGTGTTTTTGATTTTTTTCTAACAAAGATGACTAGTGATGAAAAAAGCTAAACATGCTTCATAAGTTATTTTACTGGCTGGTTATATTTGGTGCTACAGAGAACAAATAAAATGATCCAAATTAAATCAAAACTGATCTTCTCAGTGGTGGTGTTGTGCAACCTCTGTGTCTCCTTGTAATAATTATTATTACATTTTATAGAAGTAACAAGCAGAAACAGTGATTGTCCAAAAGTTATATGTGCATCTCTTAAATGCAGATCCAAAACCTGAACTTATATCTTGTGCTTTCTAGGCTAGCGTTTGGCTTCCTATGTTGTATCTTGGGTTACTAGATATTTTGGGTTTTATTTACATTTTGTAACTAAAATCAAACAGAGAAAGCATTCTTTTTACTGAAGATCAAATTTGTCATTTTAAGAAGACACAGCTTCATTATAGATTCTTTAGTTGTTCTGAGTTCACAAATAAGGCTAGTCTCAGTATTAAAAGAATACAATCAAAGGTTTTCATACTTCTAAAGATTGCTTAAATTATTACAATTATTATTAGTTGTTAGTTAACCTATTAGATGCAAATTGCTTATATCATCAAATGAACCTTTAGTCTTACTAGATTAATCTCAAATAGAAATACACAAATGAGTTAATGAAGAGCTATCTGACTTCCTGAAATGTTGGTAAATTGAGCCTTCAACTGTATATATACTGACATGGAAATATACAATGAAAATTTGCTTGGGTAGGAAGTTTAGATGGTTTTGGTATAAAATGATGCATTTTGAATGTAATAGATGAGCAGCTTGTTTAAGTCAGTTTGCTTGTTTGTTAAAAGATTGGCTTGTATTCTTTTCTTCTACCAAATATAAACTTCTTGCTCTAAAACTCATCTAGCTTAATTGAAAAAAAAACCATAAAAATCAGATTTTTTGTTTTAGAAGTAAATCTAACTAAATGACATCTAGAACTCACGCATTTAAAATTATTTTTATGTGGGTTTTGGGTCCTGAAGTGCGTTAAGTCTTGCTTTTGAGAACTGAAAAACAGAGCAGTTGAGTCTTAATTTCTTTCAGGTTTTGTTGATTCAGCCATACTGGAGTTATTTATAGGCTATCAGCACATTTTAACAGTTTTGAAGTAGCAAGAAATGGATCATTTATGCTTTTGACTTTCTTACTACTGGCAGAAGAAAACTGTAGACTGATAAATTATAAGCAGGAGAAAAAGTTTGGCTTGTTCTTTCAGAAGTAAGTACGTGGGGCTTTTTGTTAATACAGAGCTGGAAAGGGCCTGCAGCTTACATCGTAAGTGGTTTTGGTGCAGTCAGGAAGGACATTAACAGTTCACGTGCCTCTTTGCAAATACACTATTTAGTGACCTTTTCATAAGTGCATTATTTAGTGACCACTCAATTTATTTTGTCTGTAGCAAAAGGTTAGAGAAGTTTTATTTTACAAAAATAATACATAATACAAAAATAACATTATGACTTGTAAGGAAATGTGAAATAATTTACCCTTGTTTTTATGGAGAAGACAGTACTACATGGTAAAGCATTCAAGATTAGCAATATTTAGTGCAATTACTAAATCTGCTAGACCCAGTTCCTAGAACTAAAAGTAATACTAATTCATATTATCAATTTAAAATAATTCTAATCATATACTGTGTTAAAATATTTGGGTTTATTAGGCTTTTTTTGTTGGAATTGTATTCTAGAAGCAGGAGGAATTATATTTTTTTTTCCCTCACCCTAACAGCCTCTTTGCATTTAGTGTGCTGTATATATTCAGGTAGAACAGCC
Organism: Myiotriccus ornatus; assembly: GCA_036023395.1. Classification (NCBI taxonomy): domain Eukaryota; kingdom Metazoa; phylum Chordata; class Aves; order Passeriformes; family Tyrannidae; genus Myiotriccus; species Myiotriccus ornatus. The sequence continues at coordinate 32,389,897 of JAYRBT010000177.1, read as the reverse complement.
TTCAAAGAAATAGGCATGTCAAATGTCTTATTTTTTACTTCAAACTGTACAAAATATTCTGAATAATCTAGTTCATATTTCACCCTATGTCAGAAACACATACCTGAAAATAATAGTTTCTTTGCCAAATATATTGCTCCATCAGTCTTAGAAATAGCTAAAGCAGAAGGAAGTTATTCAGATGTTTTTGAAACCTGTATAATTTATTCACAATTGAAAAAAATAAAGAAAAAACATTTAAACATTCTTATGTTGGTTAGCATCAAACAGCAGATTTTCAGGCCTCATGGGAAGTAAATGCAAGAACTGGGATGCAACGGAAATGTGGTCTCTCATCCATCCTTCTGTGTAATCATTAAACTTACTTAAAGCAGAACATTTTTAACAGTGTTTGCAGAACAATGTTGAATCCTCTCCCAGACTTAACTCTGGCAAACTGGGAGAAGTAAGGAGAGAAAATTTGAAGAAGAGAAGCTCAGTCTGGTTTTCATTTTCTCTACAGCTGTCATCTGGCTTTGAATTCTGCTGGAGAGCTACAGCTGGAGTTATTTTATTGCTTTACCCAGCATCCTTTTGCCTGTGCGCACAGAAATGTTTTAGTAGTCTTGGAAAAAAATTCAGAGTATCTCTTAGCAACCATAGGACAGTAATTATTATACCAGCAGCTGGGAGCAAACTAGATTTCCGTTGTGCATTAAAAACTGGCGTAGGTTACTTTACAGATGATACTGAACAACCTATGCCAGTACTGTATTTTGCAGGCTGTGGTTAAAGGATATCGAATGTGGGCGGTGTAATTGCTTTGGACAGTAGAAAAGGGGAATATGTGCATCTGTGTTTGTGTGTGTGTGATGTTCTGTATATTTAATATAACACGCTTAGTTCTTGTGGAAAACTTTATATGTTTGCTTTTTACTTAAATGCATTTTCAACACAGCAGCATTTTTGTTTCTAGGGTCTCCTACTTCAGATTTTCAGTGTTTCCATTATAAATGTGGGTTTTCAGGTGTTTATGACCTTGTCATGAAACATCAGATTGGAGTAGGAAGAGTTGTTTAAGGAAAAGCTTTCTGGGATACGAATAAACGTGGTTTGATTGTATCTAAATTATAGTTTAATTAAAAACACAGACTTCAGGATGTTCAGCTGGCATTTCTGTTGTTCTGCATAGTGAATATTTATTGGCCAAAGAAGATCATAATTGACCTGATGGCTTTTTGGTTTTCATAAATATCAGAAGTTTGGCTGTGTCCGCTTACTTGTAGTATCTAGATTGGTAAACTGAGCATTGTGCTATCGGAAAGGCTGTCTTATGATTTCCTGCCTTGCAAAAGGTCAGGTGCCTTTCTCTGTCTCCTGCCACCCCGAAATTTGTCCTTGAAGTCAATTAGCTTGACTTGTGATGTCTGTTTTGGAATTTTCTAAAAGCATTCTTTGATAACTGCTGTGTATAGGGCACAAAAGTTTGCTTTGAGAGTACGGTTTGTTTTTCATACATCATTGTCTGGCACTGCTAGTTAGCACTGTAATAGATGATCGTTGCCTGTGTCCTTCATTAGATGGAGCCTTTCTTGACTGCCAAAGGCAGAATGCGTGTGTCTGCCTATACGTGTGTCCTTTTTGCTCTATAGTGTAGGTAGTTTACTGCTGAAGAAAAAAGGTGTGAATCACCTTCAGGGACAGGAAATAATGCAGGCAGTTGCAAATCTCACCCAGGGATAAAGACTGGCTTGTGGGTAGTATGTCTTTTTTCCTTGGGAAGGAAGGAGCAGTAGTTTTTGCAGCTTGCTCCCATCTCCCCAGACCTTTCATATTTATAATAGCAGGGGGAGGGGAGCAAGAGGGAAACAGGGTGCTTATCGCTGTGTTTTCTGTAAAATGGCTTCTAGCTGTTAGCTTAAATGTTTGTTATCATTTTTAACATTGCTCAAACCAAAAATAGTTGTAGGCATTTCTTCCTCATTTTGAATGCAGCTCTTTTGTGGTTTGAACCACTGTTTTGGAAGTTTTTTATGTCATCGGGCAATATACCTGCAGGAGTGCCTCCTGCTAGGAAGATATTTAATATTGCACTAATATTTGATGCTTTTTGCTCTTAAAATAAATGTACATCTATGAAGTCTAGTTGTCAGTCATTTCAACATTTCTTTTATACTCCTTTCCCAAGAGTGTTTGACCAGAATATTGAATTTTGACAATAACAGGGTCAGTTGCTTATTGGTGTTGTCATGCTCAAGGATCTGCAAAAAGTTTTGCCTGTCTTCACAGTTTTTCATGGGAACTTTAACCTGATTGAGTGAGCTATTGTCTTTCTTGGGGTGTATGCTTTTTAGTATTAATTTATATGATCATTAATTACTAAATTTAATGTTTTTCCACTCAGTGCTTTTGAGCAGTACATAGATTCTTAGTGATGTGATTTCCTTTCTCCTAAAAATCACCTATAGACCAGCTACTTCCAGTTTCTCTAGATAGTCTTAGAACTTCATACATTGGGCTTTTACCTATGTGAGGTGCTAATGTAATCCCGGAATAAGTTCCTTAAATGTTTTGATAAATGAACCTGACAAAACTTTTGGTTTTGTCAAAAACTGAGGTTTGCCTCTGCCTAAGTAGTTTTCTGCAGTATTTTTATTCTTTTCCTCTTAATGTTTTCTTGATATATACAGATCCTTGTAATAAAGCTGAAACATTCTCATTGCTGGAAGTTGGATGATACCAGAATTTTCTCAGTGCTATCAGATGATGACAGCCGGTTGGTTAATTTTACAGCGTCTCTCAATACAAACAAAACATCCTACAGTACATTTTTGGCAGCCCAGTGGGATTAGTATCAAAATGCTCTGCTGTATTCTAAGTATACCCCAGTCAGTTAAGCTTAAAGAATGAGTACACTGTTTGTTTTTCTTTTCATTTCAGAAATTGCATCACCTCACAAGCCAGTACTTCACCCAAACATACTTCCTCCTCTTTATTCTGAATGGCACAGGTCCTGCAGATATCTCATTATATGTTGCCACATGGTCTCACTTTTGTATCAAATTGCCTGATATAACCTTAATTTATTTAAAAGTCAGTCATTAGTTGTTTAATACACACTTGCTGTAATTAGGTATTGTTAATTAGTATATGTTAAAGCTGACTTTCTGATCCTTTCCAGCTGATCTTGCTTTTAATTTATTAAAAGGTCTGACTAGCTTTAGCCTTATTAGTCTCAGAAAATTTTTTTTTCCAGTTGTATTTTTATAAATACTGGCAGCCTCATGGGTAGTTAGAGAAAGCATAATCTCAGAGACTGGGCTAATCTCTGCTTCCTTAAATAAGTCTGATTTGGCAACTGAGTTTGGAAGGTGTGTATCTGAAGTCCCCAAGTTGTTCTCTGCAGAGAAGAAACTGTATTTTCCAAGGCTGACTCATAGTAAAAAAATACTTGCCTACTTCTAAGTGCTTTAAAAATACTTCTATTTTTAAATGCCTCTAACACATTATATAGAATATTAACACATTTATGTGTGAACTTGGTGGGTTTGGTGTGGTTTTTATATAAACGCAAAATCATTTCAAGGACGTTCTTATGTGTTCTAGACTGCTCAAGAAAATACATCAGATTCATTAATGAAAGATCACCTTTTTCAACACGAAACTGTAGTAACCAGTGAAACCTACAACAGTGCAAATTTAAGGTCTTCAGCATTTGAGGATTTCAACACCAGGAGAGCCTGTTTTCCTAACCAACCTAACCAGGTAAGAATACCAATAAAAGAAGCAGTTCTTATTTGCTTGCTGTATTAATGGAAGAGTATGTAGTTTCTGACAAGAAATCACTTCGTTCTAAGTCCCTGTGTGTAGCATTGTACTCTCAGCTTCTTGAAATTACCAATATAGGCTTTGCAGCTGAAATATTATAGCATTATTATGGCAGAGATAAAGGTTTGTGAAGGTATTTAGCGGTGTTCGTATTGCACCAGATTACATTAATAAATCTTTATTTTCTTTGTATTCAGTTTTTGTATTACAGACTTCAGTATCTGCAGCCTTGAGAAGCTATTTAAAATTTTTCAGAAAATGTTGTTTGGCCATGAGCTCCATCTTGGTTATATGTATACTAATAATGTTTTGATTAGAAATACTGAAAAGTGTCGTTAAAATTGATTTCTTGGATGCATTGCAAAGTAGTGAACTTCTGCTAAATCTTTTTAGTGAAACATTGCTTATCCTTCCTAACTGCCTATTTAAACTAAAATACTCTAGTTTGGTTCACAAGGAAAATAATATATCAGTTATGTATAAAACATATTCAGCCATTGGTACAGCTTTTCCTTTAACACTATACATTTTGCTTTTTTCTAAAGCTCAGAGAATCTGACAGTTTTTGTTATCTATAGAAGTAGACTTAACAGTAAGTTCGATAGTAAGTAATTTGAGGGTCTTATGTCTAGAAGCATAGGAAGCTTTTATGTCAAGAAGCAAATACATGGGAAGCTTTTAGATTATGCTGAATAACAGCAGTCAAAGATGAATGCAAGTTCAAGTAGTTTTGAAGACTTGTCAGAAAATATTTCTGTTCCTTGAAATAGAGCCTTTTAGTACCCTCAGTCATTTTCACAAAGATAGGATTGTATTAAAGTCTTGCATCAGCTGCTCTTAAGCTGCTTTATTGGGCAAAAGAAGTGAGCAATATCATCTGGAGAACTAAGTAAAGAGCTCAAAATTGTGAACTTCTATTTTTAAACATTGATCTACTCCGATTATCTCTTTGTATGTCACCTCATATTTTTGTTCTGTTCATCAAGAGGTACATATTTTTCCCTCTTCCCATTTACTTGCAAATGGAATTGTAAATATTTTTTAGAATAGAATGGATAGGTGATTAGGTTATTGCAGCTAACATTTAATAGCTACGGTAACCAAGGATGCATATGCTGTTAGTCTTCACTGAGTTGTAAAGAAAAGTGCAGTAGCTTAAAATACCTGTTTTGAGAGCATGTAAAAAACTGGCTAATGAGTAAATGATAATTTAAGCTGTGGTATACTGGGTAGTTTGTGTCTGTCTGATAGAAATTAAAGAGTAATTTTTCTGAAATTACAATGCTCCAATTGAAAACTGAAGTTATGGGAGATTCCATGAAAATTTAAGTAGATATTTTTGAAAATACTCTTATCATATTGTGTCACCATCTGCAACTGATATTCCCTGCTTTTTGCATGGTAATGTGGTACACACATTTAGAACATAGGCAAGTCAACAAAACCTCACATTCTGTACGTGCACACGCTGTACTGTCTCAGCTAAACTCCATGCAGGTGATCCGGTGGCACAGTAGATCTTGAGCTAATTACCTATTTTGTTTCAGTTTTACGTAAATAAGTTTTAACACTCTTACTGTGCTTATAAGTTGAATAGCTTGAGAAGTGTGTGCTCAAAGTAAGGTGATTAATGACACTTTGTGGTACTTTGGCTCTTAGTAGAAAATACTTAAGTCCCTCAGCTTTTCAGCCTCTGATACATGGATGCATATTTAACTTAAATTTAGTGTTTTGCGATGATGGATTCAGCTGCTGGTGTCCTCATATTGTGAAGTTGCGAGCTCAGCAAAGTCAGGTGTATCTGTTTGAGCAGAAACAGCAATGGCTGCAGTACCAAGCAAGTGACCATGCCTTGTTTAGAGGTGCATCCCATCAAGTAAGGTGCAATACTTGTGGGTCAGGTGTGTCAACAAAAATTCTCTCTAATTTCCATCTGGCTAATCATGTTCATAATCATATTCTTTTTTGAATTTCAGTTTGCTGTACTATTCCTCTTCCCTTCCTCCTTCAGCTGTTGCACAGAGATGGCATTTGTACTGAGTTTTAATTTTGAATGTTTAGAGGACTGTGTGTGTTATTCTCATTGAATTTTGCTGGTATTTGTACCTAACTGAATTTGAATTGTGTATTGTTTTAAAGTTTCCATGTGTTCACGTAGGTCCCATTAAACACCCAAGAAGTAAGCACTTCATTTAAATAAAGCTTTTCCAACATTTCTTCAGTCTGCTTGTTTTTCAGCATTTCCCACTTACTTTCTTTAAAAAATACTTCTTAACATCAGTTGTTTGAAGAATGTGTAGTGGTGCCGTGTTTGTAACATGTCAGTCTTTAAATATTTTTAGGTGTTGGGCTGGGGACTCAAAAAAATTAAATGAGTTCTATGTATATGATGTGTCCTGCTCAAACAAATAAAAAGCCTTCAAAGGCTGAGGAGAGGTCAGATTTTACAGTTGTTAACATTTGTAGTGATCTTTAATGGCTATTAGCTGTCTGGGGAATGGGAAGTTGAGGGTGGGTTTTTCTGTTTGAGGTTTTAGGGTTTTTTCCTTTAAACAATGGGGGTTTTTAATGTCTTAAATGTGTGCGTAATATTCTATGTGGACAGTGAGGTAAGGATCCTTTGTGCCTGTAACATACAGGATTCTAATGACATTTTCTCTGCTTTTTCCCTTAAATAAATTTATGCTCTAAAGTGCTAAAGAAAGCCAATTAGCCATAGCTAGTTATTGGTGCTAAACAGTACTCTTCCTCTTGTTTGAAAACAGAGTAGAGTTGAGAAACACTCTGCTTTTATAAGCAAAGGGGAGGCCTGACTGATTGTATAGGAGCCTGGGGAAGTATTGAAGAGGAGCAATGTTAGCTGCATAAGATATAACCTTTCTTCTTCTTGTATCCTTGAGACCTTGTGGAAGTACAACTATGTGGCTTAGAGCCAAGGGAAAAAAAAAATTATTCTTGTTAGCATACTCCAGTTGAAAGTCTCAGGGCAAAGCAGCTCTAATTACAGTTCTGTACTTATCACACAAGGATTGTTGAGCAGGGAAGTGATGGTTAGAGCAGGCTACAGATATTCTTACATAATCAGAAGATGGAATATTTTAAGAAGTTCTTTATTCCTCTTTCCCAGCTGCCTTCCCTCCTCCCTCCTCTGTCTCATACCCCTTGCAGACTTCAGTGTAGTAGGAGCATAGGCACATGCAAAGTAAAATAGAAGTGTTTTAACATCATTTTCAGTAGTTTTCTGTCCCACACTGGAACAGATTAGGAACATGCAGTTCAACTGTTGTCCTCGACTTTGGAATGGTGACACATTAATTCTCAGTAATTTGAGTACTAATAAGGTAAACACTCCCAAAGCAACCATACTGGTGCCAAAGATGCATTCCCAAATAATTCATGATTCTGGAGGCTTTGTAAGGCTAATAGGTTAGGGAGTGGAGATTTTTTTGGTGCTTTCTGTGAGATGGTTTACAGGCTGTGCACTTGACAGGAGGAAAAGGTGGAATTTGATTTGAAGCCCACTTTTAATCTGTCTGTGATTATAATAGCCCTGCAGTGTAGGAAAATAATTGCCTGTCTGTAAGGTAGGAGTACTGGGACATACTGAGGCCTTTGCTTTTTTGCTGCACTGTCTGCTATTTTCAGGAGCTACTTTCATACACATGCTAAATTTTTATCCTGTCATTATTTGCACCTTTTCTTGCAAGGCACTTGTAATGTGATTTCAGTAATACTTAGTGGCAGTCCACCATCTTACACTTACTAAGGTCTTCAGTATTTCAGTTCAGATGATTCTATGAATTTTGCCACGTTTGACAACTTCTTCATGCCCCCATGCCCTCTCATTGTAAGGCAGAACAAGTACTCTGTCTTATTTCTCTACTGTTTGTTTTGTACATGTTTAGCATGATCCTTCTTACCTGCCTTTTAAAGTCTTGAATTATAGCTAGTTCATTACAAGCTGAGAATTTAAGAAGTACTTAGGTGTTTGCTGGTGTCCTAAACTAATAAACTGAAGTAGGTGGATGTAAATTTGGGACTTCACTGTAGTAAACTTCTCTTACTTTGCCATTTCAGGTCCCACTGAAGTCAATCAGACACGTTAGTTTTCAGGATGAAGATGAAATTGTTAGGATAAACCCTCGTGACATTTTGATACGTCGTTATGCAGACTACAGGCATCCTGACATGTGGAAGAACGACCTGGAGAGGGATGATGCAGACTCAAATATACCATTTTCTAAATCAGACAGTAAAAAATCTGACTATTTATACCCATGTGGGGATGGAACTAAGTTGAATTCCCTGAAAGACTCAAAGAGCTCTTTGGTATTTAAAACTCAGCCTTCCTCATCAAAATTTAAAAACTCAAAAAGAAGAAAAGAGGATGGTGAGCGTTCCCGCTGTATATACTGCCAGGAAAGGTTTAATCATGAAGATAATGGCAGAGGAAAATGTCAAGATGCGCCAGATCCTATTAAAAGATGTATCTACCAAGTTAGTTGCATGCTTTGTGCAGAGAGCATGCTGTATCACTGCATGTCAGACTCTGAAGGAGATTTCTCTGATCCTTGCTCATGTGACACTAGTGATGACAAGTTCTGCTTACGCTGGTTAGCACTGGTGGCACTCTCGTTCATTGCTCCATGTATGTGCTGCTACCTCCCCTTGAGAGCATGCCATCACTGTGGTGAGGTGTGTGGGTGCTGTGGAGGAAAGCATAAAGCTGCGGGATGAATCAGTCTTGTGCCAAACAGAGCTGAAAAATCTTTGTTTCCAGGAAGCATCTAACTTGGATTTGTGGAAGCTTTTTGGCAAGCTGAAGGGAATCTTCTTTCACATAAGAGATGCTTGATGTGGAGGAAGCAACAAGACTTGTCAGACCTTGGCATTTTACAAGTGGTAGCCACGCCTAACTATTTCCTTTGAGTGCGTGGCATTTGTTGCAAGTTGTGAAGGAGATCTTGCAAAGGAAAGCCTGTTCTTATTATTGGCTATAAAATGAGTATATAAACTATGATTATACTAAAAGAGATTAACTTTTGCCACTTTGTACATTCATGGTTTAGGTGAGGGGGCTCTTTTAAAAGGATTAAAACTTACCTGACGGGAAATTTTAACTAAAAGTGCACTAGTGACAGTTGATTTAAGATTAAGAAAAGTTAATACTTGGCAAATGAGAAATAAAACTGATTTTAAGTGCAACTAAATCACTTATTAATAGTTTTTTGGAAGCGACTTTATGTATAAATAACAAATGTTTATATTTAACTAAATGTGTAAGGTACGAATTATTACATGTTAAACTTTCCTTCCCTCCGATATAGTAGGTATGGACCATATCTACTGTCACATTCCATGGTAGTATTTTAAATATTTAATTAGTTAATTTAGTTATATTTTTATTCCAGATGGACGAATTGATATTTTCAGTCCTGGTTCCCTTCAGCTACAGTTTGTGTTGAATTGTATCCATACATTCTGATAATCTAAAAACCTTTAAAATATTAATTATTCTAGTCTCAAGTGACCAATATTTTTTGTTAAGCACAGATGTAATTGTCTAAAATGTTCTTGTTAGAACATAACATTTATTTTTATATATAAATGACTTTGATTTCAACATGATAGCAAAAAGGACGTTGTTTCTGTTGTTCAACCAGCAAGTTGTTTTCTTTTGGGATGTCCTCCAAAAATATTTTCTTGCATATTCAGATGTTCATTAAGCAAAAGGTACATTAAGGCAGTTGTAACAAATTGTCATCAGTGTTCTTGTTTATCCTTCTGTTAAACTAGGATCCTGTTCAGCTGTTTATCAAGTACTATGATTAAAACAAAAGATTAATAACAAAAGTGAAATTGTTTTCATTATTTTGAACCACAACTTTTTCTAATTTGAACGGACAAAAACAAAAATACTGTGTGTTTTGTTCAAAAACAACAACAAAAGACTTTGCTTGAGAAATAAATTACAGCCCAGGCAAAACTGAGTGAATTTCTTAATTGGGGAACTTTCAAGGTGGCGGTGGGGGAGTGATGGTGGAGAGTGAGAGAGCATGTGTACGTGTGTGTATGTACGGTGATATATTGTATATGATATTTCTTATGGGTTTGTACTTACTAAGTCTTTAACTTTCAGGTAAGAATTAACTAATTAGCACATAGAGAATTTTTTAAAACATTACATGTTTTGCTCCATTATGAAGTAACAAACGTTACTTCTTGTAAAAGACGTACAACACTAAAACCAGTCATAATTTATCAGTGAAGGTGCCCATTTGACATCTTGGCTGGAATGGGACAGACTCTCCTCAGTATACCCTGGTTATTAAACAAACAACCTAACTGATTCATTTGAAAAGATGCACAAGACTTACTTTTCTCACTTCTATGCATTTTTTTTCAGTATATTTTATGTAATTTTTTTCTGCCTGTATCAGTCCCCTTTATTTTCCTTTGTAGCCCAGAAGTAAAAATGATCAGATGTAAATAACTTTACCTGTCTGTAAAATACTTTTTGAAAGAAAACATTTATATTTATATTACAGCTTGAATTGGCCACCTTGTGTATATAGATCATCTGAAAGTATTATTTCACATTGAAAAAAGAAGACAAATATCTTGATAACTATAGAAGTTACAGAAGAGCATCTAGTTTTGTATTAAGAGTTGCTTGGATGGCTCAGGTCCAAGAATGTGATACAGTGGCAGCAGTCTTGGTTTTTACTGTTTATGAATTTGAAAGCTGCTACTCTGGTTGGTTTTCATGCTTCACACATTTTCAGCTAAACTTGGTTGCCTAGAATAGACTGTTAACTTTAAAAACAACTTTCATTTAAAAAAAGGTGTTTTCCAAGTGAATGAGAGAAATTTATAATTTCCAAATGCTAGGTTCCTCGTTCAAGGTGAAGAGGTATGAACAACCTAAGAAAAGAACTTGCTGGCTGTATGGAAAAACACTATATAATCATATTATGTATATACTTCAGAAAGAAATTAGTTTAACAGTTTCCTCTGAGCAGTATACAACACAGTGAAACTCCTGGTCCTGTACTGTATTTTATATGAAACATATATGCTTTAATATTTTTATTGAATGTTTGCATTAATATTTTTACCTTGTGTTTAACCACTTTGCTGCTAAAATGTTTTCACCTTTTGCTTTTCTCTTTGCTTCATCTAAAAAAGGGTTACTGAACCGACGTATGGTCACTTGTTCTTCTTGTGCTGGAAGTGTCAGCCTGCATGCCTGGTTTGAGAGCAACTAACTGAATGCAAAACTACAAGATTACAAAAGGGTTGGTTTTAGTAGCCTGCACGTGTACTTTTTCTTCTGGTGTTAGGAATCTTACCCACTGCTGTATTTGGAAGAGGAGTAGTGGAAGGTGGACTTGTGGCAAACCCATTCCAGAACAGGCTGCTACATCCACGTATCTCTTGGTTTTGGTGGCATGTTACATTTATCCTATCTCTTCTGAAATATTTTCTTAAGCATTTGGAAAGAGAGGAATTTCTCCCCCAATCCGTACTCTTCCCCTTGCTTTTCATGTCAGAGCTGTAGTTTGTCAGCCATGTAGTAGCAGAGCTTTGTGTTGCTTGGAGGGGACCGGAGTCTTTGGAAACCGTCACTGAATATTAAGTCCCTCTCTTGTTGAAAGCCTCGGTTACCGTGAAAATTAAGTATTTCCCTTTGAAAGTGGAGGAAGAAGTTAAATGACAGCAGCACTCGTGCACCATCTACTGGGGGAAAAGTGGCATTCAGGCCCGGTATTGGATTACATCTTCATTTAACTGGCCATTGGTGCACGATTAAGCTACACAAATATGTTACGCTTTAGTTATGAATTTACAGGATTGTAATTTGGAATCTTACTGTGATTCCTTATCTTATCATGCTTCTTAGGTTCCATTCTTAACACTGAAGTAAAAATCCTTTAACCATATATTTTGTTAGGTTTAAAATAGTTACAATGGCCTGTTACACAGGAGCATAAAAATTCTTTTGATTCTGTCACTGAGTTTTTATGAAATATTTTTTTAATCGTATTTATTTCCCCTCTTGAAGTTCTTCCCACAGCAAAGTGATGAAGCTTTGATGTTCATGCGGAGGGAATCTGGCCTTTTGGTTTGTGATGTAAGTCAATTTTTGAGTATGCACAGATGGGTGTGTGCACTTATATGCATTTCAGTAGCTGTGAAAGGTATATCTACAGTTGTGTGCACGGTTAAAGCAATATTTGATAGTATTCTACAATTATTATGGTAACTATTTAGTAAACAGCAGCAAACGTTGGCATAAAACTCTTCCAGAACTTAAGGAAGGGATGTTCCAAACAGTCTTAACCAATGCAGTTTCCTCTAGAGAAGGAAAGGTGTTTTGAAGAATGCCTTAATTGTGTTTGTTGGAATGTAACATTCCCATTTTGGATGAGTTCTCTTCAGAATGATCTGTCCATGTGTACCTGGAGGATAATGTTGAACTTCTGTGTAAATAATGCCCAGGTTTAAATGAGACTTTAAATCTTCTCTGAGCTTATGGCACAGTGTGCAGCCAGTACAGCTATACGTTCTTATTAGTAAAATGAAGACCAGGCTCAAGGCTGACAACGAAAACAAGAACTTTAAAAAGATGCCTTATGGTGCTGTTAGTCCAGCAGCTGGGTGGATAAAATTTCTGTTTCCTTTGGTTCACTGATGAAAATAAAGAGGGTTTGAGGGGCTTGTTTGGGTTTTGTTTTGGGGTTTTTCTTCCCTTAAGGTTTCTCTCTCTTAATTGCAAAAGTTGTGGTTCGTTAAAGAAATCAAAGCATTTGGTGAAGAAGCAGCCTTCATGTTCAAAGCTGCAGTATAAGCTGTACGTGATTTTCCTTCTTTTGCTTGGTGCCATTTGCTTTCCACCCTAATGACCTCAAAGTGCCTCATGTGTATATTGTTTCCATTAAACCTCAACTGCTATTTGTTTCTACTAAATTATGTATAATTTAGTTAATTCATCCCATAGGTGTTTCCTTTATGAATATAGCTTGTTACTTTGAGTATATAATGTAAATATGTCTTTAAGTTTGTAACTGGTTTGTTGCATCATATCCTTGTAAGTTGACATAGCAGATAACACCATAAAAACTGTTTCAATGTTTTTTCTTGTAATTACCTGATTAAAACTATCTTAAAATGAAGCAACTAACATGTTTTTTCCATTCTGTGCTGGGATTAGTCTGAACAGTGCATATGAAATAAAACGTTGCAGCTCAAGAGCAGAACAAAAAGAAGTAAATACAAGTATTACTTTCAAGCTCCAGTGTCTTCCACCGTTAAGAACCACTTTTAAGAGTTGCTATAATGTTTTAAAGAAAAATATGCTTATACCAGCTTGCTTTTTATCTACAGCAGTACTTGTCCTTGACATCGGGCTATGGGGGTCAAGATTTCTTTATATAAACTGTATATATATTTAAGGTCCCACTTGACCCCACCACAAAAATGTGTATCTCTGAACATAATACTAAGCTTTGTGTAAATTAAAGAATGAGATATACAACAGAAAACAAAGCAAAACTAATTATTCCATGAAGAAAAATGAACAAGTAGAAATCTGTGAGACTGTAATTTGAAAGCTCAGTGGTCAGGGTTTAGGATGGATTATTCTAAATTGAAATTTACTTTCCTCTGGGTTTTGCAAATGTTTTATTATTGGTTACAGCCAATAGAGTAATTCTCATTGTTCATTTGATAAGTTGCTAACTTGAAGAATTTTATTATTGCCAGGTGTAATCATTACATGGACTATTAACTATTGATACTTGAGCTTTTAATTGATGATTTGAAAATGCAGCTCTACCAGAGAAATAAAACAGACAAATTAATTGAGGGACTAATAAGGTGAGGGGTTAATAGAGAAAATTACAGAATTACATGAAAACCACATATGAGAAAGTGACTCAGCATTAAGCATGGTTTCATACAAATTAAAAACCTAATGTTACATCTCAGCCAAATCCACTTTAATGTTATGGATAATGCAGTCTTGTGGTTTTGAACAAGAAGAAGGGATAGGTGAGGAGCTCTTCTCATTATGTTCTTTTTTTCTCATTCTTTTTTCTCATTCTTCTCTTTTTTGTCTTTTTTTTTCTTTTTTTTGTTTCTTCTTTTTTTTCCTTATTCTTTTTTCTTTCCAGCTGCATCAAACTCAGTTGCTGGAGCTTATAAATTAAATGGAAAAACTGAAGTTAATCTACAGACTACAGTCTGTAAATCACAGATCCAGTCGCCAGTTTCTAAAAAGTATTCATAAAAGTATACCAGTTAGTCTTTGTTGTTAAGCAGTTAATACTCAGTATTAACTTGCATTACTCTTCCTTGAACCTTTTAGCTTACTGTCATGGACTGATATGTGCTCCTGTACCAGAACAGAAAGACTTCCGTTTGTAGGATTGTATCATCACTTCCATCATTTGAGAACGCTGAGTTCTAATTTAATAGCTTGAAAACAGACATAGCAAGTAAATGGATGAGAATAAAAAATACCACATTTTATACCTTAGAATTGAGGCTGGACAGCGTGTGTGTGCACACACAATGGGATTTGACTAAATTATGCTTTGAGTAATGTATAATGTGAATCAATAAAAATATTTGGTTTTACCTAGAAGGGAAAGAAAAAAAGAGATAAGTCCGTTCTTCAAAAGCTTGTATCTCTGGTATATCCAGAGATTTGAGAAGTTTGAGAATAGAGGAAATACATGACTGACAGAATAAGCATCTCAGATGAATTGTGATTTCATTTAAGTGCTGGTTTGGCAGACTTCAGGCACATCTCAGTACCCACCAAAGGGGTTTTAGCAATGTGTGATTATCTCAGTTGGAGGTAATGCACAGAAACAATTATTTCATGTTTAGCGTTTACTGTTTGGGTTTTCTTTTTTTTTTTAAACCTCCAACAAAAACATCTTCTGCATTCTGGTTTTGAATAATATATTTTTGAGTAATAAGTAAGGTGACCAAAAAACTCAGTGTTTGGTGGGAGGATAGATGGAGAGGAAAAAAAAAAAAATGGCCAGGAAAGCTCTCTTTAGTTCCAAGCCTACATGGTAAGTAGATAACAAAGCAACTCCTAAATGAAAACTGTTGCGGTATGATCTGCTATCTAAAAATGAGATTTTATAGAAAGAGATGTAGCTGCTTTCCATGATAATGTGCAATCTCACTATGAGATAGTCCTGATTTCAGCATGATGGACAATATGCAGATGTTAATGAGCTTTCAAACAATGCAAAATACTGGGGGTGTTGTGATTGTAGAACCATAATCAGTGGAATCAATAATAAGTTTCAAAGAATCAACTGTGTTGGAAAAGATCTCTGTGACCATCAAGTTCAACCCTTGATCCAACACCACCATGGTTACTAGACCATGGCACTAAGTGCCACATCCAGTCTCATCTTTAAAACCTCCAGGAATGGTGTATCCACCACCTCCCTGGGCAGCCCATTCCAATGATTACTTTCTCTGTAAGAAATTTCTTCCTAATAGCCAACCTAAACCTCCCCTGGTGCAGCTTAAGACAGTGCCCTCTTGTCCTACTGCTGATTGCCTGGGAGAAGAGACTGACCCCCGCCTGGTTAAACCTCCTTTCAGGTAGTTGTAGAGAGTGATGAGGTTACCCCTGAGCCTCCTCTTCTCCAGGCTAAGCAACCCCAGCTCCCTCAGCTTCTCCTCATAGGAGGACTTGTCCTTGAGTCCCTTCACCAGCCTGGTTGCTCTTCTCTGGACCTGCTCCAGCACCTCAGTATCCTGCCTGAACTGAGGGACCCAGAACTGGACACATCACTCCAGGTGTGGCCTCACCAATGCAGAGTACAGGGGCAGAATCACTTCCCTGCTCCTGCTGGTCACACTCTTCCTGATCCAGGCCAGGATGCCATTGGCCTTCATGGCCACCTGGGCACACTGCTGGCTCATGTTCAGCTTCCTGTCAATCCAAACTCCCAGATCCCTTTCTGCCTGGCTG
>JAYRBT010000177.1:32355802-32373861 GCA_036023395.1 Myiotriccus ornatus | reverse complement strand
TTTGGGGAGAAGAAGGATTACACAAAAAGTCACAAACACCATCTTGGAAGCATGGTTACTTTAACAAGTCCAACAATCCAGAGAGTGGTTGGGCACTGAACAGGCTCCCCAGGGAAGTGGTCATGGCACTAAGGCTGACAGAGTTCAAGAAACATCTGAATGATCCTCTCAGGCACATGGTGTGATTCTTGGGCATGGTCCTGTGCAAGGCTAAGGGTTGGACTTAATGATCCTTGTGGGTCCCTTCTATATCAGCATATTTTGTGATTATGTCTGATACAGTCCAGGTCCTGGCTCTTCCATAATAGGCACTGTCTCAGAAATCCACCAAGTGATAGTACAGAACATTTCTCTTTGTAAATAATGCATGTCTAGGATTTGCACAGATGAATAGCTAATTGATTGATATCGAAGTTTGACTGCTCTCCAGACATTTCAGTTAATGCTGTGTTCTAAAATGATGGTGGTATCCAGACTTGTGAGTAATTCTAGCTTGTGGCAGGCTTGCTTAGACATCTCCTTGTTAGCTACGTTAATAAACTTCTCAAAGTTATAGTTGGGAAGGAGTATCCAGAAGGCTTTAGTGCATTTGGAGCTCGTTGATCAGAGAGGTGGATGAGTCTCCATCCTTGGAGAGGTTCAGAATTCAGTCCGCTGAAATTGACCCTGTTTTGGGCAGGGAAGGTTGGACTAGGTGATCTCCAGAACTCAGTTACTGCATCAGCAATTCTGTGGCTTGTTTTTCAAGAAAATTGAAATTTTTGAAGCAACAGAGCAGTTTCAAAATAAGTGATATAATTTTGTGCGTGCTAAATCTGATCTCTAATTTGGAGGCAAATACTACTGTTAATGCTTGAATTTTCAAATTACCAAGATTGTCATTTTAATCGTCATCATTACAACTCAATGTTTTTCACTGTCAGAATTATTAAAATATGAATATATTTCATGAACAAAGGCTTTTTAATATAAGTAATAGGTATTAACATGGTATTGAGGTGAGGGGGAAAGCTATTCCAACTGTTAGTAAGCTTACAAATATGCACAGGTGTTTGTGTAAGTACTGAACAGCTGCTTCACATGCTCTTTTGGCATGAAAAATGTTTTCCCAGAGTTGCTTACTAATTTCAAGATAGCTTAGTTGACAAAAAAAAAATCAGGCCCTCCAAACCTTTTCCAGATTACCAGTCTATCTTAAAAGCATCTCTAAAACCTGGCTGGAACCTGAGGCCTGAGCAAAGCCAGGCAAAAGTGTCTGAGCAGAGTTAATTTGGAAGGCACACGCACCTGCTCAGACTGAAGCAGCAGCAACACAGTGAGACTGGACGTAGGTGTGTTAACACAGGCAGAGTTAGCAGCCAGTCACAGGCTCTGGGACCCTGTATCTACTACAAAATTTAAACTGTTCTTGGTAGCCAGAGCCAAAGGATGGGTGGGGACTTGAGGAGACTGAGTCATTCTCCTTCATGGCTCTACTAAAAAAATGGAAGTAATATTACTGCACACAAACATCCATCCTGTTTTTAGACAGACGTTTGTCTCAAGTGAATACTAGAGTAGATTTTAACTATATAATTGACAGTTCACATTTCTTAGTCCTGTTTCTCTCTCATGAAGTTTAAAATTATGAAATATTCTAAAAACCTTGCCCCTTTTTGTGTTTCTGGAAAATTCAAAAGTACCTGAACTGCATCATTTGCTTGTTGGGTGTCTTGTTGCCCATGGATCCTGCTAGTTTACCTCCAGCCAGCACTGAAGTGGTAAGTCTGGCTCATCAGCTTACTCAGTAACATGCTGATCATGACTCAAGTCGTTCCTGCACTATCCTTGATGATTTAATGCTCTCTGTAGCTTTTCTCTCCATTAATCTACCAGTCTTTCCAAAAAATGTTCTATTATTGTCTGAAGTCTCTCTTCCTTTCAGACCAGTCTTGTCTTTGCTCTCCCCTCAGTCCTCATTTGTTCAGCCTGACACCTCTGAACCAACTCACATTTATGAGTGTGGCAGCAGTTCTGACCACTGATAGTATTGTCCTCCAATATTTATTAATCTCATTTCTTGGTAAACGCTGCCATGAGGCTTTACAGTAGTGTAAGGAAAGTAGAAGTTTTTTGCCCTAAAATCAACAACAACAAAACAACAACAACAACAAAAACTAAAAGTGCTCCTTCCAGTAAGGTGGGAAGTAAGCTGAGGGATGATAAGGAGTGGTTATGTTCTTTTTACTTTTATATGCTATCACTCTTCAGTCTTGCAGTAATACACCTTTGAGCTGGAGAAAAGGTCACACAGGCACCAGAGTTAGGAGTGTAGCCACTGCAGCTGTAAGACTGGCTCCGACTTCACACCCTAAATGTGTGGCCCAGATGTATCTACTGAAACTCCTTCACTGCAGCAATTCCCTCTTCAGCCTCTCTGTTTCTCCCTTTCAGTTTCTTTAACACAAACATTTACATTTAGAGGGAAAAGAAGGGTGAGAATGTTAGCAGATCTGTATTGTAACAGTTTGTTAGGACAGTTACTATTACTTAGAAGAATTTAGAGAACAGACTCAACCAGTTGACCTTTATATTTCTAGATGACATAGAATAGTTTTACATCTTCCAAACTAACATTTACAATGTGCTTTGCCCAGTGCAGGTATTTCCGTTTGGCTACAGATCTGCTGATGTATGAGATAGAAGTTATCTTTAACCATACCCCTTGGGTTTAGGCTTCAGTTACATCTTAAGTGCAAAGCTGCTTGCACTGGGCAACTGCTTATTTCAAGTCCCTTGATTTGCTTATTTTTCACTCTTTTCCTAAGTACCTGCACTTGAAAATATACCTTAAATCGTCTGATGATGATGTAGAAGCCTTCGTCTTCACAGAGCAGGCAATACAGTCAAGTTTTTTTGTACACCTGAACAGAACACCATCTGGGCTTGCTCTTCAATTCATGAGTAGCATGTACAAAATGAGTGATGATTTTTGTTTCTATTGTTTTTCCACAAATGACCTTTAACAAATATAGGCTTCCTTATTAGGCTGTTCATTAAAGAACTGTCCTTTGCAAGATACGAAAGTGATACAGATTTGTAAACGGACAGACTAGGTCCTGCTATGTGTGTGGACCTCTTCAGGGATTATTTTCCTTCTGAAAATTTTGCATGTGTGAAAAATCTCACCTCATGTAATCAATGATTATATTGTAGAAAAGGTCCTCGGGCATGCTCAGTTTGAAACTATGTGTGTGGTAACTGGCTGTAAGAACACTTAAATGGAACTGCTCCCATGTGCTGCGAAGGTCATTTAGGAAAGGTTGACATCATTAATGATTCATGTCTGCAAAAACAGAGCAACTGACGTACTATCGCAGCATCACTTGAGATAAAAGTCTTGGCTGTCAGAGCATTTGGTGAACACACTGCCTGGATTTGGTGGAACTTTGACATCTGTGATGCAGCCCAAGGAGAATTTGAGATTGCACATTTACGTGGATGATCAGATGGCACTTAATCAGCTGCAGTCCGTGTTGCAATGATTTATTTTTTTCTATTTCCACTACATGGTGTCGTTAGGGCTTAACTATACCTTTGAATTTGAAAATCAACTCTACTTGCAGTAATATCATCAGTTGCTGATATGCTTGGATAGTCACTAGACTTTAAGCAACTTTTAAGATCGGTTGGTAACAACACGCTAATGTAATTTTTCAGTGAGTTCCTTGCCTCCCTTTTTGGACAGTAAGTAATTTGTCAGTAACACATCTACAGTGACAGTTTAAAGAGGATTGTGGAAGATTGTCAGTTCATTCATCTTGATTTTTTACAAAAGTGGAGAAAACTGGTCAAGAGAAACTCAGTATCAACTGGTGCTTCTTAGCGTCAGTGGACTCAGGTAGAATGCAGAGTTATTTAAAAGTCTGCCATGTCATCATGTATCAGCACAAAATCTGAAAAATTAATTTCTTACTTTGTTTATGATACTGAACTGTTGGATCACAGTCAACAGTACTTTGTGATGCCAGTTCAAGACTGCAAGTCTTTCCCAAACAGCTTGGGGTTTTTTTGATAGCATCCTCCAGGTCAATTATATATTGGTATATAGCAACTTATAGCGATCACACATATTATCCATTCAGGATGTAAAATTGCTTAAAAAAAGTAACTGGGCTCATATACAATGTGGTGAATGCAAAGAATTGTTGAGTGCACAGTCTTGTGCACTTGTGCTTCCAAAAACTTAAGCTTGCTGAAGGCTTATGTCCATTAGGTATGTCTGTGAGCAAGCAGCAGTTAATCAGTCTGCTAGGTGACATGTACACAGTGTGTTACAGTGGCTTTTTAACAGTCTTCTTCAGGTGAAATGGATCCAGATAAGTTAGTATGGGATGATGCTAAACATCAGCTTTATAGGGTTGCTTCCATTTTTTCAAGCCATTAACTGACCAGAATGAGACAGCTGAGATGGAGTTTACCTTAGCAGTTTGGTATTCAGCCTTTCTCAACCCTTGAATCAGTTCTACTCTTGTGTTTAACTTAAACACAACAATTTCAGCTCTTCTACCAATGCAAATTTCTCGTGCAACACTCTGCAGAGGCATGGTGAAAAGTTTCTTTTCAGCTGGGCAGAGCTGAGTGAACCACAACATGTCCCAAGGAATGGCAAAAATATCCACTCTGGTGTTGAAACAGATTGTGGTATCTCAGGCAAAATCTCCACAGCCAGGAGATTATACTTCTTTTCCATCACCAAGTACATCCCAGAAAAGTGTTCTCGGTTTGTGGTTTTTTTTCCTCTTGTTCTCAGTCACTTGTTTGTTTACATACAGTATTTCCTGAGCAGCAAGTTTAAGTTTTTATGTTATTTGCCCCGTGTAGCTTTGGAAGAGCATTAACTTTAGGAACGTTTGTAGAAGAGTCTCATCTGTGTGCATGCTGCTTTAGAGTTCTTTTGAGAGTGTCATGGACAGCTCTTTAGGAGATCTCTTATGAGCTTGAACCTTCGACTGCAAACATCAGGCAAGAACGTGAGCAATATCACTTGCAGTCTTACAGGTTCCTGTGCTGTGACTTGAAGCCACCTGATGCTTTTTGTTAGGCTGGCAGTGACAGTGTTACATTTCATCAGGCACCTCAGGGATGATGTACAAATCATGACAGTTTTCTTCCAGTCATCCCCTAGAAACAAACAGAAAAAAGGGGTAAAAAAAGCGTATCCTAAAAAATATTTCAGGAAAGAAAAAACATATAGCAAGGTTTCCATCAATAATGTCATAAACTTCTTTAGTTATCAGGTTAGAGGGCAGTGTACCTTCAGCTCAAAGTCCCAAGAAAGGAAATTGATCCATTTCTGTGGAAATGCTGAGATCTGATAGTTGGGCTTCCTGATCTTATATTCATCTTTTTACACCATCTTTTCATCTTGCCTCACAGCTTTTGTGACCCCACTCGCCATTTAGTGTTTTCATTGTTTAATTACATTATTGGCCACTACCTGCACAGCTTCAAATGCTGCAAGGATAATCTAGCCGCCTACCACTCTCCTTACACATCCTGACAGGCCAAGTGGGAACCCCTCATCCGCTTCCTATGCCACCGAAGATCCCAAATACCTGGTTTAATCTTTATAAAGTGGATTACAATCTGGAGAACAGCACTGTCAATGTGTGACCCTCCTGTGTGTTGGGCTCCAATGACCTTGTTGTGATCTATTTTTAGCTCACTTTCAGACTGTGGTTGTCCCAGTTCCACTTTCCCTCTTTGTTTGGTCCAGTACATCTACTCCAGCTGGTAACAGGCCTCTGAGTTTGTCATTGGCTCAGTGAATGAACCACACTGATAATGTTTGTGTAAGTCACATGGAGAAACCCTGTTGAGTTTTTCCTCCCTTACTCCCTCTGCTGTAACAAGCTTGCATAAATTTAAGTGTCACTTAATGAATAAGACTCTTTCAATGCCATGAAAAAGTCATTCAAAGGCCACTTATGAAAAAAACTGTAATTTCCCTTAAATCCAGTAGAAGCTGTATATTTTAATTTTATCTTTTTAGCTAGTAGAACTTCTTATTTGGGTGCTATTATTGTACTTTACAATTTGAGTGAATACTTTTTTCAAGCAAAACTGCATGGATTACAATTTATGGATTGAGGAATGTCAACAGAGAAACACACTGAATATTTTGAAGATTGTTTTAACCAGTAAGTGGTTAACGTTAATATTTGTCTAGTGCCAATAAAGTTAAATTTATGTGGCACGTAATTTAGGAAATTGAGTAGGCAGAGAACTGGTGAATGCCTTCTTAGCTAAAAAAAAAAAAAAAATGTTCATTTTCCGTTAAACACTCACACACATTTGTCATAGCAACCTTGAAGGTGTCCATAATGCTAAGCAAAATAAACAGTGCTAGCATAATGTTCACTGTAATAACATGTCTCATGGGCTAGTTCAGTACTCCTTTTTATTACCTTATTTTTACTGCTCATTCACTGTGTTGGAGTTCTGTTTTGTGGTTTAATCATTATTACATCATTTTCCTTTCTTAATTTAAAGGTGCTGCCCTTTTCCTGTCATTCCATGACACCTCTTTACTATGTGCACGTATCCCCTCTTAATTTGCTTTATTTCTTAACAGTGAGTTCTCTATTCTATTAATTCTCAATAAAGACTAATATTTGGGTAAATTTTTTACAAATCTAATTAGACACGGCTTTGTCATTTGGATTTAAAAAAAAACACAACCATGAAAGGCAACAGGAAAAGGGCAATACTGTTAACAAAATAAAACCATACAAAATGCATAGAAAGGTTAATTAAACTCTATCATGGTGACATCTGTACAAAACAAAACAAAATTCTGCAGTTTATAGCTAATGCTCATTGAATTTCATGAATCATGGACAAAGCACACAATATTCTGCACAAATCCTACATGTAAAGTAGAAAAGCTGTTCTCTATTCCAGTCTTCTTCTATCCCCTTCTTCCTTTTGTACGTGAAGATGCTTAGGTAAAATTTCCAGCAGATGGACAATTGCTATTGTGTGTGCCTTCACAGTCACCCCTAATATATATATGGCAAAATGTCTACTGGCTCTTCCTAGGGATGGCCACCTGCCAAGTCAGGACTGAAGAGGGACAAAGATTCAGGGCTGGCACCCTATTTTAGTGTTTTTACTTTTTAACAGTCAAGATACTGAAATAAGTGAACTGCTTATTCTTAAACAACATATATGTACAGCATAAACAGAAAAAAAAATGCTTTATTACTCTTTTCCCTAGAAAAAATGTGCTAGTTCATCATACTGGTAGATATTATAAGCTGATATTCCTCCTTATCTGAGAGACAAAACTTAGTTCACCTCAAATGGCTCATGTAGATAAAAAGAAATATTTGCTTTTCAAACCCCCTTCTGAGTCCCATTCACTCAGTTTTAAGTTAATTTGTGAAAATAACCAGGTTTTAAAAGGTTTTTTATTGTTTGTTCTCTGATATTCTGTCCAAGTCTCTGTGTATAAATGTATGAAGAAACGATGTTTAGCCACAGTGGAAAGACTATTCATGGAAAGACTATCTAAAAGTGATGTAGAATCCTCCAGGATTAATGAGCAGCAGAAACAACCAACAGAATGACCAGAAAATAAATTTAATGATACATAATGGATATTCACTTTATAAAACACCAAAGAAAATGTCAGAAATCCTTCCCCCAAACCAAAAATATAATCCAAAGAAAATATACTTGTCCTTGGGAGCTTTTCCCAGGTGCTGATACTTCAGCAAGGTTGCTCTCATTTAAATGTCCACGCTGAAATTTGATAACATAATTATTGCAATGCTTGTGTGGTTTGTCTCTTTCCTCACTAATGCCCCTCTCCTTGGGCAGTGCTCAGGTACCAGAATAATGGGGTGGAAATGCCGTTAGGCAAAACTCCGAGGTCTATCTGTGTGAGTAAGGCCTGCTTGCAGGAGTGTAGATTGAGAGTCTGGGTCAACTTTGACTAAAGCATGACCATTCATTTATGGAACTAGGTTTAACTGAATATATAAGCCCTAACCTTTTCATGTAATGGTATTCTGAAGAAAATAAGAAATTAGCTAAGAACTGGTGGGCTAATGCTCTTTGTTTTGATGTTAATTAGGTTTACTCGATTGTCTGCCATTTAGTTCAGACCACAAGATTAACTAAGTGCCCTTCATATTAACTCCCTCGTCAGATAATTATCATTGCTTTTTCCATGTAGTATTATTACATACAACATTTACTTTCATTTCCTCCAAATATTGAATAAAAAGTGCATTCATTATACAATGTATTTACTCTTAGAGTTATGAAGTCATGAACTCATTTTAAGGACTGAGGAAAAGAAGCAAATACAAAATTATTATGGGCAAGACATGCTGTCTGCCTCAGCAGTCAGTTTAATGTCTATGATGGAGAAATGTATTTTCCAAGGCCAATTGTGGCACAAGTATTTTTAACTTGGCCTTGCTTACACTGGTTTAAATCTGGAGTAAGTCACTAAAGTTAGAGAGTAGAAGCCTGGATGAATTCCACAGTGAGAAGCTGCTTTGGCTGCTAGGATATAAAACTAAAGCTGTTAATCTTTAGTCACTTCTTCAAGTCGGTCATTTCTTCATAAATGTTTACTACAGTTATAGGATCTAGGAAAAAACATTTTTGACTGAAAATGTATTTTCTTCTCCTGAAATCTATATTTTAAGAAAGTGTCTTATTCTATCAAACACACTAACCTGCCTCACTTTCTGTACAGCTGTACTTCCCATACACTTCTCAGTCTTACCAAGTGGTTTCCTTTACAATAATTCCAGGAGGTATTCCCTTTTCATGGACAGCCAAGTGAGTTTCACCAGGGATTGTGAGCTAAAATTCAGAGCAAGAATTTTTTCCCTGAAGTGTCTCTGTAGACACTTAAAGATACATTCAGTTCCTTATCTACTCAACACTTAAAAGCACCTGAAATCATTCCATACCTAATGTTTCATGTGTGAATTTATGTTATCTATTGGTGGGACGTATAAGTGCATCAAGTTGTAATCATATCAAACACCGGGTTGCTTGGCAGCTCTGGGGCTCTGCCAGGATTCACAAAACAGAGGTTCCTCCTAATATTTTATCTATGAGTCCTGATTTACTATCTAAAATTCTCCAGTAAGAAGGGCATGTGAGGTAGTCCCAAGAGTTCAGCCTATCTGAGTAACCTCTAAGTCTGTGGGTCCCAGGCTTGGGCCCCATCAGTGCTGTTGGAATTGTTCTTAGGTGATTGTTCCATCCACTGGGTACTCTGACAAATTTCTTTAGTGCAGTTTGCTTTCTATAAAACACATATCTGCTGTGTCAAAAGGGCACATTTTCAAGGCATGCAGCTGGGTAGGGGAGGACTCAGTTCTAGAAATTTCTCTGTGAAACCAATTTATTAATAATTGACAATCTTTAAGAAGGCGACTTGTGCGGCAGATAAGAAGGAACGAGAGAGGTTCAAGAGATGGAGAGCTGTGTATGAAAAATACTGAAGGACTTTGACCAAACAAGAGACTTCATACAGCCTGGACAATTGTTATAGACTATACATTTACCACATAAGTGGAATCGGACTTGTTTAGGTGAAAGAATTGTTAGAATATGTTATGTTAAAGTTTTGTACCCCAGTTCCATTTATTTTAATGTAGTAGGGCATGTTTAGACATGTTTTCTCCCTCACAGTTTTCCCCAGTCCTGATTGGCTAGGATTTGCTGCACTGTAGCCAGCCCTAGCATTGTCCCGTGTTCTTGTGATTGGTTCTTTATTACGTTATCCCTTAGTTATGTTTGCTATTTGATAAACCCACCTGTCAATCCTTTACTCCTCCCAGTTTCCAGCACCTTCCCTGCTCTACCCTATATAAGTCCTTGTCTCCCCTCAATAAAGGGACAGCACTACTGACCTTCTACTGGCCAAGAACCCTTGTGTTGTCATCTCCTTTCTCTAACCCGGGCTGTGACAGACTTGCATGAGAAAGCCTCAGCCATCCCAGTGGTATGGGGACAGGGATGTGATGGGGGTGAAATTGGGAGGCCATGAGGGGGTGGGACTGGGGACATGACGTTGGGACAGCAGCCGCCGTGGGGGTTGACAGAAGGCTCTGGGGGGGTGTTGGAGGGGTGTGACCTGAGGGGTGTGACCAAAGGCTACACAGTAGAGGTAGGAATTTGTATCTCCCACACAGAAAATGCAGAAATAGTGATTTGAAGTATACCACCTTCAACCCTATTTTTTTAGTGATTAAAAACCAAAATGTCACTGTTACTCAGACCAACAGCAACACTTAGACCCTTGCATGCCCCTTGATATTTCCTACTGGATAACTAAGCTATCTCTTGCTCAGATCAATCAGTCTTACAAGCTTCAGCCTTTGACTTCTAAGTCTTTTATCATGCTTTGTAGAATATAGGCTGGGCGCTTACATCACAGCATGCATTACAGCTGGTAGCATGCAAAACCCAGAGGAAGATTTGAGCAACTCCATTAACTTGTCTGCAAGAATATGGACAGAGCTGAAAACTGGCCTGGAAACTGCTCCAACATGGTGTCCTGATTCCTGCCTTCTGTCCACCTTATTTTATTTCTTAAGGCAAAGCAGTGTCTCAGTAGAATCACCAACTAAACCCACTTTTTTCCATCTACAAATACTTTTTCACTACCTTCATTTTATATTTATGTTTAAACTGACAGCAAGGAGCACCAACCCTGTGTGAGAAAGGAGTGGTGAAACAATCCTTGAGTGCCACAAGGTGTACTCAATTTGTCTTAAAGGAGCTTTTCCACTGACACCATAGTGGGCCATTGACATCTTACATGCTGTGATTTCTAACTGGTCCCAAACAAAAAGCTTCCTGTCCTGCAAGATGCTGACTCTTCATTTAGTAAAGCAAATAGGAAATAGCATACCTCAAAGTTTGGTCATGTCTCAACACTACTTAATTTTTTTCATATTTGTGATTGGAAAACTTCTAGGTAGTTTGGCATCTGAATGGGTGTATTTAAAAAAAATAAAACAAGGATGAGCAAAAGCTCCAACAAGAGAATTCTTAATACAAATGTTATAGGTGTCCCCTAATGTTCAGAACAAATAAGGAAAATGATAACTGGTGAAGATCAGCATCAAGAGCTAACATAAAATGTATTAAAAGTAAGTTTATTGCTACAATGGGGGTTTCAAGAGACTATTAAAGAATATCATTCTCAGTTAAGGACCGAAATGGATCTATATATGGAGCAACATGTAGCTGTGTGTATGGGTTTTACAATGAAAATCAGTTAAGTTATGAAGCAAATTTAATTACTAGTTTGTTTTTATTTGCAACCTGATATGCTGCTGCAGAAGCCAGAAGGATCTACTGAATCAAAACCCCCCTATGAACCAACATGAACTGAAAGAGGAGTTTGAAAGAAAATAAGGGGCAAAACATATATTTTCAAGTAAAAATAACTAAAATTATGAATAGCTTAAATTCAATATACTTTTTCTCCCCAGAAATCCGTTCCATTGCACTAATAGGAAGCTACATAATAATCACTGTCTATAAAGCCATTCTGTGCACATACATTGTGTATGTATATAGTAAACAGAGCACCATCTACTGACATACAAAAAGCAAGAAATATTCCTAACTCATCTTCATTGCAGCTCATAACTGTTTCAGATTTTAGTTTTGCTACATCCTACAATCTGTCTTCTATTTAGCTCTGTCTTCCAACTCTAATTCACACTATAACATGTAAAGGGATTGTGAGGCAAATAAAAATATGCTGGGAAGTAATCAGGCTAAGGACTTGCTCTGCTTATGTCTCCACCCAGCACGTCCTGAGTGTGACGATTTCTGTGAGTAATCCCATCATGTATATAGTAATAAAAGTATGAATTAAACGAAAACAAAACAACATTCTTGCATTGGTAGGGAATAAAACATTCACTTGCAGAAGCCATAATCTCTCATTCATTTTTTCAGCCTTCCCCCAAGAAGAGGAAGTGGTATATTTCACAGTTCCTATTCTTCTGGCTTCCACCAGACACACTGAAGTTGAAATTTCAATACTGCTTGTAGCAATTGTATTGCTGTCACCCTCCAGATATGAACCACTGTGCCTAAAGTGGCTCAGATAGAAAAAGTTTGCTGATATGAGATAGCACAGCTATGTGAGAGCAGTACAGAGCTCTGTGGATAAATGTTCCTATCAGAGATTTCCCTCCTCCTCAGTTTTATAGAATTGAAATGCAGCTCCACAGAAAGAAGGTATGAATGACAAAGATGTCTTGGAAATAGAAATAAAGTCGAGTCTTCCTTACTTCTCTGTTCTGTCGTATATTATGTTTTTTAAAAAATCAAATAAAAAAACAAAGGGTGCAAGAAAACCAGACACTTTTCGCTATCCATGTAGTTCAGCCGCTACTTACTTGGTGTATGAATTAGCAATGCAAATAGTGAGAGGAAAAAGAGTATATATTGAATAGCTGCAGGATTTGTGGAAGCGGTCACGCACACACGATGACAATGTCTTGGCTTCACCCACATTACTCCCCCTTAGCTACAGAGCCCCCAGCTCTTTGAGGGGCAGCCATATGGTTAGGGAGAGGGGAACTGATGCTGCACAGACAGGATTTGGGGTTGGTTTTCTTTCTGTGCTCTCAGACAGAGATCTTGGGGACAAGCTTGGCTTAGGTGGTTGCATAATTTTGCTATATTTCTTGAGTGATTTTTTGCAAGATCCTTTTCAAAGGCTTGCACAATTCTACTTTTCATAGTTTATAATCTTATCTTTTGGGTTCTGTCTTAATACTCAAATGAAGGTAAGCTATTTGCAAAAACTTGACAAAAGACAGTCCTTTACAGCAAAGTTGTCTTTTATTTCAAACAATTATACTAATATTAAGAGAATACACACAAATCCTGCCAGATTCCTTCTGAAAGAACTGAAAAAATTTCAAGCTTCCTGAGCATTGCTCAGAGGCATTTAAACTATAAAAAAACCACTTGTGGATGACCCTTCTGATTTCATCTCACAAACACTATTTTGAGAGCATCTGAGATTTATGCAATGCAGGCATTTGGGAAAAGGGAGAGGACAGTGTTCTTAAAGAGCTGCGTGCTAGAAATTACTGTCATTATATGTAACCAGGAAGCTCAGAAATATATTAGAAGCATTCTAATAGCATCAGCCATGATACTATCATGTCAAATTGGATCTCCAAAAAGGAAAGAAAAAGCAATAAATGTACTGGAAGGTCAGAGGAAGAATTTGGCACTGTCAGAATAGACTGGATCTAAACATTTTTCGTGATGGGGAAAAATAGCCATTAGAAAAATGATTGTTGCTATTTATGAATATCAGGTTGCTAAGTGACATCATGTGATGCTCACTGCTTCATCGGCCACCCACAGTTCTCAAGGAATAGCAACAGAGGGGGTGAAAGGGGTGAAAGAAAACCAAAAAGCTGAGTTACTATTAAAAAAATTTAAAAAAAAGGGCCTACAGTTCAAGGCAAAGCAAAATAAGGTTTCTAAAAATACCTTTTTTTATAGGAGAATCCAATGGAATTATGCTAAGAACTTTTCACAAAAGCAATAAATAGGTGAAGCATTTGAAAGAGAAAGCCTAAGAACCGAAACCTCACCCTAACCTGAAATATAAGTTAGGGACTTGCTCTTATATATATGTATATGTATAGATGTGTGCATGTATGTGAGCTTATACTAGATTTTCCATGAGAGGAAGACTGCATGCATTAAGGCCCACATCAGACATTTTTTATTTGCTTCCAGTGCTGCCAGATTTCAATAATTTGGGCTCAAATGCTTCATGCCCCTTTAATTACTCATTTTTTTATTATTTCAGCCATGTCATCCCAGCTGCTTCACACAGATTAGATTACATAAGAAACCATTTCACTGAATCCTTAGCACTTCCTGTGCTTTCCAGTCTCTTGAAGTTCATGAGGGGAACTGGGACAAGGACAAGATTGAGAAGGAGAGGAGGAAAACGTGTAGATCAAACACCCCACAGAAGCATGCCTGAGAAACTGATGAGCGTGGATGTAGAAACGGAGAAGATGGAGAAGAGAGAAAAGTCTGCACAATTCGTTTATTCCTATAGTCTCATAAGAAAACCTTTCATGGTATAGGTTTAACTTGGTTAGCATCCAAATCACTTCCTGTTTTGGATACTCCTATCACTCAGAGCTTGAGAGGAATGGGACATAATGCAAGCATGCTCAGGCTTTCTTGCTAGTGTATATTTTTAGCTGTTAATATTTAGCCATTTTTTAATCCTTTTTTTGTAATCACCTCTCCATTATGAATTCTTTTTGATGGCTTCTTGAATGCTTTACTCTGCACCACAAACATTCATTTTAACTTTACTGATGCTTTGCTATATCCTTTAATACTAACATATAAAATTATCAAAACTATATATATATCCTAAATGTTCCTTCTCCCACCTTCTCACAAACTCCTGTTGCTTCTCTTCAGATTCTTATCCACAAACTCTAGCAGTTTTCATTTCCAATGAGCATACATACAACAGATTATTAATTTAATGTCTGTTGTTCAGAGAAAACCATTTAGGATATTGAATTAATTCTCTCTATTCTCACATACAGTGATTACAAAGGAAAGGTAATTTGGCATTAGTGAGTGCTAGGATAAATGTGTTAGATAGGTAAGGTAGGGGGACTTTGTTGATTTTTCCCTCAAAACATGATTATCACAAAGTACCCACTATTGATACATCATTATTTACTTTCCAAGTTAAACACACAGAAGTGAGTAGCCTGTGTACAGTTTCATTATCACAAGTTTATCTCAATTTACATTCACGTCACACTTTGATTTGTACCTTAATTCCCTTCCTAGGAGGGAATTTCTGACATTGAATGCAAAACATTGGATTCTAATCTTGGTTGTTGAAGCCTTTCCATTACTGGGCTCCCTGAAAACTGCTTGTGTAGCGCTACTGAAGCCTTTATATTAGAAGTGTGTCTTATTTTGGAGAGGGAAAAGCAAGACTTTCATTCCGTGCACACTTCTTTTTTGACGTTTTCATTTGTGCTGTTGAAAAAGAAAAACACAACAAAAAGACAAATATGCACTCAGTTCATTTTCCCATGCTAACAGAGAAGCTTTTTTTTTTTTCCTTGCTGTGGCAAACACACCTTCCAGACAGGGAGTTGCATTCGGACTTTAGTGGTTTACTCCCTTCCTGTTTGAGACCAATTATGTCTCATTTGCAATATCATTAGTCAAGGAAGTGGCTATGCCTGAGGTCACCTCTCAGCCCACCCTTCCTAAATGGCACTGGTATGCCTTTCTTCCAAGCCACAGGGACGGGAGGTTGGGCCCTCCCTGTGGTGTGGGCTTCTCCAAACGTACAAGCAACGTCAGTCTTACAGGACTGACCACAACTAGTGTGAGTTCAAATGCTCCAAACTAATTTGAAAGCTGTGGTTTGAAAAATTATGCTGGCTATTTATTAAAACAGCGAGCATGATCAAACCAAGCCAACTTGATGGTTTAACAGATGGAAGCTTGTTAAAAATCTTTATTCCAATATGTTAAGAATCCAGTTTTGCTATAAATCGTGAAGTATGACTTGTGAGTCAAGCCCCAGTGGAATGGATGTCTCATACTCTGAAAATCTCAGCTTTACATTCAAGACCCAAAATTCACCACCCAAAGATGTTTTGATTTGGGTTTTTTTAAAAAGTCAACTATCCCCTTCATTTAACAATATTCTATGTTTCCTATCTTTTATTTTAACTAAGATAGATATTCTGATACTTTACATTTTATCAGTTAGGGAGAGTATAATAATTATTAATATTATTTCTTAGATGTATTAAGTTCTGGTCTACCATCTTTACTACTCAGATAACACTGTTTTTACACCTGAAGTACAGGGTGTTAAGTGATTTACCAAGGTCACACCGGGTACAGGACTAGCAGAGAAATAACTTTATCTTACTATATGCAGAAGTTCTTCCAGATTTCTCATCAGGAAGAAGCTAAGAGAGGAAAAAAATACAGAAAATTCACTTAATCCCATGGCAAATCCATGGAATAAAGAAACGGGTAATGATAAAAATAGTTATGAGCTGAAAGAAGGGACTGCAAATCTATATACCCAGTTTCCCTGTGGATGCAGCACAGCTCCTGTGTACAGTGTGTACCTCACACACACACTTTCCTAGAGAACTCTGCAGCCTTCCAGTGTTACTGACACAGCTTGTTGGAACTCAGTAGCAGGTTTCTGACATCAGAGAATCCCTCTCAGATAACTGACACCCCTGGTCACATACCTTCTTTCCCACTTAAATATTCAGCATTTTTATATTACATTTGCATTGGCATAAGAACTATCATAAGACTTACTTCTGTTGGACTTTTTAAAATGAAAACAGAATAAATAGCCATCAAGCACCTATGCCTACATCATACATGAGTATAAAAGCTTAAAATAAAAAGCTTGTGTACATTTGTAAGGAAATCAATTTTCAAACAGAAAACCTAAAAGCAGGAACACTTTCTGCTTGCTTTTTCACTCCCGTAACTCCAGTTTTGAGCTGAGATTAATAAAGGTACCTTTCAGTGAAACAAGTGAAAGACAACAGAGAATGGCTGTAATACATAAAGCTCCTCACAGTGAAGCCCCACCACTTAACTTCTAAGAAATAATGTCAGTGTAAATCATGATGTGATGAATGCTTCACTGAAATGATTCATGCCATATGGTCTGAAGAGCAAAACGGGCACAGTTTATTTTTGAAAGAATGAGAAATATGAACTTGGAATATTCATTGCTTTGTCCTGCCAGGCTGAACATTTGCTGTAGCAGGGGCCAGACTTACTGCAGATCTGTCTTTCTTTGCTCACTTAATGTGTTGCACTAGTTTGTGCCTTCAATCTCATTCATAATGGAATAGTGTCTACAAAATTATGACCAGTACTCTGCAGCCTTTTCTGCAAAGAAATGTTCACTGGGCACCTACAGGCTAAATTACCTTCTCGCTTTCTCTTTAAAAAAAAACCCAAGAAACTTCAGAAGTAATTAGTCCTCACAGTGTAATTACTATCTTGGTAGTGAGAAGACAATTAAACTGAGTCCCCTGACAGAGGTGAAAGTTGCTGGTAATTCCACAAGTCACTCAGCTTTCCCTTTTGTAATCTGCTTATGTTCAATGCCTGTATTGTCTGTATTAAATGCTCTATATTGTCATGTATTAATATACTCAATGTGAGACTCCATTTAAGCAATAGAACTCTAGGTTCTTTTAACAGTCATAATAATTCTCTTGTAATATGCTGCTAGAAAAAAATCAGAACCAAATTACTTATCTTTGTTTACTGATGCTAAAAGGTAGCAGCACATCTCACTGAAATATTTAGGCCCCACACCTATTACTTCTAAAGTAAATGGCAAAAATTTCAGTAACTTCAACTATGTGCAAATAAGTCTGTAACATTACAGAGTTAGACTGTGCCTTATTCATTTTACTCCAACTCAAGGACAACGGAAAGCCACCATGTTCTTAGTCAAATACTAGAAAAAGAGTACAAGTCTGTATGTTCCAGTCGTTGTGCATGGTATTGATGATTGCCTGGTTCTGACCTCTCCCCCACCACCTGTGCAGAGAGATGTGCCCCGAAAAAGTAGTTTGAGAACAGTCCATTGTCAAGAAATTGAGCTTTGAGTTCTGAAGAACTTATCACTGGGCACAGTTTCTTGAAGGAATTTATTTTGGATTGAAAACTTTAATGTCCCTACTTCAGGTGGCTTGGTTTGGTCTGGACGATATTAGAAGGGTGATTTCTAAATCAAATGTTTATGATGGGGTATCAACTTCAATTTCAGTAGGGTAGCCTCTAAATTGATGGGTAGGATTCTCGTACTTATCAGGTTCGGTGAAGTTATTATCACATCATTCACATCTACTTCATTCACACTACCGGTGTGCCGAAAGGCAAGCCGGCGGGGAAGACGACCAGCTTGGTTAAACAGGGAGATTATGAAGGAAATCAGG
>JAYRBT010000177.1:32336982-32351666 GCA_036023395.1 Myiotriccus ornatus | reverse complement strand
CCCTTGCGGGGGGCCGGGGGACGCCCGGGCGGGCGGGGAGCGGGGGACCGCGGGCGGGAGGCCGGGCGGGAGGCGGGAGCGGAGGCGCGCGGAGGGGAGGGGGTCGGCGGAGGGACGGGCCGCGGCGGGGCCCGGCGGGGCCCGGCGGGGCCCGGCGGGGCTGGGCCTCGGGCCTTGCCCGGCGGCGTGGGCTCGGCGGGTGCGGGGGGCTCGCCCTGGGCGTGACCGGGGAGGGCATAGCGGCGAGGCCGCTCCGGGGGTGCGGGGGCGCACGCCGGGGTCGGTCACACAGGGGCGGCCGCGGGGTCTGGTCGGGCAGCGCCTCGCTCTTTGGTGCCTGCCGACCTCCCGCGGTGTGCTTCGGATGCTACGGAGCAGAAACGGTGTAAAATGTAGTTTTCCGCTGTCTTAGTGGCAGTACTCTGGGGCTGTGAATTGCTAGTGTTAGAAGGAAATTTGACTAAACACGTGAACTAATACTTAAGTTCCCTATTAAGCGTGTTCTGAGAGTTGAAAGTCTGTTTTCACGTACACATGTGAAAATACCTGTCTCCTAATTTCTGACAAACTATTTTGTTTGACCAATAATTTTTTCGTGTGTTTAAAAAAAATCTGAATTATTCCTTGACAAAAGTAACTTCCAAAGATTAATTCCTTCAAGTGTAATTACTAACTAGCTTATAGTAAAATAATTTAAAAACATGTATATTTTACGTTAAACTTACTTCTTATTACTGATGTTTATCTGTCTATGCAGCTACACAGGTGCCCTGTTGGAGGAGGAAGCACTGAACAAAGCAGCTGAAAATGGATTGTCTTCACCAGAATTTTTTGAGCTTTGTTTTTGGTTAGGTTCCCAAATAAAATCACTTTGCAATATGGAAGAAAGCATCACTTCGGGAGATGGTATATGAATGCAAATTTAGTAAAGCAATTTTGTATTTGTTGAGTGGATTTAGACCCCTACTGTTCAGCTAACAGTGAAGTTACAGTGTTGAAGTTTACTGAAGATAGTAAAAGATATCTTACTGAACATAACTGAAAGATAGCCAAGCTGAGGCTGATATTTCTGTGTATGTAGCTCTTAGGTTAAGCTCTTGTGTTGTGAAGATGGTTTCAAAAGGAAAAAAAAAAGGTTATTTTGGGTGGGTTTAGGTCTACTTAAATATAAAAAGTAATTCACACATGTAATCACATTTTTATGGCTTAAATTGTAGTGCCTGGTATTTTCATCTTGTTGGTCCAATGCAGCATTCCATTCAGCACTGTGTGTAGATATGTAAGGTGCTCAGTAGTGCTACCTGATTATTTCTGTTGAGTGCTGGAATTTGGATGAGATTTCATAGTACTTATGTTTTCACAAAAAAAGTAGTAAAACTAAAAACAGTCATTGAAAATAATGGCCTCATGACTCCTGTAATTTCTTCATCAGAAAATTAATTGCTTCGACACGCTATTTTGTGACATAAACTGTTCAGTTCCTTGGGATGTTCATTTGCATTTGTGTCTTCAGAGACACGAATTCAGCTTCTCATTCAAAGCACGAGTACTGTTGTAAAGCTTGTCTGCTCGTAGGACTTTTTTAAGAAAAAAAGAAAGCGTAATTAGTGTGGTGGGTGGGTAATCTTTGTCTGGGCTGTTGAAATCTGCAATTTAAGTGTATAAGTTAAGAGAATTAGATTGCAGTTTGATGATTCTGTAAAAGACATAAGCTTTGTGTTTATTTCCATAGGTATGAAAGACATAGAGAGCTTCCAGCTTGAGATGAGTGGCTTTCTGAGGGAAATGGCTTGTCCATATTCATCACTTATATCTGGAGATGTCAAGGACAGATTAAGAGGGAAAGAAGATTGTCTTAAGCTCCTGTGTAAGTAGTAACCATTTTCCCCATCTATAATACAGTATTTTACATGCATGCTTTATCATCACTGCACAATTTACGTTGAAGAGTTCTTCATGTGTCTTTAAGTTGATGTGTACAACCATTACAACTCAGCTAAGCGTGCATCAGCTCACTTGTGCTGAAGTGGAAAATAAAAAAGTATTAGAAAATTGTTTTAGCTGAAACTAAAATTTCTTTTCAGTTTGGTTCAACCTACTGAGGCCTCCTGATCCTTCTCTTGATCTAGTTTCAGTTCACCTAAACTGAGACCTTGCTTCCTGCTTTTCTGAGAGGTTTCTGCACAGCTTGAACAGAAATGCTGTGTGATCTGAAGCTACTGAAACCAGGATTGAGAGAAGCAAAGTCAAAGTTTAAGCTGGACAAAGGAGTGGCAGCAGGAACCAGTGTGATAATATGAAACTAGCCAAGGAACTAGGGTTCTGGTGGTGGAAGTGAACTGAGCAGTTAAATGCAATTTGTGGACTGAAGGTAGGAAGTCAGGTGAGAGGGAGTTTAGATAAAGAATGGAAAACTGATACTGACCTGTCCAGAAGAGAACTGAGAGTCTTCCTTTTATCATGGTTGTTTTGTAAGCGTGTATTGTATCTGTATATGTGAGTGTGGATGCAGAATTATTTATGTCTCTAAATCTGCCATTATAACACTTTTCTCTTTAGTATTTCTAAGTACAGAACTTCAGGCTTTAAAGATACTGCACAGCAAGAAAATCAAAGGCTCTCATTTGGAAAAGCACAATGAAATTATTCAGGAAGTGCAAGCTATTTGTGATGCACTGGGTCTGCCAAACTCCTCATCTTGTGGTATTCCTCCCTTGTTAACCAATGTGGAACAAAAGGTATGGGCTTTTATGTGTTCTCTCTATTGCTAAACTATAATTATTATCTCTGTAAGCATTCATCCTAGAGTTAAGGGCCCAGCAGTGTTATCCATAAAAGCCCTATCTGACAAATGCGACGGAATTTTAATTCTGAAAGCTAGCCTGGTGTTGTAAGTTAAACTATTTTAGTTATGAGGTGAAGTATTTCAGCATTTCCCTGAGGTTGCCATCTACTTAATGAGACATACTTTGCCATGCAGGTTTAAGGTGTCAGATTTGCTCTTACCCGTTCAAATGTGCTGTAGCAAGCAGAAGATTTTGGATAACAACGGATTGTGCATTTGTGCACCTCTAGTTATTTCTGGGATGTATTTAAATGTAATATCCAAAACTTAAATTAGTTCTTCTTAGTTTATCAATTTCTCAATGGCAAGTATTGGTTTGTTAGTGCCATTGATTTAGTTGCAGAAGAGGATGAAAATGCCTGAATTGTCAGTAGTCAGCCAGTTTAGAAGTCAGCCACCTTAAACCTTATTCAACAGGATAGTTCTTTGTGTCGTGTCCCTCCAGGTTCTAACTTGTTTCGCTATTGTGATCTTTAGTCTGATTTCCTTATTGCAGAACGTAAATAGGCTCTTGAGGTGGCATTTATCTTTTGTGTCAGACAACTGAAAGTTTTGCTGTTTATTTCTCTCTAGTATTTGGGGAGAGAGTGGGTGACCAACTCTCCTTAACGAGGGAATGAAACTGCCTCTGCTTCTGAGTCTTTTTACATGCCTTTACATGCTTCTGAAATCTTTTTACATGATTTTACATGATTATGCTTTTTAACTTCCTCCTCATCAACCAGTGAGCAGTTGACCATTCAGAGATTTTCGGGAGAGGGCCTGTTACGTGGTTTTCTTACATCTGTATATCTTTAGTCTGACAAAACAAAACCCTTGATAGATTCATTTAAAAAAATTACGGTGACAATGAAAATGTCTATTCCTGCACTATTAACTTTGCTTGATCTATTTAGTTCTAAGGAAATCTTTAGTCTTTTTGTTAAATATTTTTGAAAGGATGAAGAAACAATTTAACACTGTTCTCTGAGAATTAGTGTCTGAGTTACAGCTGATAACTAATTGATTTAAACTGG
This sequence comes from Myiotriccus ornatus, assembly GCA_036023395.1. Classification (NCBI taxonomy): domain Eukaryota; kingdom Metazoa; phylum Chordata; class Aves; order Passeriformes; family Tyrannidae; genus Myiotriccus; species Myiotriccus ornatus. The sequence continues at coordinate 32,347,805 of JAYRBT010000177.1, read as the reverse complement.
CCTGCTACTGCTGATCTCCCTCTGTGGGTGTTACCTGTGTTTACATCCATATGTTCTATGCTGCAGCCATGGCCAGTGGCCTTCCTTGCTTCACTTGTCAGGTGCAGATTTAGTTTTAATCCCCATTATAGGGGTAGGACTCTCGTTCTGCAGCTGTGGGACAGCAAGACCAGACCTGGTGCACATAGACACACAGTGATTCTAGAAGATTTTGTTTGAATTATTAGACACCTGGTATCTGACACCTTTTTCAAAGTCTGAGATTTCCTATCAGATAAGACCACAGGCTTCAACTGTGTGTGTAGTGCCACACTCTGTGTAAACTGTTACAGTTTCAGAAGTACTAAAATGAGCAGAATCTTTAAAGCATGTTATCTTTTTTTATTTTATTTTTTTAAATAGTACTGTATGGGCTATTTTCCAGTAGTTTTCAGAGCTGTCAGTTCTACAGTGGTTATACAGTTGTACTCACAAGAGTCTAGAAATGCAGCAACAGTAGTTTGTTCATCTTTGTGCCTCCAAATTAAGAGTGTAAATTTCTGTCTGCGTGTTTCATCCCTTATAAACAAAGGATTTTTTCCTACTTCTTAGCTTTTGTAGAATTTCTACTATCTGTTCACTTGTCCTTCACCCAATACTTTAATATAGGACAGGTTCAAGGTTATTTTGGTATGTTACAGAGTTAGAGACCTACATTTGTAGGTAAATCTGCATTAGAAAGGTGATACCACCAGTTAAAGTTCATTTGGTTTGTAAACATTTTTTTCAGAGCACCATTTCTTACCTTTTTTAATATTCTCACAAAAATTCACGTGAAATGATTGCAAAATATTTTTGCAAATATTTATGGCATTTGATTTCATTAGATTCTGCGTAAAGTTGCACTGTTGATTTTTAGTATTATATCACTCAGAAACACAGTGATCTAGTATATGTATTTATTGTATCTGCAGCATTTCAACATGTCTACTCTTTGTCTTTGTCTAGCATCTTCAGCATTCTCAGTAGCTGTGGGAGTAGTTCTGAGGGTAGTTTGGCTGTGCAGCAGCAATCTGCCAAAGGGACAGATCACACATTGTATTTTGGTATGGAACATCAGAACATTGATTGTTTTAAATAACTTTTAGTTCATTTAAAAGATTAGTGTAAAATGAGAATTTCTTCCTTCATTCAGACTGAGCTTTGTAGTAGCTCAAACTTTGAATATACAATCATAGCTAATCTCTTTTGCATCTCCTGTCATTAACTGGGATTGTGGTTATCAACATAAGAAAATGTGAGAGAGAAACTGACAGTATTACAACCTTCTACCACCAAATATATTTTATTTTATGGTATAGTACTGAAAAACTAATAGTAATTTTTTAGTTGTTTAAGATGCTGTTCCCTTGTAAAGGGCAACTCTAGGATTCATTCTGAAATTTAGTGCCAAAAGCCCCATCAATTCTAAAGGACCATTGATGAAAGATTCAGAAAAGTTTATGCCAACGTTATGCTATTTAACTCGTGCTCACATCTGGCTTTTTTTCCAGTCAAGATAGTGTGAATTTTACACCTAATTACAAAGTGACATTGTAATACTGTATAGTTGAAAAACTTCTTAATGTGATGCTATTCAAAAGACTTCTAAAATTTTTTTTCCCAAGTAATTTGTTTTCTGATATGTGAAAAGTAGTTCTCTACTTTTCACATATCAGTAGAGAATGAAAAGAAACTACAAAGGGTTACCAAAGAAACTAAATCAAAACTAAGCTAAAATAACATTTAAGTGAAGTATAAGAAGAATGCGTTTTAAAATATTTGGGTACACTTCCTAGAATTTATTCATATTTAAGTTAATATGTTGCTTTTAACTGTTGGTATGTAGTAATTTTACAGATGTAATGATGCCTTTGCAGTGAAGTATTTATGTAGTTTCAGGGAACAAGACAAAAGAGTTGTCCTGTTCACCAGATATAAAGGTCAAACAAAAATGTATTTAAAGTTAGATAAATACTGAAATTATCTGCAGGTATATGGAAAAGAGACAGAGGATGGTTAAAATTATTTTGTCCTTAAGATTTTGGTGATCTTTCTGCAATTGTGCAGGATACCTTATGACTAATTAGGACAGTGTTGTTTCCTTAAAATGTTAATAGTTTAACTAAAACTAATAAAATTACACCTCTCCCCAGGTCAGGATTTTTCAAAATCTTAGAAACCCTGGAGGTGCATATGATGTTTATCCGTGCAAAAGGTGTTAAACAAAAATTATTGCTGTGTTTTGACAGAGGATAATGATAATTAATAAATATATTGAACATGGTAATTAAATGTGAGCTAAATGTTTTTAAAGAAGTACAAAATTACAAACAAATGAAAAATGTCATGTTCGATACATACAATTGCTTTTTTTGATAACAGTAGAATAACTGTGTATTTTTATACAGCAGATTTTGAAGTTGGTATTTTTGTCTCAAACAAATCCAAGAGCTAATTTGTTTTCATTTAATTTTTAGAGAGTGTATGAAAGCAATTTCATAAATATTTAGTGTTACCAAGGTCATGGATTACACAGTTTGTCCAATAGTCAAGTATACTCGTCTCCATCTAGTTTTAATTATTTGGTTTGCTTTTTTACAGCTGAATATGTGAAAACTCTAGGATGATCTGGCTGTGACAATTTGTTTTGCATTTCTTTGAGTATTCTTTCACTGCTCTTTTGTCTGGGCACTGGTTTTGGTATTGTGGTGTTTTTTTTTAAACTCCTGCTTATCCTGCTTAATCTAGGGCAACTTTCATGTTTGGGAATGTGGTTTATAGCATATTCTTGTCCTCTGGCAGACAGGTTTATATATGCTCATAGCTCTGTCACCAGTCAAGGCTGGACAATGTATTCTGCAGCTGTAAGGCAGTGTGGCAATTTGGACCTTGCCAAATGCCCAAACTCACAGCGGCAGCCCCCCCTTCCCCCTCCCTTTTCCCTTTAGGGCAAAGGGAAAAAAACTATGCAAATTGAAGAACTTAAAGTTAAGCTACTTATATAAAAATATATATATTTATATATATTACAGTTATAGACAGTTAAGATGCTATGTACATAGCAACAGGGAATCTCAACACTTCCCGAAGGGATAGGGAGAGGGGAAAAAGGGACAAAAGGGGACAAAAAAGGGACAGCAAACAGATACATGCAATCAAACCTGAGAACTAGCAAAATAACTAGTAAAACAAATCTCACTACGTTCTTTTAGAAAAGCAAGGCTGGCAAACACGGCCAGCACTTTCTTAGCTTCCACGTGGCAGGTTAGTGGATGCTGCAGGCCTCAGCCTTAGATAAGCGAGACTAACGCAAGGACTCACTATTTTCGAACTTCACCGGAAGAGAAGAGAGCGAAGGCCTTTGTTCCTTTCTTATTTATACTCCGATTTACGTAAAAATCGTACGGAATACTGGGAACACTGCTCCTTCCTTGGTTACAAACTCGTTACCAAGGAAGGCCTAGGTTAAAACTACCACACGCAGCTCAGCTGATTTCACTGTTATAGTAACAGGCTTTCCCCATGAGCCTGCTGGTGGGAGTGAGGAGTAGAGTTTCAGTAATCTGGGTATGACTTTACAGTGTGTCACAAACATGTTCATCAGTGAAAAGATTTTGCCTTAACTGCTCCTTGATTAGTTAACCAGTATTGGATAAAAATTAAATAGGTATTCTCTTTAACTTGGAAAAAAGAGGTTGCAGAACTTTGGGGGTAGTTTCTCAGTCAATAAAGGATTGTTTCATTTAGCTGCTCTTGTTTCTTTTACTTCTGATTTTCATTTATTATCTTCCTTAATTGTTCTTTCTAAACTTCCTTTAATTTTTCAGTCTATAGAAATCAGGACTATGCGGTGCTGATAGATTTGTGATGGCACAATATGTGAATTTTATATGTGGAACTCAGTGACTTGCAATAATTCTAATCTCCAGATAATATTCAGCATCACTGGTTTTCAGATCTTCTTTCACGCTCTAGCTGCAAATTACATTGAGGATTTGTTTTCATTCTGTTGTGTTGGTTTTTGTTCCAGCAGCCAGTCTCGTGTTGGTAAGAGTCTCTTCCTTTCAGCTCATTAGAACTTTTGAGGTTATATTTCTGACCTTAATTGTATATGGATAGACACTTCTTACCCAGTAGAATTTTTAATTCATCTGCTATTCATGCCTTCTTCTATACTAATTACTGATTTCTTCATCTCTTGCTGTAATACTGATCTTGTTCTATTGTTGATTATTAACTTTAGATTTTGATTCTTCGGACATATATATAAATTCAAAAATAGTTTGTGCTGAGGTGCATTTGAATTTTGGAGTGGAATATGAGAGGCACTGTGTACATGCTTCAGCAAAATCAAAAAAAAGTTGGCTGCATTTAGGAGGTGGGCAGACAGCCCTGGGGTGCTTTTTGTAAAGAAAATAAATGTTGTAGAGAAACAAAAACTATCAGAGAAAGAGGAGTACTGGGATCAGTAGGATACATGGAACTGAACTTTACCTCTTATTTTAACCTGTTTTTTTAATATGGATGGAATATAACAGCAGGGAATATTACAATAATTAGATGGCTGCTTTTCAGATACTACTAAGCCGTCTTTTCTGCTGGAGTCAAAACACTCTTTTCCCATAATTTGCTCACTGCATAATATTTTTTTCTGGGGTATTGTGTTTTTAACGTGCCAGTGCTGCCTGGAGGTGATGTAAAAGAACAAAATATATACACCGTGGTTTAGCAATCACTGGAGATGATACTTCTGTAGTCTGTGGAGCTCAAAACTCTGAGCTTTGAACCATACCTTTACGATAAATGTAATGTAAATGCCTGTGTGCCTACATGAAGTCTTACAGTCCTTGCAAATGTATCTATTGGCTGTCCCCAGCTAGATCATGCATTACCTTAATCCTTCCTTTGACATGTAAAAGAAAATTAACACTAGATTTAGTCTTGTTTTACTTGATTCCCCATAATTATAATTTTTCTCCCACAGCATACTCCTGGAAAAGCTGGCAGCCCATGGCTTGGACAGGGGCATTCTCTGCTGGTTTAAGAACTGGCTGGAGGGCTGGGCCCAGAGAGTGCTGGTGAATGGGGCTGCATCCAGCTGGCGGCCGGTCACCAGTGGTGTCCCCCAGGGATCAGTGCTGGGCCCAGTTCTGTTTAATATCTTTATTGATGATCTGGATGAGAGGATTGAGTGTACCATTAGAAAATTTGCAGATGACATGAAAATAGGGGGGAGTGTTAACCTGCTGGAAAGCAGGAGGACTCTTCAGAGGGACCTGGACAAGACAGTTGGGCTGATTCCAAGGGGGTGAGGTTCAACAAGGCCAAGTGCCAGGCCCTGCACTTTGGCCACAACAACCCCCTGCAGCACTGCAGTTCTTCTCCCCATTAGACTGTGTGCAAAACTTGCAGGAACAGTATTATACATGCAGCCTAGTCCAACTTAAAAATCAGTTGGCTGGAAAGTTATGTACAAGTGTTGTAGGCATTCGTGGTAATGGTTTTAGAAGAGCTATGCCAAAGGAAGTTCACTCAAGAAGAGGAGGTAGAGATTTCTTGTAATGAGAGAGGAGAATGCAAGGGTGTTTGGGAGTCAGAGAGAGCACGCTAGATGGGATTATTGAGGGCAAGAGCTAATGGAAGAAGTATAAGCAAAGTTGATTTGGAGTGAGTGCAAAAGTCTTAAAACACAATGTTAGCTGCAACCAATTATAGGACTAGAGCAAAATTTGAGAGAGAATGACTGCATACATATCATCTCTCCTGCCTTCCTTACTAGCACCCATCACCAGATTTTGTAGCCCAGTGTTGCATTTTGCCACAGAACTGCTAGCTTGCAGTTGTTGCAGTTACAGCACTTGGTAATATGTAAAACGAGTAATTTAACTAGTCTACTAGTCTATATGCATTTGATAAATTTGCTGTATAGCTTTGTTCTATTATCAAGAGAAGTGACATGACAAAATATTTTTGTGTAGAGGCTGGTCATTTTATGAAAGTATTCAGGAAATCTTCTTTTTGTAATGGATCATAAGCCAGATGTGTACCTGTTTTCGTAGAGTCTGCTAAAACAGATCTGCTGTGTTTGATCTTACGAGTACCAAAATGTGATAGTGAAAAATTATGCTGAAATAAATCTAAATATCATTTGTGTTCTGAGATGCATGTGTTTTGTTTCAGATAAAGGACGTTCTTGCAAAAGTTCAAAATAAACATGTGGGGAAATCACTGCTAACAAAACCTCTGAATTCTGACCAAGTGGTAAAGAAAAGTTTCTCCATTTATTTTCAGTCTTTAACAGGATGGTCAAAATTAATGCATACAGCTTCATTTAACTTTGCCTATTTTGCAGTCACTGTTCTCTTGCTAAATATTGATACTAAAATTCAATTGCTAAATATTAACAATGATAATCAGATACTTCCAGAATTAACATTATAAAACAGACCTTGTGTTGATTCATCCATTATTAACTTTCAAGACATTTTGTATATACATACTACTGTTGGATTATATAGATGCTATGTAGTTTATAGTGGTCACCTAGGGGTAAACATGTTAGTTGATGAATGGGGTTAACTTTGAATTGACTTCTATAATTTTATATATTTGAGTGTTTGAAATTTTTTATTGTAACACTGCAGAAAAGATTGGAAAAAATCAATGATGCTCTTCGGAGTGAGTACGAATGTCGACGACGTATGTTAATGAAGAGGCTTGATGTGACTGTACAGTCTTTCGGCTGGTCTGACAGAGCAAAGGTAAACTTAAAGTAGTCTCTGCTTCCTGTGGGTGGGATTCGGCTACAGTTCCCCAGGTCTTCCTACAGAATATGCATACCATGAAAATACACTTCATTACTGTTGTCTGTTTTCCAGCCTCTGATCTTGGGTTGTAATATTCAAATCCTAGGTATTGAGGAAAGAGGAGGATTTCATCAGATGGCACAGTCCATCCTCTTTGTTTATAGCTTCACAGTTAGAAATTCTAGCATCCTCTGTTGGGGTTTCTCACTTTTTAATAAGTTTGAATCTCCCTTTATTCTTTTCTATATGTAATCCTCTCCTATCAGGTAAATTAGGAGGCAACCTCAGTATTTCTCATGTAGATGCAAAAGGACAAACACTGGGACTGCTCATAAAGTCAGTGAAATTACAGTGACTGCTACCTATCTTGGATTCAGTGCTACTGAATGAATAGCTGGTTGGTGAACAGGTTACTTGAATACCAGCTTGTGTGAGACCATCACACAATTACTTTAACCTTTCAGGTCACTAAAAATTCCAAAGCACTCCTCTGGATTTGCTCTGCTGGTATCATTTTAATTGTGATAATTTCATTTGTACTATTTCCTAAAACTGTATATTAAAAATTAGTCATGATAGTCTGATATTTCTGATCTAGAAATAGATCTTGTTTCTCTCCAAAAGAATAGGGAGATAAGATACATCAGGTTTGTAATTTGAAGAACATACATGTGAGAAGCTGGAGACAGATGTTTTTGCTCATAAGCTGCAAGCTTTCCTTCCAAAGGTAGAAAGCTTAAGGTGGATAAATCTTAAAATTTGAAAAGCTTACTGAAAGTATGGATTGCTACAAGTCTTCGTGGTATTACAATTTGCCATTGACACATGCAGACAGAAGTCTAGATGAGTCTAGACTGAGTCTAAATGCTGCTGTGCTTTTTTGGCTCACTATGTATTTTCTGACAGGGTTGTGAATGCTTTTATGCTGCAAGAAAGGAAAAGGGGGGCATTTAGTTCACAGAAGCCAGGAGTCTACATGTATAACTTCCTTACAGCTGTACCAAGACAATTATATATCTTCAAATGTAAAGAATACTTCTAAAATATAGTTGACTAATGACTAACTTAAGCAGACTAAAACTTAAGTCACTTGCTATTGTTCCATTCAAACAATGTGAAAAACAATAAATGCACTTTTACAATAGAAAAATAGTTTAAAGAGCTTTTTAATGATGATAAAGTAGTCAAATGATTCATTTTCTTGTCTTTTTAAGACTGTTGACATGAAATATGTGCAGTTACAGAAATAAAAAGATTACATATTAATTCAAAATATTAGTTTTAATCTTTTTTTTCCCCTATTTGTGTTGTAGGAATATTTCTTCATGACTTCTTCAAGAAGGTTTTGGGGATGGAACATGTTTTTTTTTTTTTAAGCCAAGAGGCAAATTGTTGTCTTTTTTAATTTATTTATTAGCTTGCCTTTATCCCCCACCACTAAAGAGGTATTGATACATTTCTGAGTTGGATGGTGTGGCATTTTTAGTCTTTATTTTTTTTAACTTGTTCAGTCCCCAGGAGGAGTAAGTTTGCAGACAGAAATGGGTCCATAAATAGTGGAGTAAAAACCTAGCAAAGCAGTCAAGTAAAGGAACAGCACCTGTTGTCTGGTCTAGCCAAGATCAAATGATTTTTTTGCTCTGAAGATTATTCTAGATGTTCCCAGAAAATGTATTTATTTTTCTTTTTTACTAAACAAATGAAACATCAAAGCATGCCTGGAAAAAATCTAATTTTCTGCCCTTCTCAATCTCACTTTTTCATGGCTTGCACAAGTATTTTCCTGCATTAATACATTTTCAGTTTTCCACAAATTTACCTTACTTTGAAGCTACACTGTTAACATCACAGTTAGAAGTGATCTCTTAAATATGGTTTTGTAAAGCTCTTGAGAGAGCAGTGTGGACTCTAAGTTTTAATCTGTAGACATGTTGGAAGACATTAAAGTATCTGTTTGATACCAGTGGGTAGAGGAGTTTCTCTTGTAATGATGCTGAATTTCAGGATCAATTATACATAATCAGCAGTGCTATTTCTTTAATAGCTCCACCAATACAAAGAGAATCAGTAATAACTGGTACCATATTTTGTAAGATAATCTATATTTACAGAAGCTACACCCTGTGTTCAAATTGAAACTTACTGAGACCAGTACATGGTTTACAGTAAATTGGTGTGTTTTATGGATACCAAGTAAGTTGTGTTTGATTGTATCATTTAGGTAAAAACAGATGAAATAGCACGTATCTATCAGCCCAAGCGCTATGCATTATCTCCAAAATCAACTATTACATTAGCTCACCTTCTTGCTGCTCGAGAAGATTTATCCAAGATCATAAGAACAAGTAGTGGATCAACACGGGAAAATACCGTCTGTGCCATCAACAAGGTATACTTTTTGTTTCTGGGATGTGATAGAAGGACATGGGAGTTTACAGACCTATCAAAAGTAATTCCGGAACTACATTCTTTGCTTAGCATTTTCATTTTTCAATGATAAGAAGGTTTGCAGTATTCCAGTACACATTGCAGCAACTTCTCTTTTTATCTTGCTACACAGTCAGTCGTGCAACAGGATGAAACAGTGGTGTGGATGAGAAGGAACAGTGGTGGGGGGTGTTCCTATGTGCGGGGTGGGGGGGTGTGTAAATGACCTCCTGAGTTCAGTGGAACTGCACACCTCAAGTTAAGGGTACGTGTAAGTATTTCTGGTATCAGTTCCTGGGCTACCTGTTGCCAGGATTGTGTTGTTTGGTTTGTAAACCAGCATTCTTAGTTCACCAGTGTATTATAAATCACAAAAGTTTCTGCAGAAATGTCTTTTTGATGCAAAATAAAATTATTTGGTTTGGCTACAGTAATAAATCAACATGGTACTCCTTTCTTGTGTATGATAAAAGCTGAAGCTTACAAGTAATAACACTCAAAATGTGACTAAACCTGCTTTTATTAATCCCATATTTACAGATTTTTCTACGGTTTTGTGCCTCATTTAGATACCCTTTAATACGTTTTGATCTCAAAGACATGAAATTTCTTAATTATTTTAGGATCTCAGAGAAAGGTGGTTTTTTTCTTGAGAGGACTTTAGTTGGAGTGCCTGGGACTGACCAGAGAATGTTAACATTGATCACACAGAGTTTAGGAAATACGAAAACAACAACAAAAAACCCTACCCAGATACCTCTTTGTTTTTCAACTTAATGTTTCGTGTAACTTTGTCCAGTACAGTGTGTCTTATTTCATGCTAATACCCACTCCTTTGAGAGTTGCACATTGCTTTGCCAGTTTGTTTTTTGCCAGCTGGTTAGGTTTGAACTTGAACTTCGAAATTTAAGTAGAAGAGCCACATCATAAGGAATCTTTTCTATATGAATATGTATATATATTTGGGTATTCGTATTATATATGAATGATGTACATTGCTTATTGGAATACTAATACTTCACGTGTGTGTAGTGTTCTTCATAAAAATTTCATAAAAGTAATATGAGCTAGCTAGCTGCAGTTATGTTGGTTATAGGTGGAAAATGAGAACACTTTCAGAGTTCTGTTGTGATGTTGCAACGACAGGGAGTAGTGATTCTGCTGTCAAGCACCTCACTGAGGGGCCATATTTCCTTAGAAGAGCAGGAAGTGGTTTTCTGTCCACAGCAGAAGAGTCCTGTGTCTCTTCAACTTACTGTTTTTTAACTCTAAAAATGACCTATTTTTCCATATAGGTTCTGATGGGGAGAGTACCTGATCGTGGAGGCAGACCAACAGAGATTGAACCACCTCCTCCTGAAATGCCTCCGTGGCAAAAAAGACAAGAAGGTGGTGGAAGAGGTGGCTGGGGAGGTGGTGGTGGTGGAAGGGGCAACTGGGGGGGTGGAGGGGGTAGAGGAGGAGGAGGTGGAGGTTTCAGAGGTGGTGGGAGAGGTGGAGGTGGCTTCCAAGGTGGAGGTGGCTTCCAAGGTGGAGGTGGCTTCCAAGGTGGAGGTGGCTTCCAAGGTG
>JAYRBT010000177.1:32283735-32336882 GCA_036023395.1 Myiotriccus ornatus | reverse complement strand
TTCCAAGGTGGAGGTGGCTTCCAAGGTGGAGGTGGCTTCCAAGGTGGAGGTGGCTTCCAAGGTGGAGGTGGCTTCCAGGGTGGAGGTGGCTTCCAGGGTGGCAGGGGAGGTTATGGTGGCAGGGGAGGCTATGGTGATCCATATGGTGGAAGAGGAGGATACCGAAGATACTAAAGTACCGTAAATCTTAACAGAATAACTGGCAAAATATAGTGGTGGTGTTTACTGGTATTAGACATTAGATATGTTGACTTGGGTTTAGGTTAGAATTAAGTATGACCATATGAATCATTGCATTAGACCAACTGATGTTCTCATTGAGTCCTTTTAGTTAACAGAGCTTTTATACTAAAATGTGATGACTAAAGTCCTTGTTTGTAATATTGCTTATATGGTGTTTTTTATGTCATTTTATTTAAAATAAGCCTCAGAAAACTGAATAAAACCCTTTTCTAAACAAACAAAAATATACTAATGTTCAGACTTCTCTAGTTATTGCATGTTGCATATCTACTCCCCTGTTCCAAAATGCTGTGTGGAAAAAGAAAAACAAAACAGGCCTAAGAACCAAATGAAACCACTTTTAAAAGCCTCTAGAATGCTTTCAGGCTTTTTCTCTTGATCTAGTTTTGATGTGGGACATGCAAGTGAATTTTAATTTCAAATGTTGAAATCCTTAAGGCTTTGGTCAAAATTATTCAGTTAGATTGGATTATTCTTGCAGAACTTCACATTAAAGTAACATTCTGAATTAATACTCTTACAGAAACTAATAAAATCAGATTGGTTTTTATGGTCATAATGTATCAGAAACTATTTGAAGGTCTGAGCATGTACTGTAAACTCAGAATCATGGTGAGTTTTGATAGTGTCTTATTTTCATTTTACCTGTTTTCCATTTTATTGGCGTTTCATGAAAGTATTTTAAGACCAGATTGGGCAGAAAACCTGCAGCCATCATGTGTGTATTTATACATATATATATATAATTCATGTATATATCCTTCTGAATCAGCCTTGAGACATAAAGTTTGAATAAGTTGAGCTTCTTAAGAAAGAACATACCATTTCTTCTCCCAGTTTTTTTTTTTTTTCCCCTCCCCTGCCTGCTCTGTCTTTGGGAGTCACGAACTGCCCAGTTAATAAGACATCTCATACAGCTGTTGCCCTTCCTCAGTGATTTCTCCCTTACTCTCCCAGCCTGAAAGAAACTCTGTCTTGATACAGTATGGGTGCCTTCTCCCTCACATACAGTGTTACTCTAGGAGTTAGCTGTCATACAATTATGGCTGTAAATATATGTAGACAGAAATTAAATTTAGAGCTGTCACTTAAGGAAGACAGTTTCTGGTGTCCAGTGACTTTTAGATCTCCTCCCTTCTGTGAGACCACTCCTGAGAAGAGAGGTGGAACAGGGGGATGATGCCTGAGTACGTACTCATGACAAACATTTATCAGGATCAGTTTACTACAGAAAGATTCAGGAAGGCATCTGATAAGCCTGGGGTTGTCTGTTGATTAAACAGCATGGCAGCCTTGAAGCACTTGTAGCTATAGGCTTAACTGCAGGTTGAACTTTAGCATTTGATTTTGGGTTTATGTTCCGCAGTTAAAAGTTCTTTCTGCTCAGATTTCCTATTGGTGTCCATTGGTATGCTTTAAAGATGTTTTTTTTACTTTCGTAAACACATGCGTCATGTTGTGTTTCATTGGCAGCTTTATGCACGAATGTAAAGCTCTGTTCAAAATCAAATTTTCAAAAGCCTGTGTAGTTTTTATGAATTAGCAGTCACCAACTTTTTAATTTGAAATTTTAATTCAGATGGTCTTCAAATGGTTTTCTCTTGTTATTTCCTCTCTGATCATAGTTTGCATGAGAATGCTGCTTCTGATGTGATAGATTCAGCCTTACCCCGGCTTTAGCGTTACAGCAGGTGCCTGACAAAAAGAGGGAGGAGTTTTCCTGGCTTGAACATGTTAGCTTGGATGTGAACTTTTGCACCCAACTGCTAACAGTATAGTTCCTTTGCCATTTTTTTTTCTATGCTCCTTTGTGGCCTAAGCCCTTGGCAGCCTCTGCAGTTTTGATGGGGAGACTCTCATGGGTCACATGGGACCAAAAGTACTGATTCTTTTAATTTTGACCATGGTTTTTACTTAATGCTCTGGAATAGCTCACAAGCTGATGACATACCAAGGGAGACTGCTGGCCTTGAAGTATTGGTCAGCAAAAGAACAGAGGCTAGTTTTTAACAACCAAAGCCTTAAGATAAAATTCTGTTCTCTCATCCCAATGTTACTTTTTGTTACAAGTAATCAGCAGTCAAGCATGTTGCTTCACCAGGGAAATAACGCAAGGAAAATCAAACTACTTATCTATGCTTAAACATTTCGTTATTCTGAGGATGCAGTTGCACCAGTTTAGTTGAATTGTTGTAATTGCAGATGTGGATGTGCCTTGGAATTTTTACACTCCTCAGTTCATCCTGTTTGTAGTAGGCAGGACAGTTCTGAATGAAGTAAATCATCGAGTGAACCAGGCACATGTCCACTTGAATTCTAACAGTTAAATTATTTCAATATCACGTTTCAATTATATGTATGTAGACTGTGTAAAAGATGGAAATTTAAATAGGATTAAGATTTTTTTTCTTAAAGAAAATTTCAGTTTTTCTTAAATAATTTCAAAATGTGAAGTCAGGAGGTGAAAACTAAAGTAAGCACCACCACATTTCATAGAGGTATCCTTTGCTGTCCTCTTTTGTCAGAATGTATGCTTTTAATTTGTCAAATGATGCAATAACGCCATGAGAATAATTGATTTAAACCTCGAGTTTTGTTTGTCTTGGAAAAAAGTATTTTCAAAAATTCTGTTGTAAGTAAAAGATTTTCATATATATGTGAGTATTTTTGTGTTTATTCACACTTAATGAAAACCTAGATGAACACTGTCTTTTTGTTCAAGAACTGAAAAATAGGTTGGGGATTTTTTTCAGGAATTGAGAGACACACTTTTGTTAACAGCTGTAAACACTGAGGAATAAAGCACTGTATTTGAAGTTAGTTGCATCATCTGTGGAGTGTGATTTGGATCCACGATCATACATTCCTCCTGTGTTTGTACGGAAGAATTCCTGCTTGTGATTTACAAGAGTAATGAAACTTAGTTTTTATGATAATGAAAAATAGCAGATATTCTTGAAAAAAAACAGAGAAGGCTGTAGATAACTATGTAGGGCAAGTTTAACAGGCACGTTATGTCACAAGTATATCCCTATTACATTGTCTGGGATTACTAAGGAATCTTGGTTAAATTTTATCTTAGTAAAAAAAAAAACATGATCTATATCTATGTGGTCTATATGATCATTACTTTTGTCTGTATGTAAACTAAGGAAATACTCTCCAATTACTTCTGAATTTTTTTTTGTTTCTGTAATGAAGAAAACCTCAACTTGTTTTCTATGTGCCAGACCGTAGAGCAGATTTACTATACCATATAAATAGGAGTTGCACTTCTCCCCTTCCCTCAGGTCCCTCATATGATTGAAGATAACTGAATGAATGTTTATTACCTGACACATTTAAGATAACATGTTTTACTACACGGTAAAGAATAACAAGTCTTTAGAGTCCTACAGCGGTGTCTTGTGGAATAGGCAGCATTAGCAGACACAACAGAAGCCTCGCTTAAACTTGGCTCGTGTGCTGTGAAATCTTTTCAAAATTAGCATTCTTAACAAAAGTGAGAGACTGTGATAATAAAGACTGATGCTTTGTAATGCTTGGAATAGTGAGTACCAAAGCAGTGTCTGTACTGTGCCAACCACTAAAATACCAAAAGAATCATCTGCAAATACCTAGCTTCCTGAGTTTTCTCTGGCAATGTTCCAAGGTTTGTAGAAGGTAAATCTAGACTAGATACTCTGGTACTAGGTTAATCCTGCCAAAGGGGCTCAGGTAACAGTCAAGAAAGATGAATATTGGTTGTATAGATTTGTCTGAGATACAAAGTCAGAGGCATGAAATGCAATTTTAATATTTTTTCTAATATAAATATTGAACCAAAATCTTACAATTTATATAAAATCTTTACAATCTGTACATTTTCAGTCTTTTCAGACAGCATTATAACTTTTTCAAGTTGCCATAGAGATCATTTACAACAAAATAACAGATGCTACTGAACAAAAGCATAGTTCCAAAACCATATATAAGCTAATGTAGAAGTGGTTGTGTTTAACCTGAATATGAACAGTAGCCCTGCCTTGTTAATTGTGATTTTCTCAGTCTATTTACTTTAAATAACCAGAATGCACACCTAAAAAGTAAATGGGGGATGGGGGACTGTGACTTGTTCTTTCTGTCTTCTTGTATGCGCAGCTGAACCTGGAGAAGGAAAAAGGTGAGTGTTTTCGTTTAAATTAGCCATGACAAGATAAATTTCAATATCAGTGTTTGCTACCATGACTTATAAACAGCACTTTTAATTGTATCTTTTTTCCTAACATAAAGCACCTTGAAGATTAACACAGATGCAAGTGATTTTTATTGGTAGCTTTGTCAGTTTTAACGCTTTCCCTGTAGTTAGGTTCCACTATTAGTCCTTCATGCAGGAAGAAGGAAGTCTCAAAAGAAAGGACTCACACCATTAAAAAAATACAAGAGAGGAAGAAAAAACTGTTAATGGCTTTGGGCAAAAAGAGAGCCTGAAGGTACTTAGAGAGCTCTGAAATTCTTCAGATATCATCTGACTTCTTTGCAGCAGGAATTTTCAGCACACTTGTTCTCTAAGACATTCCTGCAGACAGATCTCTTAAGTCATTCAGACTGAACAAGAAGACAACACAGCGAAACATTGTTAGCACTTAAGACTGTACAAATCTATGGTCATAACTCAATTTTGAGTATTAAGTACTCAACCTAGTTACACAGTAGCCTTTGGGCCAGCTGCTGATGTTATGGAATTTTTCTTTTAAACAAGAGGTTTTGTTTGTGATCTCCACCTCAATCATAGACAAAGTATATGCATACACAAAAATTCAATTAGAATTTAGAGTTTAGACCACAAATGAACATTTATCTTGTCTGCATAAGATTTATGAGTCTTATCTGCTCTTTTGGAGTATTTTTGAAATATGTGAAAATATATTCAACTTTTATCTGGTTTAATTATTGAAGAAAGAGACTTTGATTTGCTAAATGCCAATTAGAAATACATCTTGTTGTAGTTCCCTGAATAGAGGACAAAATTAAGAAGCTTACAGAAAATGGGTAAACCGAGTTTGCAGACATGAGTTGAAAGCCATTCTGATTGCTTTACTGATCAAAGTGCAATTCCATGTTACTGTTAATACTTCAGGTTTAGTGTATGAAGAAAAAAAAGCTGCACAATCTTCAGAGCTGCTGGTTTTTTTCCTATGCATTTCAGTTATTTACAATAATGTAACAGAAAATCTACTACTACTCTTTCCATCCATTCGTTTTTACTTATACATGGAGTTGCAAGCACAATGCAATCTCTCCAGAACAAGAATCACTAAATTGGCTGGTAGTTTCAAATTTACTTTCTTTATAAATACAGCATTCGTATACTTCATTGTGACTGTAAATTGTGAATGGAATATATATTTATACATATTATACATTTGAACACAAAGTACACATGCTATTGTTATAGGTTGACTAAAGTTCAATCTATGATGGACTTGGTAACAGGAGTTTTGAGGAGCATTAAGTGGAGTTTGTTTCTGATGCTTATATGTGTGATGACAAATCTGATAAATGCAAGCAAGTTTTATACAACTCTTAAGTGTACAGATTCTCTTGGAAGGCAAATGCAATTTTAAATTTGGCTGTTCTGACAAGTAGCTTTATCAGTAACTTGAAAGACGCTTTTGTTGTTTCTTAACAATGTGTACACTTTGCATCTTTAAATTACTTCCCTCGCATCTTTTACTATACAAAATTTACAGACCTAAGAGCACACTTCATCTTGACTCTATGTAAAGTGCATGTGAAATCGAGGAGAGAGAAAATGGGGAAACCTTGTTAGGAGCTCTGGAATACAGTAGCTGTTGCAGGGGGATTACTGTACAGTTTCACTCATCTTATGGCTCTAAAGGTTGTACTCAACCATGGCATCCACTTTGACCAGAGAGAAAAATAGTCAACTTTGTCCCGTATCAACTGTATGGGGACAAGAGGTTATCCCTTAAGCCAAATAAGTAGGACTAAGTGTTCCAAGGCATGGCATGGAATGCGAAGACGGAAGCAGTATTCAATGTCGAGTTTCTAGTCTCAATTATTTTACCTTAATGAAGGTAAGCGTTTGAGCAGCAGAACTTCTAAAGCTCTGAAAGAGGTTTAAAAAAATTGTCAGTTTATCCTAAAGTCTAAGACTCAATACTCAATCAAATACCATTAGCTTAACTACTTACTTTAATGTTCTTATTAAGCTTTGGAAATAAAGGTCAGAGTTCATGATTTTAATTGGTTCCAGCCCCAGTGATAAGGAACTGTTTCTCTTAATGTGGTATTTCTACAGATTTACTTCCTCAGCTGTAGAATGTAGAAATGTAGAAAACATTTGTTTTCTACAAAACAGTTTGGGCTAAATTTGAGGTGACACAGTCTTATGAACCAGCTACTTTGTCAGAATAGTTGGTGTCAGAAGACAGATTTAAGGTGTGCTGCTGGCAGTCAAGTCACTGGGGAATCCATATGGTCTTCAACATGAACAGAGACTTCAGCAACACTCTTAACTCCTTTTAAAAGCAAACCCAGAAGGTACTATTTTCATTGCACAGATAATGCTAAATTACCTTAAAAAGTTAAAGGAATTGATTTATGCATTTGGGACTGTATGTTTAATAGGGAAATGTGTTGAGTGAAGAGAATATTTCTGCTTAACATCCTTCCGACTCTCTCTCCAGTTCACTTGGTAAAGCAGCTTTATCATAGCCCCTCCTTCAGTCTTACATTCTTCTGAAGAAGATTTTCATCTGCTAGGAGCAGTCTCTGTGTTGTAGACTGTCAACTACATGGTTTCTTCTCTGGATTGTGAGAGATTCAATTTTTTTATGTGCCTGTTCCAGTTGGATCTTCAAACCTTCATTGTCTGCCTTTAGAATATTTCTTTCCTAAACAAACAAAAAGAGAATTGTATTTCATTTTGCATTTGCATCAGGATGTCTGGTTGTATTTTTAGGTTGACTGCCATAAACAGAAGTTGGTATAGCTCTTAACAGTGGAACAGAACCAGAAACTGAATTGAACATTTCCACAGTCACTGGTCTGTCTTTTTTGTATCCTCTTACAGCTTCTCAGCAGCAGGTATCTAAGTCATGTCCTCAACCTTCATTTATCCACCCTCCTCTGCTCCTGTCATAACAGCAGTAGTCTAGGGGAAATAACAACACAGCTCACACTTCACCGCTCTACTAATGCAGAAATTGATGTACCACAGTCTAAGCCATTAATTTATAACATCTTCTGCTGTTTAGTAATTGAGGTCAGCATCTGCTGAGGGACCAAGGTCGAGTGTAAATTGTGGAACTCGTATGAGTGGGACATTTTAAGGAATAAGTTTTTATAAGTACGTCCGTGCTTCACATCCTTGTTATATTGAATATACTGTTGATTGAAAGGGAAGTGGTATGTATTGGAAGATTCTTGCCCTATCCTCTGTCTGAATAAACCATTCATCTTCCATAAAAGATGAATTCACTTTAACAACAGCAAAGGATAATTTGAAAGTTATACTGATCTTTCAAAGATCAGGGTGTAGTCCTGTTGTTGGACTGTTTCCATGTTGGTCATTCACGGAATAGTGGTAAGTAATGAGTAAAGTATGAAATTAAGTCTCACTATTCCTCATAATTATAGATGGATCCATCCATCAGTTGCACTGTTGATACTGTGATAGTTTCTTTAATCTGTCTGGCAGGTGTTGTTTCTACAAACCTGAATTTGGGCAAAATGTGAGGTGATACAGTCTTATGAATAGGTACTTTGTCAGATCACTTGTAGGGTAAGATGAGACACAACTGGGTTGATGAAGGTGAATCTAGCAAGAAGCATCGCGTCTGTTGACACAGTAAAATTTCTTTGTGACTTACAACTGTCAGTTGAACAAAAGCAGAGTTGCCTGCCCTCCCAACCCCATATATTCTGTCAGGTAGTGGAGCAGAGGCCTGCAAACTCAGGAAGAAATTCAGAACTATGTTCCTCGTTTTCTGGAGTAACATCCTGTCCTCAGTGATTGGATTATGTTCACTTTCTAAAGCTGACAGGGATCAGCGTGATCGTAACAAGGGCTTCAAAATTTATTCCTTAAGCCCTATATTAGTGCTAAAATTTATAACTGAAGTAAAGCATTGCTGGAGTTAAAAGAGGCTGAGAATTTATGATGCTATTCATGGGTTGTTTAATTTCAGTTAAATTGGCAATTAACTACACTGCAGTAAGGTGACACCTTCCCACCCAGCTCCTCCCCTACACCCACCAATCATTTGATGGTACTGTTCTGTGAAATAGAATTTGTTTCATTATGTGTGTACCTGCTCAAGTTCCTGGTATGAGGGTTTACAGCTGTGATGCTCCTCCTTCATTTTCTGGTTGGAGTCCTTGTTTTCCCATTTAACAAATGCCTTTTTACGGCCTAGAATTGGGCTTGGAAACGTGGATAGTGGAGTTGTCTGGAGATAAGGGTTTTCTGGCATCCTGTGTTCTTTCTTCTCTCTCCGCTTCCGACATATATCACCAGCCAGCAGTACAGGATCAGTCTGTGTACCTTTATGAACAACAGCTGGTTTCAGTCTCACTGAGATTTTCTGAGCTGAGGAACCCATGAGCATAATGGTTCGGTCCTTGCTGTCTTCACTGTGTTCCACTACTTCTCCATTAGGAAAGGTGAATGATCCTTCTTCTTGTCCTTTAAAATATATATGGTAAACTGAAGCAAGGTCTTATCCCAGGAAAGGAGAAACAGGAGGCATAGTAATAGAACATTTTAATAAACAAAACAACATTTATTCCGTATTGATTTTTACAATCATTGCTCTCCAAAATAGTTGTCATTAGAAGTTTCTCAATGTTGTGTCTCTTGGAACAACTTTTTCCCCTGTCTCAGTAAGGTAAATGTGGATCAGTAAGAGGAAAACAGGTGTGCCATCACTAGAGAAAAACTTTGAGATGCGTAAGAGGTTTTATACAGACCATTTACATCAGTTATTGGGCTGGAAGATTAAATGTGGATGCTCATTCAGTGTTACCACAACATGAAGCTGTAAGATACAAATTACCCACTTTATAAAAGTGAAATAATGACGTTTTTAATTTTACCCTGCTTTTGCATACATCATTGTAAAATATTTTTACTTTTGCAGTTAAAAGTAAAAAGAGGGGGAGGGCAAACCCACAATGTTAGAAGCCATGGGTAAAAGATGCGATTAAAGGATTTTAAAAAGACCTGTTTCAGTAATTTCTGTTGTTAGGAAGAAAACAGAATAAGACTGTGTGTTCAGACACGAGGGGAAAGAACAAGCAGTCCAGTAGCTCCTTCAGGCCTTGGAGAACTAAATGAGGATATGGATGAACAATTCATCTGTATGTCTTCGATCTAGACCTGAAGTCTCATGTTTTGACATGGCATAGTGTTGAGAGGTACCACATTCTGGAGTACCGGGTGGTGCTGGACCAGGCCACATACCACATTTCAATCTCTGTAAGCATGACATCCCATGAGCTGGTTATTACATAGTGCTGCAGGTGCAATGATAGAGCTGCAATAGTATCGAGAGAAATTGGCCACACTGAGCTCCATGTAAGTGCTAATAGGAAAACTAAGATGGAATCCAGCAGGATGAATATTAAGTACAACAGGAAAGATTGATGATTAAAGTGGCAGGAAACAGATTTGAAGAATATTAGATATAGGCAAAGAGCAGGAGAGAAATTCAAAGAAAGTGAATATTGAGAGAGTTGGAACATCAACATCAAAATGAAAACAACACCAGTAGCCTGGTGTGTTTCAAGGACAGCACTTCCTCCTTTGGGAGCCTACACAGTAATACACGATATGAAATGTTTATACAGCTGGTTTGATATAAAGAGAAAAGAACAGAGAGGTGTATATTTTTCATTTCTGATTCTGTGAAAGATGGATGGATGAAGAGGAATTACAGATGTAGCTACTAAAGTGGAAAAATAAAGACAAGGTCTTGGCTTTCCTAGCACACAGATATGTAAGTAAACTAACTTTATCAACTCTACATTAAAATCTGAGTCAGAATTGTAACAGTGCAACAGTCAATGTTACAACAGTGTTTTCTAAAACCAAGACCTGCTTGTCACAAGGTGAGTTAAGGGAACCTGTCAGCTGTTCTGGTCATGGCATCTAGTTCTCATGAGAGTCTGGCAGAAGATTTACTCTTTTTTTTTTGTGGAATTTGCGTACCATACATTGTGTAGTGTGATAAGAGATCCCCCAGAAAGGAGTCCATCTTTATTCAGCCTAGAACTGGAATGGTGTTACTTGATACAAACTCACTTATACCTGGTTCTTTGTTGATAAAACACTGCAGTTAACAAAACCCAAAACGATGCTGTAAAACTCAACTTTAAAAGAAAAACGAGCGAAGAAAAGATTATCTAGATCTTTTGATCTTTTTAAAGTGATCTTTTCTTACCATGGAATTGCTCTTTGACTCCTACTGGGCAGAGGCTTGATGCAAGAGCAGATGTTGGATTGCTGTCTGCAACTGAAGTTTTGGGTCTTCTCTTGCACTCTATCACAACCAGGTCTTTGCATTGCTTGTGACAGTTCATTCCACAGTCTATAGAAAAACCAAAGTTTACATGATTCAGTGGCTCTGGTGTAGCATCTAAGATAGCTCTCACACTCCTCCCTGTTGCCTCCCTGGGAAGAACGAAACCTTTAGTGTTCTCTATGTACATTACCTGTAACAACAGACATCTGGTAAACTGGTAAACAGACCAGTGGCATCCCTTTACTATATACATCTGAGGGTCTATTCCCAAACCCTCTGAATTTTGTCTTGCAAAGCATTAGAGCTGTCATTTACAATTTTCTTCATCTTTGCATTTCTTCTATACCATCTGTTGTACTATTCTTGAATCAGTCTTCTCCTCCCTGAGAGGTCCTTTTAAATAGGTCCATAGACATAGCAATGGATCTCAGGATGATCAGGGGTTTTTGCCATTCACTATCAATTATAGTTTAAAATTAGCAAAGTACAAAGTACCTTACCTTTGCATCTGTATCCTTGTTTAATGACTCCCCATAGCTAAAATTCAAACAAACAAATTAATATATTTCTCTTCATGTTTGATACCCCCAAATATAAAAATACACTAAAAGCTCCACTCTTTTCTAAGATCAGAGCACTTGCAGAATATCTTGTTTTCCTGCGCTTTTAATGGCAAGGTCAAAATCTGAACTATTTACCTCTTTAGGATAATGTAAACAGAGTATTTTATGTGTGTTCCTCAATCACAAACAAAATACTTCGATCTAGTCTCTAATGAACACGTCGGCAGATCGATAGCCCCCCTGAGAAATTGTGGAGCTGGAGTAGATGGAGAATTCTTCTATCTCAGCAGAGTTGTCTGATCCCAGCTGAACAGAAGATTGGTAGGATAGTCAGTTTTATTAAATATTTCTGTGCCACAGGCAGGGGACATGTTGTGTCTGTATAAGGACATGAGTTCTATCAGCCCCATGGGGTGGAAGGCTCCGGATTTGAAAGTCTTAGCCTGAGACTGTGTTTGGTGCACAACCAAACACGACCCATGTTTAAAGTGATATTAGTACTGCCAAGAGGGGTGTAAAGGATACCTTAAACAGCTACACAGGCACAAGTCTGATGTTCTATATAGCTTCATTGATGTTTTACATAGATCTATTTCTGTATATGACACAAGGTGATTATGCGAGAAAAAAGGCATTATTCCAAAGAATGTTAACATAATTTACTAAAAAGTAAGCTTACAAATCCAGCACAGTTGTCGCAGAAAGTAGGCCTTAAGTAAGTGGTCTCTTGGAAGTTGTGAGCAAAGCCAAGTCCTAATTTTGAATAGATTGAGCTAGCCCTCATAAAGTAAGCTGTTATTTCATCCCTGCTAATCAGACCTTCCCTGAAAAAAAAAAAAAAATGTTGTGAGATATATATTTTGTTAAAAGCATAAGGAGAATTAAACATATCTTTGTTCACATAATAGCAATAGTTTAATGGGTGAAAAACTAGTGATCTCAGACAATTAATCATGTCAGTTGTTCACAAAATATACAGGCGGCTATCTACACATTTAAAATGCAGACTGTAAGGATAAATGGAATATCTGCCTGTGTCATGCAACCTCAAAACTACTTCATATTAAGCATCTGAATAATCACTATTGTAATTTTTTATGCTTTAATATGTTAAGAAAAATTTTCCTGATTTTATCAAAATACACATTTTCCCATTCTCTATTTTTCAGGGAGAGCTTTATCTTACGAAATTTCTTTCATAGTATATCCTGAACATTAAAAAAAATAGTTCTTCTTCGATTATCTGTTCTTCCTTCCAAATGGTTACCACTGCTGTAAGCCCTTGAAGATGTCATTCACAACACATTTAGAAAAGCTTTTGTCAGTCATGTTTTCACTTCTGTGTGTGCATTCATGCACAGGGATGTTTTTACCACCGTAATGATAGAAATACAATTTAAACACAAAACCTCCCAAATCCCTCCCAAAACACATGCTACAAATTTGATAAGCAGGTACTCACCAGTCCTTTGCCATTACACAGAATGAGAATGGAAAACTGGCAGCTATCTTTTCAAATTCCTCCTGGGAAATATATCCGTCCTGATCATGGTCGTAATTTTTGAAGACAGACTGCACAAGGTAATAGCAGAATAGTTTATAATGAGGATGGTCTGAATTACCACTTCAGAAAGTCTCCACATTATGGATTTCCTGTCCCTTTTTTTCACCAGTGTCTATTAAACAGTGTAACAGTCTAATTTATTTTTTTGCTTGAAACTAAAGAAGAATTATGGTTTCTTGCTTTGTAGCAAAACATCAACACAGGCTGGACTGTTCTTTTTTACTTTTGCTTTAAGATCCTTTTTTCCAGGCCCACGTATACAACTTGTACTAATGGTCTCAATTAGTGCTCTCAGTGGTGATTTCTGTAGCCAAATCAGTGTAGCTGCCTAGCTTATTTTATCAAGTCAGTGTTATGAGAAAATCAGTTATATGACAGAATTGTCAGGCAGAGACCTGTTTCCACTTGAGGAATGCATTACTGTTTGTCTCTGCCCCTAAGGCAACAAGGAAACCTGGTCAGATTTAGAAATACATTCTGACACAGCATGAATCAAAGCATGGTTCACAGTATTAGAAGTGCTTAGAAAGAAAAGAGCTGAAGCAGGCATGCAAAACCAATGTCTTTAGAAAATGACTCCCTGGCTGCTTGAAAGAGTGACTCTGGAACTACACAAACCAGCATTCACACTTCCTGCTAGCTCCTTAGCCATTTAAGGAATTTCCATCCGTGCCTGACTGGCCACTGTTGCTCTTTACAGCTAGGCAGAAATATCTATTTGTAAGGACAGAAGTGCTCACAAGCTCAGCACCACTTTGAATGCATTCATTATTTTTCCAATCCCTGTATCTTTTCATACCTAGAGATTGAGACTATGACTGATACGTAATGTACGTGGGCCAACCTTACTTACATCTACCATCCTCTGAACATGTTTGCTGATGGTTTTTGGATCAGGTTTTGGGGCCACTCCTGAGGCCCAGTCTGCAACTACTGGTGGCTTGCAAGGTGTCAAAGGCTAAAATAAATCAAATGGAACTTTATTAGTACCACATGAACAGATTTTCAGTATTACACTTCTTTCATTGGTGACAGTGGACTACGTGATACAGGACTGCAGAAATGACCTCACACTTTCGATAGTTACATGGTGTTTCAGAGGAAGTTCTTCCCTGAACTGTTCGAAACAGCAGTTGTTCCTCAAATCGTCACAGTTCATTGGCAGCCCTGAAAAATCACCATCTTTTCCATATTTATAAAACAGCAACAAAACTACCATATAACACTCATGGGTCTCATAATTTGAATCATAAAAGAATTCTTTATTTGAAAGAAACAGTATCAACTGCCAAGATTGAGACTGATGTTATGTCTCTACACAAGTATCTTCATTTGCCTTTGTGTTCATATTATAAAACCTATATGGTGTCAACTCTTCCATATATTCTAGCTTAGACTTAATCATCAGTCAAATAATTTATGCTTCACTCAGTGTATAAGGCTAAAATGTTTTCAATTTAGCATAAAATAAAACAAAATTAAATTAACACAAGGGATAAAATTTACACTACTCAAAAAACTTTTGTTAACAGTCTTACAGCAGCTCGGTGACTTCGTGGCTCTCGGGCATATGAAAGCTCATAAATTTCATCTTCTGTGTAGTAAAGGTCAAGGGACAGCTGAAAACAAACACATTAGTTTAATCCCAAAACAGTCGGTACTCCTTTATAAACTTGTTTCTGGAGTGCATTCATATTTTTTGGTGCATTATTTTTTTAATTTATGTTGCACCTAGAAGAGTACACTTGAGCTGCACAGGTGTTCACAGTGATTTGAAATGGGTACAATTCTACATTCCAGACTGCTGTTGCCATTATCTGGACATCTGTAACATTACACTGCTACAGTTATTAGCACAGCAAGTGACTGTAGGCATTATTAGCAGTCAGTTAATATATAACCTGAAAAAAACTGTCACCCCCATAATATTCAAGTGGTCTACTGTGCAGCTAAGTACAAAAGCACCATTCCACTGAAACTGTCTGTCTCAAATTCTCACAAAACTCTTGTTTAAACATGTCACAAGATGAGGATAAAAGATGGACTAGGATATACTTAGTGAGAACATTTATCTGTCAACAGCACTACGTAAAGGGAAGAACATTATACCTGGGTAAATATTATCAAATTTAGATCTTTGCTTTTGCATGTGTCCTGGGAAATAGTATAGCAAATACTTTATAGACTGGAAACAAATTTCGAGCTAAGGTGAAGAGAAGAACATGACAGTTTTTGAATATTTGAATAGAAAAGCCAGGTGTAAATGTGTTACGAGCCTCAACGTGTGACAAGTCCAAAGAAAATGTAAATTTTACAAAGAGTCAGAATTGCTGCAGTCATATGTATATAAATTAAGAAACAAAAATAAGCTATTTTATGCAATCAATAGCCTTATTCAAGTTCCAGATATGCAGTAACTTTCTTGTGAACAACTGCAAAAATTACTTTTGTACTCAAAAAAGTCAATAATTGTAGGTTCTTGGGGAAATCTTAAAGTAGTTTCTGACACTCAAAAAACAAAAGTCCAAACGTTATGCTACTTCTCTCATGATTCATGTATGTGATTACTAATACCTCTTCATACTGATTTAACTGCTAATGGTAAAGCATACGAATAAAGGAAGCAGAAGGAGGAAGACTGTTGAAAAAATCAGGGAAAAAAATGAAAAATTATCTAGAGTAGTAGAACTTCAGAAGCTCCTCAACTGAAACAAAGTATTTCTTTTCAATTACATCCTGTCATATATCGCTGTATGAAATTGTGGCCTAAGTTCTACATATTTGTAATAGCCATTTTTATAAACATTACTTAAAAGAAAAAAAAAACGAACTTAGTATAATTTCAGACAAAACATTTAAAACAAATAGCAGGAAGAAGTAAGAAATTCATGTTGTTTTATTTCAGGCCCTGGGCATCTGTGCTTAAGTTCACACAAGAGTGCTCTCAGAGATAACAAATAACCTCAGGCACATAAGCATTTTTATCTATTAGCTCTTTCCTGAAACAGGGCTTATAACCAGAAAGAGGAAGTGGACTACCTAGTTTTTCCAAGCTGAGATACTTGTTAAGGCTAAACAAAACTAACAACTCAAAAAGGTAGATTTACTATTTTTATAAAAGGTAGTATTTTAACTTATTAGGAGAAGTTAAAACTATTGTTGTAACAGACGTCCTAAGTAGTATCAGTTTGTTTAGTAACATAGCACTGAGTAGAATATGACAACAACTCTATTTGACTAATGTTTATGTCAGAAAATTTTTTAAGTACAGAAGAAACTTGGCTAGAGATGTGGTATCTTGAGGGACTGAACTTCTATGTGAAAGTTTGTCTTTTCAGCACAAGGAATATTTGTGTGCAATCTTCTGCCTCCAGGGTGCATTTAAGGAAGCTTTCTATCTTTCTCCCTGTTTAGGCTCAATCAGCGGAGGATTCAGAGCGCTTCTTTATTGAAAGTACAAAGAGTGCTATAGTGAAGCAGAAATAAACAATTCCTTCCCTCATAGAAATAACTGCAAGCATACTGGCACCTCTGCTCTTGCTGACAGATAAATCAGTATCACCAGCTTTTTCTCTTCTATTACTGTACATTTCTACTTAATGAAAAAAACCTTACAGTATAACATATTCATAATTAATTAATTAATTGAATTCTCTACTTAGTTGTTTGAGAGGTATACGAATTTTTTAAATGGAAATATTTGTCTTATCTAATAGACTTACTGTAAGCAAATGAACAAGGTCCATATTAGCCTCCAGGGGAAGAGGCATTTCCTGGAGTTGTATCAGCTCATTTATGTGGTTATACAAAGAGTATAGTTTGTATATGTTAATTTTTTTGTCCTCCAAGTAGTCTGGCATGCCCTCATAAAGTGATATCAAGTCTTTCAGGTGGACCCCAAGGATTGGGATCTTAAAGTTACTGCACTCATTATAGGCCCGTCGGTAACTATCA
The DNA here is from genome assembly GCA_036023395.1 of Myiotriccus ornatus. NCBI lineage: Eukaryota > Metazoa > Chordata > Aves > Passeriformes > Tyrannidae > Myiotriccus > Myiotriccus ornatus. Next base: position 32,320,029 of record JAYRBT010000177.1, on the reverse strand, counting down.
TAATTTCTGTAAGATGAAAGCAGTTCTGTCATTTCATTAAACACCTAAAAAGAAAACAAAAAAAAAAATCAGCACTGGTTACTCTTTCTTTTTTTGTCATACAGCACAAGAACTTCCCATGTTATTGTGAAGGAGTTTACTTGCAATGACTCTTGAAACAGATTTTAAAATTTTAAATGAAATCTGGATATTCTAGATTTCCTATACCTCTAATCTAGGTACTAATATATAATTATAGGTAGTTATTCTACAGCTTAATCTATAATGCTGGTCTCCCTACATTCCCCGTTTAGTCAAATGATAAGAAATAAGATCCCCTCAAATTAAGGGGATCTGTGTGGAATTAATGCATAAGCAGAAGATCTCTGACATTCATAAAGGCAGCCATCTTCACCTTAAAATATGGAATACACTTGTCTGACTTTCAGATCACCAGCTGGAATTGCTGGAAAAAGTCCTGGCAGAGAAACCCTATGCTGTGCTATGATCCTATTGCACTGTGGTCAGAACTTGTACTACAGTTCAAGGGGGCACATCTATGCTTTTAAGAAAACTTTTCCCATGAATTAGAAACAATATATTGGGTTTGTTGTGAAGGCTAAATTAATCTTCAGTCTAGCAGTATAAATATTTCCCTTTTTTAATACTATAGAAATACAAAGTTGACTCAACATAAAATCAATGGACCAATGTTTTCTTTGGGAAGTTCCTGTCAAACCCCTTGATTTGTAACCTTTACAAACTTTTTGTTATAGTTAAACCTTAAAATGTGTTCTCAAGTCACTAATTACCAGCCTGTTTTTACCTGCTTTCTGTTAGCGCTTGTATATGATTTCTTGATACAAAACAATTACTCAAATGATGTACACACATGCAGTCCATATAATGACAAAATGTGAAAAAAAAACGTTTCTAAAATAAGCTTGCTAACTGATTTTATAGATTCCAAGTGCTGCAACCATTACCAGTGGGAGGTCATACTTCAGGTCTATACTCCAGGTATGCACTGTTCATTCATGTTGATCATACTGTGATCGAAACATGCTCATTAGATACCTCCATGAAATCTTTCAGACCCAGACAAAAGAAATTAATAAAGGATCTTTTTCTCTTAAGAAGCCACTTTATTGCTAAAAACTATGTTTTCGTTCACATTTTCAGTAGCTTTCATCTGCATTTCAAAAGAATTTACCTGGAAATTAAAACAGATTCCTAACATTCCACTGTATTATAATGTGTGTATTAGGGCTAAATTTGTTCCAGTCTGAACTAGATAAAATCTATCATTGGGAAAGATGCAATGAACAAAACCAGTTCTTTCAGTTTTAAACTCAAAGTGAAGAGCTCCCACAGACTCAGGATGGTCAGTGTTGCTGTGGATGACAATAGTTTTGTTCTCAAATGTTCTAGGATCCAATTTTCTGTTTTCATGTTTAGATGCTGTTCGGTACTACTGAATATACATGAAAATGCAGCTTGTTACATCTGAGGATTGAAAGAGAAATCTTAGAGAATCTATAAAAGTCTTGAAGAAATGTGGGGTTGGAACAAGTGTAGGAGTAACAGGTGATGTAAAGATGAAATGACAAATTAAAACCCAAGGAATTTTTGTTCTGTCTTTTCATGTTACCCAGTGAAGCAAGGCTGCTTTTTGGGTGTGCAATGACAAAAAAGTTAAAGGTTATCTTATTTGTAAAACTTAGAGAAGCAATACCAACCTTAATTACATCATGAGGAACACATGAGCTTGTTTCCTTAAGCCTGGAAATGGAACTGTGACAGAGACCTCCTATCACTGCCATTAATGTATTGAAATTCTGCAGCTGGTGGAGCTTCTGTGTTGACATACAAAAAAATCAGTATTATTTAAAGTTTCAAGTCATTCAGCGTGCACACAAATTTTACATTTCCTCTATTGTTTTACTCTGAAGTCTTACAAGTTTTGTACCATTTGACTTCACGTATTTTGGTAATGGATTATGATTTTACTGGGTGTAACGTGGACTTATCCTACTGTTATTAAATCAGATATTAAATTTGCAGATACAGTAAGTCTTCAAAGTACTTCCTCAGTACTTCTCCCTCTTCCCAGCGTCCACCACAACTAGGAAACATTTGTTCTATCTTGGTTTTATCTTGGTTACGCAGCTGAATTAGTATGCAAAGAATATCAACAGGACCATAGCTCTGCTTTTATCCAGAAAGGCATTTCTGGTGTAATGTTTTTAATTATGGCCAAAGGCATGGGAGTGATTCATGCATTGGAAAGGTACGGCTTTCCATTCACAGCTTGGAATCTCACCCACTAATTCAAAAGCAAGTCTAGTTTTTCAGTGAAAACAATTTCTTCACAGTGAATATGACAAGGTCCTGGTGGCCTGACACTGTAATATCTGAATACTTGGTATGACAGTACAGCATACACAAATACACATGCGGTGTGTATGAACCAGGAGGCCAGTGCCAACACTCCCAGTTGTCTCCACAGCAGTAGCAAGGGAAGAGCAAAAAAATGGGTTGTCAAGGTGTCTAAATATAAAGGTATCAGAGAAAGACAAAATAAACACTGAACATGTCATATTTTAACTGACCTGTGCAACATGAATGAACTTGATAAACACTTCAGCCCGAAGCTGTGGTGTTGGTCTGCTGAGAACCATTAACTGCACCCACTGAGAGATACCATTGCAAAGAGAAATTGATCTTTCCATTGTTGGATTCTCTTTCACACAACTATTCACAATGTAGTTCTGATAATCTGAGAACTTAAACAAACAAAAGAAGGGCAAATGAAAATTCATCTACAGTTTCATGTACGTCATGATCTGTGTGCAGAGGTCTGCTTTTCAAATGAAATATAAAAGATATATTTTAGACCTTAAGTATCCATAAGGCTGAAATCTTTCCTTTGTAAAAATTTTTTTGTTTTGCTTTGGTTTTTTTTTGACTTCAAAGCAGAGGCTTCAAGTAATTGAATTAGCTGAAAGCATCTTTTTGCCATGTCTCAGGAGCCTTGGCTCTTATAGACCCTAGGATGAATAGAATTGGGGCTTTCCTTCCAGCTTCAGAGATTCATTGAGTCTAGGCTTCTATAGGGAAGGTTAAACAGAATTTAAAGTGTAATCTAGTAAATCAGTAATAGTTTGAGGGAGTTCAGTGTTCAGTTTATATAGCTAGGGCACACTTCTAAATTAAGTTATGCTAATACAAAAAGCAATTTCAGTGAGATTAATATGAAACTGAGATAACACCATTAAGAATGAGGATTGCAGCTGCCTTGATATTTTTAATACAGCTTGTGAGATTCCCTTATTTAACTAAGGCAATCTAAAATTATTCAGTCGATACCTGTATGTGACAGATAGATATTTTTTTTTAAGCCATTCTTCCTTTTAAGATCAAAGAGAACCAATCATTTGCTTTTGTTGATGCAATGTTTATCCATTCTCTTGGTTTATCCATTAACAAAAATACACAATAATTTGAATAATCAGAAAGCACGACACAGGATTTATACATTCATTCTTTACTATCACCTCTATTACTAGCATCTTACCAATAACATTTATAGCTGTAATAGACATATCTTCCTTTTTTAAGGCCACAGGAATATGCTGAATGGCACTGATCCTTAAGGAAACACCATAAATTATCAGGCTCTTGTTAGTTTCTCACTCTCCCTGTCTCACTTTCTCATAACTTTATAAGTTTTTTCTATCTGTTTAATAAGAACTATTAACTTTTTAAAAGAATATGTGACAGCTTATTATGTCCTCTTATTAAATTAAAAATGGAGGAAAAACTGACATTAATAAGTAGAGCTGTCTCTGAAATTACATGGTACTTACATTATAACAATTACTGTTTGAATTTTGAACCCCAGCCATGTTTGGCTGGATCTTGAAATTTAAGCAACTACTCTATACAGATAGATAATTTTTCAATATCTGATTCCATAATTATAGACTTCATAGCAGTTTCAGTACAATTATGAATCAGTTTATATTTTGTTCTTAGCAACTGTCTCCTTCAGAAAAAATTTTCTTTTCAATGCTGAAGAAATTTACATCTAATCTGCTACATGAAAGTTTTGAAATCATTTTGGTGCACAACTTTATTAATAAGGTCAGTTGTAAAAATATTGTTAGTGGCAGGTATGGTAAAGAACTTCATGTACTAAATAATGCATGTCTGTTATTGCAACGACTAACGTAAGAGCCTCAACAGGAATGCAGAATCCAGATGCTTACAAAAGAATGTAGCGTCCCTGTATTTTATGACTGCAAATTAAAATGGTTCCCAAGAACCAGCATACCTGCAGTCATTACTGTGTGAACACCATTCCCTTAATTTTAATTTGCTGCAAGGTACATGGTGTCTCATGGAAGATTATACTGTGTGCTGGATATGTTCTGGGGATCAAGTATTCCTTTTTGACTTTGAAATGACCAAACCTTGAAACAGCTATTTCTGTGCCTAATAACCCAGCAGGTCATTTACAGCTTTTCTCCCAGTATATGGTGCCATGTAAGAACAAAAGGATTCTGTGGCTTAGCATATCATGAACACATTCTGTAAAGATGTAATTCATATAGCTGTTTATCAATTACACATTATTTCTTGATCTGAAGACTTGGTCAACTCAATTTATACCAAAACATATGCAGAAAACCTGCATATAAAATGTATGTATGTATGTAACTGTTGGACTCACGACACATCTGACACTGACTAAAACTGTATTTGTTATACTCAGTAGTCATTAATTACCTTATATCTGCACAGAGCTTGAAAATGTTAAGTGTTATATAAGCTTTGCATATTATTACTGCCTACAGGCAGCAATCTGTGCATGACTCTGGTTCTACAGCTTTTTGAATTTAACACAAAACATAGAGTCATGTACTGTCAGCTCTAATAAAGTACACTAACACATGACTGTGAAATCTTCTACTATCTATTGAGAGACCCTTTCCTTGCAAGGATTCATCTTCAATTGTAGTGTTACAAAAAAATCTGCAAAAACCACTGAATAACAACAACAACAACAACAAACAAAAAAACCCACTAAAAAACCCACTCTGCTTTCGCTCTTATCATCACACTGACTCTGTAACCATCTTAGATTTTGGTCTCTAACATTCACTTTTCCATGTGTGAACTGCATCAGATTTGAATAGAGGCAGTGTTGTAGTATACAATGATGCAAGTGAAGCCAAGGTGCATAGGGAAGTTCGCATCTTATCAGCTACAAACATAGCTGAGAAAACAAATCCAATGAAAGAAAACGTAAATGAGACAAATCCTTAAGAATTGTTTGTGTACTTGAAAGCTTGTCTAATAAAATATTTTAAGCCCCCTTTACATTAAAAAATGGCATTTTCTAAAGTGCTTTCTTATCTCTAGTCTTTATTTTGTCATGTACAATCAAAAAAGGCAAGCAGAGTGCAGTGGACAGCTTCTATACAGCCCATTAGTCACTACATAGGAATGCTGCACTGTTCCCTACAGCCACAGAAAATTACCATTCTAGAAGAATATTCCAGGTTTCCTTCATCCCATTTCAGCCTGATTGCTGCTTTGAGTCAAAGGAGGCTACTTGTTCCTGTGCCCAATGACATCACTTGTTCTAACAAAAAGAGACTATTTGGAAGAAGATCTTGGATTTGGAAGAAGGTTTACTCCTCTTCCTTCCAACTGACCTTGCCCTGATTCTGTTCCACAGTTTGGGTTCACTCTTCCTCTCTCCATTGGCTGTAGCAAAAGGGTATGTATTCAGAATAAGCTCCACTGGCCACCTTCCACACTAGTAAACCAAAAAAGACTCTAGACACAGACTCAGCTTGTAAACAGCTTGTGCGGTAATCTTGTAATACTACCTCTCTGCCATATTTTCTATGTCCTTCCCATCTTTGCACAAATAAAATAAATAAATAAATAAACAAACAAATGGATAGATACATAAATAGATGAAAATTAATCACTTACTGATATTCTTCTGAAAGACTTAAATTCAAGATAGGTAAGGTGATCTGACAGCTCCTCTGGCTCAAGGTGATCAAAAAGAAGTGAGACTTTCCGTTTCTTACTGGTGTTGGCCTTTACACGCTGTGTCAGCTTTCTAGACCAATCCCTAGAATTGCTTTTAAAGCAGAATTACCATGAGTTATTTTCTGAAGAGCAAAATTTTCCTCTTTCCCTAATACAAAGGTAATATTGCTTTCACGCCTTAGTGCAATAAAAAGGGATTCGAATTTCTAAACAACAAGCTCATTTCCTGCATTAGAGATTATATGAAAAGATATTATTGTGAATCTTTATTATATTGATGCAGCACATTAAGTACAATACAATTATATTACTAAACAGCACAAGATTCTGTATTGCATCTCCAGAACAGTTTTCTGTAACTTTGCCTTCACTGAACACATCCAGCCCTGCTCCCTTTAATAATTCGTACAGATTTTCTTGACCAGCCTCTGAGTATAAACTGTCCTCCTTTGCTATGGAGTAAAGAAATTTATTTGGATTTGAAAAACTAAATATCCTCTTTCTTAACAAGATATAAAATGTATGGCAAATTATGCTCTGCTTTAGCCTGTGCATTTACACCCAAAGTATGAATTCACATTGTTATATAGTTCCACAGAACTATCTTACTCTCATATAACAGGGAAAATTTTCTTCCCAAGAAAGAACTATATGATGTATAGCTATAGGATTTATTCTTGACAGGATAAGTATTTTATAACTAAAATCATATAAAACAGTATCAAAAGTCACTCAACGCATCAATCTATATCCTCACTTACCTTTGGTGCTAAAATATAAACACACTTTTTTTACCTCATCTGCTACCCAATCAGATTGTTTACTCCTCATAGACTTAAAGTGATCTTTCAAAATCATTAGGCCTCTACAAATTTTCTCTAAGTTCCCTGGATAAACTAAAACTTAGGTAGCATAGAGAATCAGCACAAAGTCTATGCTGCAGCTAAATTCAACCTAAGCCATTCCTAGAATTCATTCTGTTCCACTACATAATATATATTTCATCTGTAATGAAGTATAAACTTTTCTAGGATAGATACATATGACTTATGAGAGACATTGTATTTGAATAAAGACAATTCAGAGATAAAGTTTGTTTTCTGAGCATACTCAGACTTTGGCACTCACATTTGAGATGTGTCAATTAGACGACAGTGTAACTCCTCACCATTAGCTCTAACCAGCTCTTGGAATTCCTCCATAGTTGTGGATAGTTTAGAGTCCATTTTGAACATAATCCAGAACTCTGTAATCCAATACCTATTGCACAATTAAAACACACACACACATACACACAAAAACATGTTTTGTTCTAACATCAGTAAGGCTGAAGTTTAGATATCTGCTCCTGTTTACAAGTTGTATTTCTTCTTTTCCAGCTTTGGGGAATAAATCTTGCTTTTAGATGCTTTTGCTGGGCTATCTTGATTTTATCAAAATTCGAAATTTCAAGGCTAAAAACAAATTAGAAACTATCTGACTTAATGCTGTATATACTACATATAAACTCAATATCAAAATTTATATATATATATAAATTATAAATAATAAAGATAGTTTAATAACTGAGGGCAATAAAAAAGCCAAACAAAGAAAAAACACACAAGATGCCCAGCCAGTATCCAAGCAAAAGCAACTTTAGAATGACTACCCCTTACTTTTTATTGATGAGCACGATGCTGTATGGCATGGCATGTTCCTTTGCTCGGTTCAGGTTAGCTGTCCTAGCTGGATACCCTACCAACATCAAGCTCCTCCCCAGCCTACACTGTGGTGGGGACAGAGTGAGAAACTGGTCTGGATGCTGTGCAATCACTCTTCAGCGATAGCTAAAACGTTGACGTGTTTTACTCACAGATTCAAAGCACAGCATCATAGGGGCTGCTAAGAAGAAAGTTAACTTCATTCCAGCCAGACCCAGTACACAGTACCAGGCACGTAAAAATCTGTGCTTGTTGGAAAAACAGAAATGCACGTTCTTATGGATGCATGCATGTATGAATTTGCCTACAAGCAAAAATGTTATCAGATCTCATACAATACCAAAGCATTCTAACATAACCGATAATTTGCTCTGAGATAATAAAATTGTCACAATTTAATACAAATTCTACTTTCCTGTTGCTAATTGTGTCCCTTTCTGTTTAAAAAAAGAGTATCATCAATCTATTGCATTTTTTTCCTCTCTTCTTTTTTCTCTAAACTGAGATACCAAACTTTATTATACCTAATGGAAGGAGAAAAAAAAAAAAAAAAAAGGTGTTCCAGGATCTTTGCAAGTGACTAAGTAGAATTACTAAGGAAAATTACCTACCAAATGTAATAGAATTTGGTTTAATATAAAAATATCTGCAATATCCCACTTCATTTTTAATAGACCTATATAATAATATTAGACACAATGCTACCAATTCCTGAGCACTGTCAATTTTCATGGATGTTTAAGATACAGATTCAGACAGATTCCGTTCAAAACTGTAATCCAACAATTCCTGCACTGAATTAAACACATCTCAAAGCCAATTGTGTAGGTCTATTTGTGTAAAGCTGCTAAAGTGAACCTTGGAAAGCTGAAGCAGAATACCTGTTTCTCTGTTTAATGTCAGCTTATAATATGGAAAACCAAACTTATATATGGCACATGGATGGCTGCAAACTAATAGCTACCAACCAAGGATATACTTACCTCACAAAATAGCATATCTTTACACACAGCATGGAAGAGTTATTTTCTAAAGCATTAAGATAGGTAGGAAAACTGTTAAGGAAAACCACATCCATTCACATATGATATTAAACATAACATGCTTGATACTTCCCAACCTGTAATCATTCTACTGATGTCATATAATATCATATTAGGATTTTACACAAATGTATACAACGTATAAACCAAGGCTCTTACCAAAGTTTATTGCAACTATGACTACTACGAGTAATATTGATGCAGTTACCCAAGTGTTGAGCACTGTTTAGTAGTCAAACAATTCTGTTTTCTACGTATGTTTCTTTGCAACATGCCTCACAATTTCTAACAAAACTCGTGCACTTTCGCATCTCATTAAAATTTGAAACAGCAATACCAAATTTATGAATTGCTGCATTTATGAAGAAATCCTATTCAGCTAATTACAATTCAATGGAGCTTTTAAAAAGAAAGATGTTATTTTCTTTTAAACATAACCAGTTGTATACAATGGTAGAGCAAAACGTGACATGCCTCTCCGTAGTAACCTTACCTGTCTAGCTACACAACAGTTTTCATTTGACTTGCTGTGATAACTGGAAAGAAACACCCATATTTTTCATCTATTAGCTCTATAAAACATGTTTTGATATTGTAACCAATGTTTGTTGAAAACATGGAAAATACATTTGGAAAATGTATTACACATGTCTTGATTCTTCTGATTTAGATGACACACATATTTTCATGTCTGAAAAACATAATTTAATGAAAATACCTTGTGGATCCTCTCACAGTCTGATTGAAAGTAACTGCAGCCTAAACGTACTGCAGCTGAGGGGACATACCATCCACAGTTTAAGCAACCATCTTGCATGCTTACATCAGGCTGACTATAGAACTGATGAGGTCTGAGTAAGTTCCCAAATATTTCGAAAGGCCCCAGTCTGAATGAATAAATAAATGCTCGTTAGACACAGAGTTTGAGGAAAGAAAGGATTCTCTAAATTGTACCAAAAATGGCTGGGGATTCTAAGCATGACAGGTCTCCTTCCTGTACTGTGCTCATATAATTAGGAGAAAACACTCTGTAAAGCTAAAGAGACATGTAACATATTCCACAATTAAAGATTCCTAAGAAAGGCTAGTATTGTTAATATGATCTAGCAGCTACGTTATGAAAAATCTAATAACCCAGAAACACATATAACAAAACAAAACAAAATAACACAAAACAAAATAACAATTTTTGAGGCAGTTACCTCAAAATGGGAAGAAATAGAAAGAAAAAGCTTATGGTTTATTTCAGTGTATTGTAATTTTGAGATAAATAATTTTTTGGAAGATTTTCATATCTGGATGATACACTTTTGTTCTTTGCTCTTTGACTTGTATGGAGAACAGAGAGAGAAACAGATCTGAAACTTGGGCCCACGTTTGCCTCAGTACCTCACTGAGGTGTCTACATTAACCTAACACCTTATAGATATTCCTCCTACAGCCAACAGAGGGTGATTTATCCTACTTAAAACCTGAATTGGAGTGTCATCTTTTTGCTCTGTATATGACAAGCTAAACCAAAAGACGCACAAAAACCCCCAAACAAACCACACCATGCAACCAGAAAATGTAAAGAACAAGTATACTATTTAATTAGTGATACGGTAATACACCCATAGATTAAATATCCTCTGCTTACCCATCTCAAACTTGTCAGGCTATAGAATATTACCTTAACAGCAGGTGAATATTACAAAGGATATAGATCAATGAGTTTCTGAAGCATGTCTGCAGAGGAGATGATAAACTGATGCATGGCAAGAATTATCTTTAGCAGCTGGTTGTTTTGGTATGCATTTCCTTCTAAATCTGAAAAAAAAAAAAAAATTCATGTTGAAATCTTGCTATACCTCCATAAACAACTTGTAAGAGGGTTTTTCAGAATCCTAATTCTAGTTAGGTCTGTTCATGTACGCTATGTCAAAAATAGCAGTAACTTACTAACTTAGGAACTGCATTGTTTTTCTGATGAGAGCTATATTACAAGAAATACATTTCACTACCAGCTTTGGAAGACCCTTAAAAAAAAAAAACAAAACAAACAACAACAACAACAACAAAAAAAAAAAAAAAAGGAAAAGGTAAACAAAAAATCTCAAAAAACCTCAAAATATCCAGATAATTGTACAAAATTATCTAAATCCAGCAATGCACTTAAATGCTTAGCTTTAGGCATATGAGTATAGACTTTGAAACAAATTAATGAATTACAGAGCAAAAGAATTCAGTTAATGATCCCTATTAGTCCGTGGCATGATTGAACTTATCAAACAGAACAGCAACATTCTTAAGTGTTTGTGAGGCTTTTTGCACAGATGGCATACATAGCACTAAAGTACACGCTCAGGTTGGGATCTATACCAAGATGCATATGGAATGAGATACATCATATGCAGGAAGCCCAGAGTTTAACCTATGCATACTCCCTGTGATGGACCTAAATGTCCTACACATCTCCCTCAACTGTGCATTACAAGAATTTCAGTTGAATAAGGTTTTTAGACTACATCTGTCTTCTGGGTCATGTGGGTTTTTTTTGACATATTCTGAAAAGATCAAGGACATCAAATGTAGCAGAACACTTAAAAAAAGGTTCCATTTCTGTAACAAAATCAGTAGTGAAAGTGTTTGTAAACATTAAGTGATGAATATTTACAGCCTTCTACAGCCTGTCATGAGAAGCAAAGCAGCTTGGAGTTAGACATTCTTTCAAACGCAATACAAAATTTATCTTCTTGAATAATTTTAAACACATTAAATTCTATTAAGATAAAGTAGTTACCATTAAAAAAAAAGCAGTAACAGGAACAAGATACAGAAGCAATGTACAATAAGGCAAAATGGAAGAAGGATGTGAAACAGCAGATTTGCAACATATAAAATGGCATCTATTACTAGGGAAGGGGGAGAAAAGTCCCTTTTAAATTGCACATCACCAAAAAAGAACATTAAATTTAGCCCATTAGCAAAACAACATAATCCCCATTAGTTATTGAGCAAGAACTTCCATGCCCTTCTACAGGAAGGTACCAAATGCGAAGAGAGAAGCCCAGAACCCAGGCCCTTCCTTTTGAGCAATACACTGGATCTCTGGTAGAACTAATGAAACCCGATTTCCTTCAGATCTGTCTTCTCTGTTCCTCATTCCACAACAGTCCCACTCATGCCCTTCATAACTATGCAGCTACACAAGAGCAATACGTGCTGCACTTGACTCTAGGCTGCCAGGCCAGAAAGTACATCAAATCAAACCAAGCCTGGGCTCACACAGCTGCTCCTTATATCAATGTGGGCACTTATCTGTATGTCTCTCTTCCACAAATTCTTTGGTATTCCTATCTTTCCATCAAATTTAAGTTAAACTGGCAGAGAGGCTGACTCTTTTTCATATGAAGTAGACAAAGTTTACTAGGAAGGTGACTCAGAAAGGCCTAGATCTGTAGTTCACAAGTTATTGTTTTAGCTGACTGTTTGGAGGCCTGAAAGCAGAGGACATGCTGCGTATCATATAACCGGTGTGGGTAACTTTACTCTTCTAGCAAAAGCATAGTCAGTTTGCGGGAAACTCAGTACAGTAAACACAAACAACAAAATATCTTATTACAGCCATCCTCTCAGGCAGGACAAGTAAAAAAATCCTGAACAGTAAATTCTGGCAGAGACTATGTGAATAGCAGCAACTGCTCAGCACCAGCAAGCCCAGGATGAGAATTTTATGCGTCAGGTGACCTTCAACACTGAACATGAGACACCATTTTCTGAAGTCGCCTTCTGCAGTTACACTTAATTGTAAAGAGCAATTCCACGTTCAGCGATACAGGCGAGGGGAAAGTCTGCCTGTCCTACAGCCCAATAAATGAGAGCAGCGTAGACCCCAAGTAATAAAAAGTTCTTGATCTGCCTCTTGGCTTATGCTACAAGTTCTCAGTTTAATACCATGAACCAAAGTTTATGCATTCCTTGTTTGTGTTTGCATATAATTTCATTTATTACTGGAAGAATCCTTCTGAGATATAAACTGCCTAGGTATTACAGCATAAGCACCGAGGGCAAATCAGCAAAGTAGGAAGAAGTAGGCAGAGGAAGACTGGGACATCAAGAATCAATACATATTCAGGCCTTTAGTATTTGGCATTTTGTACCAGTGTCTTCAGGAAGAGTAAAACTATTTTAGGCCTTGCACTCGGAGGCCTGTATTGATTTTCATGCATTTTACAAAACCTGGTGTTCTGCCAGAACCTCCGTCCAATAGTTCCAGTGTAATAAGAAAAGCAGTTCAGTATATGCTTAACTGGGAAGCCAAATAGTTACGTGCACACATACTATTAAGAATATATAGATGTAATTAAATCAACAGATTTTCATAAGTGCTCTTTATAGACAATTTTTAGATGACAAAGACAAAAAATAAGTCTCTCTCCTAGCACTTTCACTGTGTGTATGCCAAAATCCTCTCCTATGACATAAGACAGGTACCACCTGGCACCATGTTCCAAATCGAACTTCTGTCTTCTAGAAGATCCCTTCCATTTTACACTTTACCTTTTCCATTTCACAAAGATGCAGAGAAAAACAGGATGTTCTGCCTACTATTACTAAGTAGATCAACACATGTATGGTATTTTCTTGCATAATAAAACTGTATTTATGCTTCACCACATCCAGATCTAATTATCTTGCAACAGAGGTAGACTTCATTGCAATGACATGCCATTATTTTTCATACATTAAATCGGTACTAGGTTTTGAGCTATCCATTTTCTCACCCAGCTAAAAGGCTCACCTCCACAAAAAAAAAAACAAAATAAACACTATACAGCAAAAAAGTCTAAAAGTTACCAGCACAGTTCATCACTGAACAGCAAGCCTGCATGGAATCGTAGCAGCAAACAATTTTACAAACGTGCAGTTTAATGTCATCCTCCTGTCCAATTTTAAAATTAAGCTTTTTTCAACTACATGCACCGCGATAAAACAAATGCTACTAAAAGAAAAATACTGAGTCTGATTCCTCTTCCATTTGCACATAACAAATTCATAATTCAAAAAACCCTAATGAGCCTTAGATGAGAAGGGATTCCAGCTCAGTTTCAGTTTCAGAGCTGTCACTGGGTCTTCCACCATGCTGACCACAAGGTCACTTCTTTTTGAAGAGCTAACTTGCTAACCAGAGCTGTATGTAAGGAAGTAACAAAAGTTACGGTAAAGCATCTTTGTGCAAATGGTGGAGCCAATAAGAGGGCTTTCCTGACTGTGCTGCAGGAGTGCCTCTGACTGCCTCTGCAGCATTCTCTTGAACCTCCAGCAGTTTGTTTTAAAACTTTGCGACTCATTTTCATTTCCGTTTGTGTATCTGTTTCTAACCGCAGAGCCTGCAAGCAAAACCACAGAGTGAATACTAAATAAAGTGGAATGGGTGTGTTTCAGTTGGGCCATTTACCTTCAAGAAAGCTGCAAAATACTGCATAAGCCTTAGCTTTGTTTCACTGCAGCAAAATACAAATAACCAACTGGTTGCATGCTTTTCCTCCTGTAAATTCCCTTATTGTACTAAGATTTTTAATAAATATTCTCTGAAACAAATAAGAAAGCAGGAGTTGAATATACTTCTCCAGCGTTTAAATCCATGAATGAAAGCACAGACATGTAATGATAAATATTATCTATGTAGTAAAACAAAACCACTAAAACCTACAATTACAAAAGTTCCATTTCTTATATGAGACTCAGAGCACACAAGGATAAGAACATTTTAATCTAGGCCCATCAGCCACTCTATTGCATATCCAGTTAGTGACTCCTTGTAATCCATGATACAGAAATAACTGAAGTATCACTTGTTCCCTGAATACTTCAGAGAAACAAATTACTCAAGAATTAGTAAGTAAGGCTTTAAGAGCAAACTACCTGCTTTTCACCAGGTCCTGATGCCCACAACTCTGTGGTAAATATACTTAACAGAAAGAGTATGTTCAATAGGCAAGATCCTTGTACTGAGACCTTCCCTTCCACTCATGAATGCAATAACAAGACAATAGTAGGAATGCCAAGGATGTCTTAACCAAAACGAATTTTGCAAGAAGGAAAAGTTAGCTCTTCTAGGTCTAAGAGGCCTTTATTTCATGAATACTGTCTTTATTTCATCAGCAGGTTCCAACTGTATTACCTAGAGTACAATTTGAAATGAATCAGAAGTGAATCACAGAGCACTGACATCACATGATCAGTGACTAAGCTACTAAGAACATCAACAACTTCTTGTAAACTCCCTCAAGTTTTCCAGTGGGTATCAAAAAGTAGCACCAAAAACAATGCAATGCAAGAAAGCATCAAGCAATTGCCAGAAGTTATTAAGTGCAGAGCTGAAAGTCGCGGGTTGCTATACTAATGTGCTTCAATTTCTTTTTCCCGGTAGTTTAAAGAAGGTGGTGTGGGGATGGTGCTATAAATGTCTGCAAAGATTATTAAATCAGCATGTGATCTGAAAACTGAGGGAACTGGTGTTCTTAAGGTCTTAAGGTCTCAAAGACATTGAAACACACAGACATGTATGAAATAGACACGTGGGAGTACATGGTAGGGCTTAGTGACTGAACCGGAACGGCCATAAGTCAATGCCTCTGCCCCACATGTAAGGTGCAGTAGTAGAAGATAACCCTAAAATGGCTAGAAGCAACCAAAACTAAATGAAATATTTAATGAGTATTTAGCGGATACTCCCTGGAAATTCCCTTTATAAACAGGAAATTCTCTGTTCCCCTTTAGCTTAGAACTTACGCAACACTTAGTAGCCTTCTTCCTACAGGCTTATTATTGCTGTGTTGGAATTTGACACCCTGTAACAGAGGTAGTCATTTGATTGTCTTCAGGAAATTGATCACATTTGGTCAGAATCAGATTCATAAGAAACCACCATTGTGCTCATTAGTTATGACACCATCACTGAGGGTCAGTCAGCAGATTCAACTTCCACTAATTTTTAATGACAATTGAAAGCTCAGCTGATGGCAGAAATCATGGATAAGAGGCTAATATATTCTATTTCACTGCTCCAATGCAGAATTAGCTTTCTCAAAAACAGTATGCTTCAGAACCAGTTTAATTTGTTGTTAAAATTCTACAGTGATGAGGACTTCACAGCCCCTGTAAGTGACTTATTACAACACTTGAGCATCGCCTTCATTTAAGAATTCTCCTTTCTGTCAAATCAAATATTTCAGGCAACTTGGGCATCTTATGGCTGGACTCCAGAAGAGAGAGAAAAAAAAGTAATTTTCCTTATCCATCTATTTTCTCTATTTAAGGATTGCTTCCCTGATCTCTTTTCTTAGCTAAGAAACACCAAATTTGTCCATTTTTTTCCCCCCCAAAGTCCATCCAGGTTTTCTAGTTCTCAGGTCAACTTTGATGTTGTTTTCTGAATAGCTTCTACCTTTATGAAGCAAATCTGAATATAGACTTCAGAGGAGTTCTTAGCACCAGAGTTAAAATACTACTTTTAATATCCTGTACATAATATCTTTACACACACATTTTAATGTAAGCAAGTGTATATGTATAATGTATATATAGAAAATATAAAAGTACACACTTCCCTCTATGCCTGCATTTATCACCTTAGTTTCTGTAGTGATACAATATCATTAAACCATATTCAGTTTTAAAGTCCAGTTTCACACTGAGATCCTTTTCTGCACTAACAACGTATATGAAGAATTTTATGATACTGTTTTTACAACTGATTACCCTAAGTGTAGAACTTCACACTTGTCCTGAGTGAATTTTTCTTTATTTCAGATCATTATCTTAAGTGCTTATCATCTTTCAGAAATAATATAACTTAATTAGAATGTCCTCACAAAGATGACACAGTTAATTAGGTAGAAGAGTGCTCGTTTTAAAATTAGCTGCAGCAGAAAGCAGGTGGAGTCTTGAGCTCTCCATCTTACATTTTATTCTGTGCAGGATGGTAATACTCCCCCTCAGGCAACAGGAGTGACATCACGTTTAGCAGACAGCATTAAAATACTCTGGAAACTGTGCTAAAGTTTTGGTTTGGTTTATTTGTGTCTTTTAAAAAGTGGTTTATTGTCCATACACACTTCCAACTATTGAGTTATACATACATTTATTTACACAAGTAATTGATTTTAGGAATAAAAAATCCAAAACTAAACTTAGAACAAACCAGTGCTTTCCAGAGAGGAAAGAATCACACTACTTTGTGATCAATCCTACACAACAGAACTCTAAAAAAGGTAAATAACCGCAGATGTTAGAAGAAACCCCATAAACTGGATGTTTCTTCAAGTCTACTCCCTTCAAACTCCCCAACAGGGGAGGGAAAACCCACTGCTGTTCCTCCAAATACTCATAAACAGTGAAGATATATCCAAGACATAAGTGAGGATAATATGCATCCAGAAAGGATAATGAGACTGTTCTGTGTGAAGGTAGGGAACATTAGGGGAGAAAAACCTCAAGGGAAAGCCATCACCCTCACTCAGAAACAGCTTTTGGAAAGCTACATCTTGCAGAAAAAGCTCTAGATGGGTAATTCTTTGAAATGAAAACAAGGAGATAAAAGCTCTTGTCAAGGGGAAATGGGATGATTTTCAGAAATTAAAATGTACTTTGAGAGAAACCAAATGCAATGTGGGCGGAAAGTATTCCATTAGCATTAGAAATTCAGATGAGCTACATAGAAAAGTTTTGCACACATGGACACACATCATACGTCGTTCTACGGGATGTTTAAAATACTGATTTTAGCAAATTTAGATACAAACTTTTCAATTGAATAGTCTTTTTCTACAAAACCTACAAAACATAATTTGAGCATTTAAGATTTTTTTCCAAAAGCTTTGAATGGTGATACTGAAGCGAAGCCCATCTTTTGAGCTGCAAGAAACTCTTGAATAATTCAAATGTAGTGCCTGGCAACACAGCTGTGCGGATAAGTACTGGTGGATAAGAGACTCCCAGAACAGAATTGGAAACTTGTGAGGCTGGTATCACTATCTGACCACTGAATCCAGATGCATGCTTAACATGCATCCCACACAACTGTGGTGTTTTACAACAAGCTTCTGCCTAACTGCATGACTGATCCTGGAGCAGCTAATCATCAGATCCAAGGATGCACAAAGTCTGTCCCACCCAAAGGTTCAAAGTGTAACAGACTAGTAGACACCAAGCTGCTTGCCACTCAAGGACTTGAAAATGCTGCCTGTATATCACTTGTGTCCCGGCTCCTGACATTGATTTTCATTGCTGGTGCATGCTCCAACCCTACTCCTTTTGACAGTAAGTCAAAATTTTTGACTTACTGTTTCAGATTTCCCTCCTGTACATACCTAAGCTTCCTAGTCTTTGATCCAACTTCTAGATATATTTCTGGAACTGATGTTTACAGACTTCGGCAAACTAGCTTCTAACCTGGCAGCTGGTGCATGACCTCTCACGCTGTCCCACCAGCGAGGAGGCTGGGGGTGGGCAAAAAGCTGGGAGAGGACAAAACCAGGGCAGGTGACCACCACTGACCAGTGGGATATTCCATACCCTGTCATGCAATGCTTAGCAAATAAGAACAGGCCACAGGTTTGCCAGGGCTGCTGTTGCCTGGGGACTGTCTTGAGTATCAGTTGGGTGGTGATGCAATTAGAGTATTTCGCATTGCATGTTCTTCTGGGTTTTTTGTCACTGGTTTTATTTTTTTTTTAACTTAATAAATTGCCTTTATCTTAACCCATGAGTTTCCTCAGTTTTACCCTTACAATTCTCTCTCTCATCCCACTGGTGGTGGTAAGTTAGCAGCTGTATGGTGCTTAGTTGATGGCCAGTGTTAAACCACTACAGTTCATCCTTGGACTGAAACATCTCTTGTTCACCCTGGACCAAAAAACCCTGCAGCTTCACTCCAAACTTAAAACATACCTAATCACCAGGTTGTACTATCAGATATCTGCATTGCTGGGTGAGAATGAATCTCAGGAGAACTAACTATTTTCAATTTTTCTAAGCTTTTCTTCATTGCTAAATAAAAGTTTTATTGATATTTCCTGAAGTTGTATTTAGAGGTATGAAGATATATTTACCACAGGGATATGACCTAAAATTCTAAATAAATAGGATACTGCTTTATAAAGCAAAATGTCTAAGTTTTCTTCATTTTGTTTTATTACTTATTTCTCGGCTTTGGAAAATTATATTGAATAACTGAAGTCAAATTAGCTAAATAGAATGTAATAGTACATATAAAGATAACTAAAGTTCCTTTCCTTTGGGAAAATTTTTTCACAGACATCAGGTTAAAAAAGAAATAATTTTCATTTTGGTACAATCACAATTAACTTTAATAGTTAGCTAAACAGCACTTAGTATTCTCCAGAGCAGTAACTACTCTTCTGTTCCCACGATGTCATGCATTCGACAGAACAGTAATGACTCTTCTGTTCCCACAATGTCATTAACTGATCATTAACGTAGTTTCTGTTGCCAAGCAATACTAAAATTTCTGCGCTGCATTTGACCAAATCACAGTCAGATTACTTAACACACAATGATCAACAGCATTTTAATACAGAACAGTATTATGAATAAATTTTAACTACTTTTGGGAGGATTGGAGACCTCAACATTCAGCCCAGGCTTCAAGGGGAAGGGGGAGAACCCTGCAAGTTTGTCCAGCATGAAACAAAAACAAATGACTGTTTAGGCAAATCCAACAGAAAAAGCAACTACCATAGTTGCATTCTGTGGGTGTGCATATGTGCCTTGAAAGACTTTACTGCCTTTGAATCAGAATTCTATGTTAGAATTTGGTATATGATAAATTTGATAAAAGGATAAACTTGGTACTTGAACCATGATTGTTCTACTAGTTATTTTATGTTTTAACTAGACTTGAAGAATGTATTTAAGAGTAGAATGGGTTTTTCTAGATAACTGAAAGGGAAATAACTGAATAAAATTTTCAATTTTTCTGCATTTTAAAGGAGAAGATGGCTACAGCTTTAAAGAGTGAACTCTAACTTGTCTGTTTCATTGTCTGTAAGACGGATGAAACATGGAACTAGCTCTCAAAGAATTCTTAAAACTCAGTATGTTTTTGCGTTGTATTGATATGAGTGATATAAAAATATTATCAGTTCACATAACTAGACAGCTCCACTAATGAAGTTATTTTTTATTCTAGGAAATGTTACCTATGGCTATCTTATACACTTATAGGCAGCACCTAAGAGGCAACCAGCGCCATTGTCAGATTTCTGATTTCTATCAAAACAATTCCGTGACATTTTTCATCCAGATTAGTCTGGATGTAGTTTCCAGTGTTTCTAAAGTTTGTTTACAAACGTCTCACTGTATCACACATTGAGGCAACAAACTAGTTTAGCACTGATCAAACACTGCAGAACTAGCATCGCAATCGACTCTTAGACCTAGCTGTCTAAGACTACTGTGACCATTAGAAGTTGCAAAGTACATTAGGTTCATATAAATTCTATTAAGAATATTGCTAATATTTGAAGTTATGATTTTCAACTTCCTTTAACCCAGACACGCATTTAAGTCATTATTTTTTTTAATAGAAATTGCCATATCAGTATAAACAAATAGCTCCACTGCAAGCAGTTTATCATGGATGAGATTCCACACAGAATTATGTTACACTGCTCTAGGAAGTAATTTGGTTGCTTTCCTAAAGCCCTTTACTTACATGTGTTTCAGGAAACCAAAGACAGGGACATGCATTTAAAGATGATATTTCTTGATTTCTTTTTAACTGAAGTTTGTGAATTGTAGAATAAGCATAGGTCTTCCATGCGCTACAGTAAACATACTTCCAGCACTCAAATGTAGCAGGCAAAAGAGTATGATCATGCACTGAAAGATTATGTACACAAATACCTTCATAACACTAAAATTTTGAGATCTTAGGGAATTCTCAGCTTTTAAATTCTCAGATTTTTTTAGGAAGACACAACTGTTTGAATAAATCGTGGCTTTCAAGAGCACTCTTGGAATTGTTTGTTAGATACTTCTAAATAACATTTTGGGACTTCACTGCAGAAAAAACAGGGAGATATCAAATTGACACTATGTTGAATATACATTTTGCCCTGATTGTAAGAGAGTTTTTAAGCACTTTTAAAAACAATTTAAACAAATATTTTGTTTGGGTGAAGAGAAGGCCCCCTGACCTTGAACTCATGTTAAAACAGCTCACTGAATCTTTGAAAGATGTGTTTGTTTAAAAAAATAAGCACACTTAAACCTTAGTCATTTATAAGATAAAAAAAGACACAGTCGAAGGAAAGAAAACAGGGACCTCTTACCATGCACAAACATATGGTGAAGTTACAAAGAGAAAAAAAAAACTTCTAGATTAGAAACTGACTTGATAACACATAGTCAGAAGTTCAAACTCACGGTAGCACGATACCCTAAGGTGATAAATGTCATTAATATTTAGCAGATATACAATTAACAAATTAAGGTATCCAGTGAAGTGGACAGTGCTGATATATTTTTTCTCTCTGATCTGTAACACTTTCTGGACTAAATATATGTTATGCATTTAAGCAGTCTCACAAAGATGACTTAAAAAACTAGCAAAAAGCATGGCTATGCTACTAACCATATGCTTCCTGTGTTCTACTGAACTGTCAGCACGAAGCAGTCAGTGTGGCCATTGACCAGCAAACCAAGGCCCGCTCTGCTGGATTCATCAAGTAAGCATAAGTGTTTTTATAACTAGCAATGAAAAGGAGACAAAGACATACTGATTTTCAGAGAACTGTCTGCCAGTCAAAAGTACATTCTTTTCCAGGCTTTTTATGTACTACATAATGGGAAAACATGGATGCATGGATGCTGGGGGCTAAAGTCCCTGTTCTACTTACAATTCCACTCCAAAATCACAGTCACTAATGAAGATTTCCTCCACAATAAATAATCTTCCTCCTGAAGGAGGCCAAGAACTATTAACTATTTCTTTGCTTTCCTGAACTCACAATTCCAGTCATCTTGTTGCCAATTGAACACTGCTTTAAATTACTTCTCTATGATCTTTCTGTTCAGAATTAACATCTCTGATGTAGAGGTTGCACGGAATCAAACCTTTCTGCAGCTGCTGAGTTTTCTAGTCTTTTCGATCATTTTACCCTACCTCCTGCTCTTCCTCTCTATGCACTCCTCCCTTTTTTGCTTTCTCTTTCCTTCCCCTTCTTTTCTAAGGCAATCGCATGTGATGCATTTACTTGTGCTCTACAATTCTTCTTGTCAATCCAGATCATAGCAGTAACACCATCCTGTAGCTACTTGTAATGTTGAGAGGTCTTCTAAGTCATGTAAAACATGTTTTGAATGACTTGGAAGATCTCTCACAACATTGTTTTGAATCACTTATCACTTACTGAATCCTTATATAGGACAGTGTTTTGAATCACCGTCCTATATAAGCAAATCTCCTCTCTTAAAGCTAACAAGAGTGGTTTCAAGTCTCTACAGATCTTCACCTAATCTCAGGACCAATATTCCTTTCTAAGACACTTCCTCTGCCTTCAGTGTCTCATCATGCTATTTTTAACCCGAACTCTTTCCCTCACTTGCATCCTTGCTTTTTTTGTTGCCTTTACTTTTGGTAATCCGTTCGCATGATGGTTCATCTTACTCATCCTGATTCAAACTGTCATGGAACTTGAAGAAACCTCTGCTTTTAGCATCTCCTTCTCATCATGCTATCAAAAAAAAACTGGTATAATGCTGATCTCTCAGATGTAGTGATCTCCTACATGACTTCGGACTACCTCATATGACCCTCACTATTTCTGTCTCTAAAGCACATCCCTGTCATTCACCAGTTCTAACTAAAGAAGACCAAATTTGAGAGGTGAAAGAGCACACACCAATCATCCCAAAGTAGGTATTTAAGTTACCTGCACTGACTAAGCTTTTGATCTTTTCGGAAAAACAAAACAAAGTAAAACAAAAATAAACAAACAAAACCCAAAACAAAGGCCTCCTAACTCTTTATTTTTTGAATTAGTGAGTACAACACCACCATTGTAATTACACTATTCTGTCCATGTTCCAGCGTCATCTCCTATCTAGATACTTCTACAGATATTAACTCCAAGATCCAGTCTTTCTTCCTGACCTCCTTAGTATAGGTTTTGGATTAACTTGGTTCTCTGGACAAAACTTGTCTTTCTATAAAACATCTTGGAATCCATTTACAACACTGCAGCAAAGCTTAGTCCTCTCACTTTCAATTTCAGCTTAGCATATCCCACTTTCTCCTTGCTTGTCCTTATCCCTGATGTAAAATACTTGTCTTCTTTACAGCTGTGTGTACTAATTCTTAATACTTTCTTATTTAGACCTCCTTGTGAGAGTTTTTGCATATATAGCAAAAGGCTGACAACTTCCTTACACACCATTCTTGACAGCAGTCTCTGTTACACATTATTTGCTTTTTCCAAACTTGTATAATTGAGTCCAGGAGCATAAACTCAGCTACACACATTAAATAGGAATTGTATTTGTAAATATAGTATTAACAAATGAAGTATAATCTTAACATAATGCAGCATATCTTGTGAAATGTGATGAATCACCACCTCTATCTACTGCCTCTTGTTCTCTTTAACACTAGACAACAAATAAATCCAGAAAACAAACTTAAAATGTACATCTTGAGGGTTTCTGTACTTTTAACATTTAAATAAAACTTGATCAGGTCGCAAAAATGAATTTATAGAATAATATACAAAATATTATAGGTCAGCATATCCAAGACTGAAGATATAACCTCATTCTGAATAGAACTATTAGCATACAGGGTAGGAGATTTACTTTAGTATTATGCATGGGAAAACATTTGCACAATCTTTAAGATTGCTTGTAATCATTCTGTAACCATGCTTTTCCCCCACCATTTTTCTCTGTACCCCCTCCTCTCTTCAAAATCCCCCCCAAAATTCTTTTTTCATCTCTTCCTTTATTGGCTTTATTCACAACAATGTGAAATGAATTTTGCACTGTGTTTTTATTGGTATCTACAAGAGCCTTCTGTAATGAACTTCACTGTGTAAGTTATCTGCAGTTTTAACAGTTGCATTTTTATTTAAATACCCTAATGGGAAATTCCAATAGAGTGAAAGAACATGCATAAGGTCATAGAAGATGTATAAATATATGAACTGCCCAATGAAGAGTCTAAAATTCTGTAGCATGCACCATAACTCTGTGTTATGATGCAGTCCTCAGTGAGTTATAATAATGTTTGCAGATGCAGTAAATTCACTTTGCTAAACCTATGTACCACTTCTCCAGGTTCAAGAAAACCCTATCTACTGGACTACGTATATATGTATGTATATATAGCTGGACAGGTACACTTGGTTTTCTTGGTCACCTTAGTTCTTTTAATATACGGACATCCAGGAATCTGAGAACATAGCAGCATGTATGCTGTTGTGCAGAGTACTAGACAACAACAATCTCCCATTCAGGGTTTCACCTACACTACTTTAAATCAATAACCTTAATAATTTTACTAGATGTTTACAATGTTTTATTTATATTACCTTTTTCATAAAAATATGGAGACAATATTGATCAGGTAGTCACAATATTAAAAGCGTCTGAAGGTCTTGCGTTTTAGATGTCTTATCCCACTCTCAGTGAACCAAAAATTATAAAAATATGAATCAACACTTTTTAAGGAATTAGGGCTTTATAGCAGTTCAGTGCATATGTTTTCACAACATTTAAATGGAGGAGAAAAGAAGCCAAAAAGAAACGACATTACTGACAATTACAAGTTTCGCCAGCTTTTCTCAGACATGCATTTCTCTGCACATGCTGATTAGAAGGTTTTAAAGATTAAAAAAAAAAAAAATCATTTCCAGTGAATGTGAAAGGTTAGTAATTGTTTACACTGTATTTATGCGCTGTACCACTTATCAGCACAATGTGTTACTATTTAACTATATAGATTTTTTTTTTAGAGCTGACTGGGTGTTCAAGTACATTTATTTTCTAAGGACTACTCTGCAACCAAGACTTTGCCACATATACTTTGAGAATCACTCGTAGCACTGAAAGACAGCACTAAAAAAAAGACATGCTACTTACAAGCAAATCATTCAGAACCATTTTGAGTGCCTTCAGTACTAAAATATTTTAATAATATAAACACATGGACTAATGAAAAAGTTGGAAAAGCAAACTAGGGGTACAGGGCTTAGGCAAGAATTATGGTTATCCATGCTACAATTCTTATTGTAAAAAGATGAATGGATAATTGATAGGCACAAAAAGATATACAGTTGTGATTTCTTTTTGAATTCCTTCTCTTTTGTAGAGAAGCAACTTTAAATCTATACTGATAATGTAAAAAGCAACCCAATGTGATCGCAGCTAGTTTAAAAATAGGCCTTCTCATTTTAAAATGTTTGATATGAACACATTGCTTACACACATTATGGGAGTGTTACTGTAATATGCCAAGTATGATTACTTGCTGAAGTTTGCAAAATTGGTACTTGAACAACAAAAAACATCCATAGAAGTATAGATGACCAGAATTTGTTTCATTCCCTCAAGAAAAAGCAGTAGTCATAATAATCTCTTAGCATCTGTTACACCCATATGCATAAATACATCCACCAACCTATAAAAACAGTCACCTACAGCATAGAAAATTCTCAGTTAACACCGTTCTACTCCACCAGTGAATCAGTGTAATTCACTACTAAGTGACCTAAACATAACCAGGACAGAAACAAACGAATATGATTCTAAAAACCTCCAGACACTCACCAAAAGACTGAATGCAGGTTTCAAGAAGATCTTCCAAAGTGGCTCCTTTGGCTAGATGCCCCAGTGGCACCATCATGACCTGAGTATGATTTGAGAGGCTGGGACAGTGACTGGCCTGCTTCAGCTCCAGTGCTGATTCAGGGGCAGTGCTGCATGCTTGAGCAGATTGCCTAAAGAAAGCACAACAATGAAGTAAATACAAGAAGATAGAGTGGCAAATTTTATGCTGCATGGGAAAGGAGGAGAGATTCAAAGGACAATTAAATCCTCCTAGCTAGGCACTGAAAGACATAACCCTCCCACTTAATATGTACACCAAAGGGACTGCTCAGTAAGTGTCTTTTTTTCTTTTTTCCTGCTAAATGTGGAGTGCAGAGTGCTTGGTTATAGAGCTCCCTGAATGATTTGTCAAGATTACCAGAAGTCTTGTTTCTTTGTTGGGGAATTATGTTTACATTGCAGTTTCAGAACAAGCATAAAAAACCCTCTCAAACTATGTAATAGCAATAGTGTCATGCAGTAACCTACCACCACATATTTTTGTGCCCACCAAAAGTAAAGGAGAAAAAAATATAACTGTAATCAAGTATTAAACACATTGGAAAACACTAGGTGAGCTTTATTAATTTCATTTGGAAAAATCACTATTAAGTAAAAATATCAGTGCAACCGCACGTTGGTGTATTTCACAATTAAAACAAATATATTAATTTGCATCCATTCTATACTATTATTTCCTATGAAGTTGTTTTCAAATAGCATAGACAAGTAAATAAATGTATTTAATAATAAATGTAAAAGAAACCAAAATAAAGCATATATCTAATTTTAGGCTTGTGTTTTGATCATATAATACCTTAGATTTCACGAAGATGCACGTTTACAGATAACATGAAGGGCTGTTCATTGCTTGCATAGTTCATAATTCTGTATGAAACCATAAATAGGCACAATATTATACTGATGAAAAGTGCCGAAACATATTTGTCTGCAAGTAACAGGAACCACTGCAAAATCTGACAAAAGTATAAACGTACAGTTCAGAGAAGAACAACAACCACTGCTGTTTTAATAAAACTGAAGTTTATTTCAGGGACTCCTGAATTTTCAGGAATTCCTTGGGTTTATTTCAGACCCTCCACAGTCTTCCTAAACAAGTGACTCCAACATCTTTAAGATGCTATCTTACATACGACACTATGCTATCATACAACTTTTCTTGGAGTTCTATGCAAGACTTTATTAATAAGCTGACAGTCCTGGCAAGAAAAGGCATAGAAATTTACCCAGCATGCATATTACACACAGATAACAGAAGCAAACTCATAAACATCCCCAAATAGACACTCCTGGATGAAGTTGGAAATATCCATGCCTTATGAAACCAGACTGGACCCTACCTCATCCCAGTGAATGTCAAGTCTTATCCTTACCTTTCTGTCTCATTTGAATGCTTTGAAAGCCACAGAACCACCCACGGTGACACTTACAACCCAACACTGATCCCAGGCCTCCACAGTTTTAAAGTCAGGAAACTACAAGCCTGACCCTGCAGAGGCAGTGACCATCACTGAGTTCCTCCGTAGGCTGACAGTGTCTATGCAAATATTCTCTTCCCCTCCCCTCCCTCTTTCTCTAAATTTCCCTCTTAGCTTTGTGATATGACTTCCTGTTCTCATTTAGAAAGAACAGGAGCCTGATCAGCCTTCAGGGTTTTCTTTTCAAAGGCTTAAACCCCTCTCCTAGCTTTATGCCAGGGACTCTTCAACACAGGGCAGAGGATTCTAGCAATGCACTAGTAATAAAGTAGGATTTAAGGCAGAAAATATTTCAGGTTTTGGCAACACACTGGAGAAAAAATGAAGTTTCCACACCCCCATAAAAGTTTACAGTAACACTGTGGCCGACTTGGGCACACCGGACACGCAAAGCTCAGCCAGTGGCACATCTGGCCATTTCTTAGAACAGATCCTCTCGCAGCAGTCACCCGACAAGACAAACAGGCGAAAGAGGAACCGGGGGGCGGCAGGGGAACGCCTGACCTGTACTTCCACTGCACGCTAGCGCTGGTGGGGAAGACACCAAAAATAAGTGACCACGCGCTCGTGGGGCGACACCGGAGCAGGTGCCGCTCCCTCGCGGGGCCGGGACAGCCGCGTTCCTGCCCAGCGCCCCCGCCGGCCGTGCCGCGGGTGACCGAGCCCGGGGGACACGGCGCCGGCCCCCCCGCTCTGCCCACACCGTAACGTGAGGCTTCTCCATCCCGCAATAAGCAGCCTGCCCGGCGCACACTGGCGTTCAAAGGGGTGAAACCAAATCCTCCCCCGCACACCCGCTCCCGCCCTTCTTTCCTCCCTCTGTCCCACCCGGGAGGGCCCCGGCTGGCCCCTGAGGAGCTCCAGCGCCTGGAGTGCCGCCCCCGCCCCCGCGGCAGCCCCCCAGCCCCGCAGCGGGGCAGCGCCGTGCCCGTCCCCCTCGCCCCGGCGAGCACCGCACGGTGTCGGGGGCAGCGTCGTGAGACCGACGCCGGCACCGCCGCCGCAGGGAGGGGGACACCGGAGCGTAAAACAACACGGTAAACTCACTGATTTTCTCTTCTTTTCCCTAAGGTCCCCATGCCGGTTCGAGCCGCGGCTCCGCCGCCCGGCAGGCTGTGCGGGCGGCACGGCGCGGGGCTGCGCGGAGCGGAGGAGGCCGGGCGGAGCGGAGCGGAGCAGCCCCGCGCATCGCCCCCTCCCTCCTGCCCTCCCTCCCGCCGCTCTCCGCGCCCGTCTCGCCTCGGGAGGAGTCTGAAACCGATTCAAGTAGGGCAGCGGCGGCGGCCGCCACCCGTGACGAGCACTGGGGAAGATCTTATCGGCAGGAGGAAGTACTGAGCTGGGGGCTGCTCTTCTCTGAAGCCGCCGGGTTTACCAGGTACCGACACGCGCTCCCGGCTCTCGCCGCTGGGCTCCAAAGCCGCCGCAACTTTTTTTCCACGGCTCAACTCCCGTCAGGCAGGCTCTGCCCTCCGCTATGGGGAAGTTCCCTCCCCGGGCGGGCTGAGCTGCCCGGGCTCACGGGTGCCTCAGCCGCGCCCCCGGAGCACCCGCGGCCGGCACGGGCCCCTCCTCACCCAGCCTCTGGGGTGGGCGGCGGGGCCCCGGTGGCGAGCTGGCTCACGGGGAGGTGCCCAGCGCATTCCGCTCCGCGTGGTACACACAGCTGGAAGGGAGCGTCTGCGCGATGCGCAGGTGGGCACACAAAACTGAGATACCCACCTCGACGATTGCCATTTTTAAAGGCTCTGTGCTTATTTGGCACCTTAGACTGCCCCTCCAGTTTAATCGCAGAGCAAGGAAAGGAGACCCAGTGTTTTTCATGGTTCTTGTATCATCTTTATGAGTTTCTGAGAGCTCTTCCAACTCAACATTGACAACTTCTCAACTTCTGAGAAGAAATGGCCGGGCAGGAAATCTGAAAGGGCAAACTCACCCCGTATCATCCAAATGGTCTTTTGTTGAGAAATACACTCAATGGAACAATACAAAACTACTGAGTCACAGAGCCATCGCATTATCAACAACTTATTTTAAGCTGTCAGTTTATGTTTTTAAACATTACTTAGTCATCGTAATGCCATTGTGCCACACACCAAGATTCAGACAGATTTAATGAACCGTTTATTTAATTTTAAGACTAACTGTCAAGATTCAGGTATTCCCATAATTCTCTGACCAACAACCAGAGCACATTTCTCTTTAGGTCTCAAAAATGATCAAATTTGCTCACTGGCTTTTTGTCAGAGGCAGTAGTAAATACCATTATCACCACGGTAACTGGGGCAACCTGACTTTTGCTTTGCTGAAGAATTCCAAGTAAAAGGAAAAATCCTACATATTCCTTGTAATCACATTCAGTAGGTGTCATTCTTCTGAGTAAGTTGTAAACTCATTCCTAGCATAGAGCTTGAAGGTCACCGTGATTTAAGAAACACAAATACATCAATATATATTCAAGATCACATGTCATATGCTCTGTGGTATTACCTACAGCAATTATGTTGTTGAGCCAATTTCCTGGCTGAATTGTACTTCAGAGAAGTACATCCCAGCCATCTTTGCTTTTTCTTTAACACATGTTCCCTGAGAAGTTCACATGCATGCATGCACACAGAAATAAATGTGGGTTTGACAGAAAAAGTACTCTCTAGCTTTGTGGTCTGAAGGTAATCAATCAAATCTTACAGTACACAAGCTTATACAAATATTCATTTGTAACTTACCTGCCCAGACATATGAAATGGTCTCCAAGTGTAAAGTATATTCATGCTTCTTTTGTATCCTCAGAGGACTGGAGATTTGCTCTGTGGAAAGGCAAGGTATTTCTTCTATTATCAGAGCTTCAATCAGTAGATGGTTACTTAAAAGTATAACTTATGACTAAAGGAGCCATGCTAACAGTGTGAGAAAGCTGATAATGGCTAGGATGGGTTATATTGGTCCCAAGGGAAATGACCAGCTAGGCATTTTTGTACTGTTGTGCTCAGATTCCTGGAAGATCTTGCAACAATAGTAATTTATAAATGGGATTTTACCCTTAGAACCAAATGAAGGGGCCAACTTACTGCCTTATCTCAAGATGAATATTTGAAGTTCTGTTGCACTTCAAGATATGCCTCTTTCCCTCCTACTTAGTGCAAGTCCACAAACCTTGCTTGGCCTTAAATCAGAGTAAAAATAATTTTCTTAAGCTATGCTTTCAAATCTACTTTAAGCTCATTCAGTTTGGCATATTTCCTGGGTCCGTACAACTGCTCTTTACAGTGGGCCAACTAGTGGAGCATGTACTACCACAGTGAGTTGAACACAAAAATTAATCCGGGAAAAAATAAACCCTACTAAAAATTATACATATTCTGCCATACAGTCCTAATTATTTAATTCATTTCACCACCCGCTTACATTAGCACAACTGCTGTCACAACCAAGCAATGGCAAGACAGCAAGACCATACATTTTTCCAGTAGTATTCACTTAGATCTGATTAGCATAGATCATTGTAAAAGCACAGCCTTCTGAAAGTTTTTGGTGTCCTTGGGGTGTGGATCATGAATGAAAAGGTTCCTTGGTGCTGACAGTGCATCTGCTAGGTGGCAGGATTAGTAGACAATATTACAAAGGCAAGACAGATAATCTAGTGCAGGAAGCAATTCCAGAAAAGAAGAAAAGCTTGCTAACATAATTGGGAAGACAGCAAATAGAAACCTAAAAGTCACTGTATGAAATGTCAACATAGCTTATGCAAAGTAGGTAGTAATAAGAGTCATTTGGTTTAACAACTGAGGGCCTCCTAGCAATTGCATATGAAAAAAATTTCATCTGAGCTGTGATATGCCAAAGGTGTGGCTGTCCTGTATCATCAAGCCTATTTAAGGTATCATCTAAATTTATTTGTCTGTTATAATTAAGGTTTATATTTCTTAGAACAGGTTGCTGGCTTGAGTGCTGATTTTTGTTACAGCTAGTAGAGCAGTTCTAGTATTGTGTTCCAAGCCTGAGTCATACCTTTTGGTCAGGATGATCTAGGCTTTGGATACACTCACAAATTTATCATACATTTTCATTTTTGGAAAGTTGCAGAGTTAATGAAGGTTTCGGTCTGATAAACCCGTTGAGGTTATCAGACCATAGTAATTCTCGTACTGTTTTTCCCTTCACACAGCTTTGCCATAGTGGTCAGAGATGGAATGTTACACTTTCTGGAGCAATGTGCCCTGCGACAGCGTTACCTTTTGTGGCTTTATCGTAAGCATCTTCCTTCAATGATGCATGCTCGAGGGTGACTTTTTGGATAACTGCACCTTTCGTTTATAAGTGGGAGGCAATAAACTCATACTCATTATTGCAAAATGGGACCTGAAGGTATAAGACTGTAGGATTCAGAGAGGAGAGAGTAAATCAAGAAGAATGTGGATCCTCTCTTTAAATATGATCTTTAAGTCAGGTTGAAGAAAATCGGACTAATCTTATTGGAGTGCTTTGGTTTGTCAATAAGGTATCTCTGAGTTTCCAGGTTTTCTGCAAGAACAGAAGGAATTGAGAGCATGTAGTGGTCCCTGCCTTCTTACATTTAAGGACCATAGGTTTGTGTACATTGTAAGCAAGACATCTTAGTAGTTAGTACCTAGCCAATCTACTTCTATACTGACACTTGTTCTGTAAAGGTTGCTTCTGTTAAACACATTAACATCCAGCAGTCAGCCTTTAGTTGGACAAGGAGAAATAGAGACACAAGTAGAATTCATGAAAGCAGAAAAGGAAAAGCTTAGGAAAACTGTCAGAACCTAGTGTAGAGCATGGAATACTGGGTCTTGCTGCTTTTTAAATTTACCAGAGCATGTCTTGGGTTATTTGCCAGCCATGGGTTCCACACTATTCTCACTGAACACTCAGGCTGATCATTACAGCTACTCTTAGTTTGTTCACTTCAAATGCCAAAGGTCTGTGGGATGGATTAAAAGAGTCCAGTCCTAGTAATCATCCATGTAGGCGTAAGCATGATGCCACTTGATGGAACATCTGTGGGTTTTCACCTTGGAAATTATAGGTAAGACGCAGCTTGTAGGTAAAGGTAATACCTTTTATCAGACCAAGTGTCACATTTAGAAAACTACAAGATTTTGAGTAGACTTAACAAGCGTTTCTGCAGAGAATCACACAACGACTGAGTTTGGAAGGGACCTCAGGTCCAGCCTTCTGCTCAAGCATGGCCAGCTGGTTGCTCAGGCCTTTATCTAGCTGGATCTTGAAAGCCTCTGAGTTTGAAGACTGCACAGCTTCCCTGACCAACCTGTTGGAATATTTGACTGTTCTCCTGATTAAAAATAAAATCTTCAAAATTAAAAAAAAAAAAAATCATCTTTATATCTAATTACCATATTTACTTGTTTTGGTTTATTTGTTGTCTCTCATACTCCTCCTGTGTGCTGCTGTGAAAAAGCTCAATAGCTTTCTCAGAAGAACAGTCAGTCTGCTATTACATCTCCTCTGAGACCATCTCTTCTCCGAGCTGAAAAGGCCCAGTTCGTTTAGTATCTCTACTCAGCACAAGTTCTCCAGCATCCAACAGTCTCAGTGGCCCTCTGCTGAATTCAGTCCAGTTTGTCAATGTCCTTCTTGTACTGGGGAGC
Organism: Myiotriccus ornatus; assembly: GCA_036023395.1. NCBI lineage: Eukaryota > Metazoa > Chordata > Aves > Passeriformes > Tyrannidae > Myiotriccus > Myiotriccus ornatus. The sequence goes on along the minus strand of JAYRBT010000177.1, from coordinate 32,287,228 downwards.
CCAGAACTGGCTCTGTGCCTGTGAAAACAGCCCAGGGTGCTGTCAGGGCATGCTGCTGTCTCACATGCTGCTTGCTGCTTGGCAAAACGTCCACCTCCTTCCCGGCAGTGTTGTTCCCCAGACGGTCAGTCCCAGTTTACAGTTATAGTACAACCCCTACTCCCTGAGCCTAAACATTCAATCTGCTTTTTACTAGGTGTGTATCTAGCTGTCCACCCATCCACATGTTGGTGTCCGAAACTGAATGCAATAACATTATAGGAAATCACATTGAAAGCTTTACTAAACTTGAAAAATAGCAACGTCAGGAAATCTGTGTACTTTTTCCTGTATTATACTACTTGGTCTAATAAAAGGCCAATACCTATAAATCTTATCTTGACTGTGTCTTTAAGCCATTGCTATTGTAACAGTGTTACCATGTAGAGATGCCCCTTGAAGGCTTGTGTTCTTCAAAATTAGGAGATTCATATCTCGTGTGTATGGGTGTCAATACTGTCAATAAAACAAGATATATAATTTCTTTCATAGCACCTCTGCTTCCTTCTAAATCATAGTATGCATATGTAGTAGGGGCAAAGAAAGATGTATAGTGATGGGAGTTGTCAGTTTCAATTGCATTGGTTACAGAAGCTAGTTGGCTTGTAATCACTAGGGAATGAGGATTAGAGAAGTAAAATTATTGTCTGATGACTGAGATAATTGAAAACTCCTAGTACATCTTCTTTGGACTCTCTTAGAATTCCTTGCCCTTCAAGCAATGATGCTGAAAAGAGCTTCCTACACATCTGTTGGCTGTATTCCTCAGAATTTAGTTGCTGCCTGGGCATTCTTTTACCTGCAGAAATTGCGGAAATCCAAGCATTCAATAGTGAAAATTTAAAAAGAAGTGTTTTTCAATAATGCAAAGAACTAAGTAATCTAACTATTTTTTTTCCTTAAAAGGTCCTCAGTGTCTCATTTTGAGTACCACAGCTTCTTGGCCCTTCCCTTCTGCCTTTGCTCCCCTCTTTTTAATGGGAAAAATAATCTGACTGTACTTCACAACAATGAGTAATAAAGTCTTTTTTTGATTTACAGTCATGTTGGTGAATATTTATCCAATTGCTTAGTAATATACTCTTAAAAGAACTGCATTTGTGTTTGTGAAAGTGCTCACATATTCCCGGGGTTGCATAGTATACATGAATGCATGATTTTGCAACCCAAATTAGAGGTTTCACATTCAGTGCAGGAAATCTGACACTGATAGATGGATATATGCATCAGGCAAGGAATATAGTACTCTAGTACCTGAGTTTCAACAGTACCCAGATTGGGATTCTGAGCAGAGACAAATCTGTGTAAAATGGCCAAATTCCTCTTCCGTTTTTCTTCTTTTCAGATAAATCTTACAAGGTGAAGTGAGCCAACCCAGTACAATGTAGATATTTCTAATTTTTGATAACTTAATTTCTCATTCTGTTTTCACCTGGACTTCATCACAGACTTAAAAGTCATCAGAGAGTCTAAAATTTACTTTAAGAACTATGCTTAAGTTTATCATTAGTTGTTTGTACAGATAATTTGCAAGCTGCTAATTGGCAACAGTCTTGCACTGTCAGCTATGTGTAACTGAAGCTGTTTAAATAAAAACGGACTAAAATTAATTGTCCCAGTAAAATAAAACAGCAATTAACATATGTCTTGATAATACATAAAATCATCAAGAAGTCTGGTGAGTTAGAAAACTTGGCACTTACTGGTACCATTCTTCTCAGTAAAATCACACTTTGATTTGTGTGGCTTGCAGGCTTAGTTTCCAGCCTTTCTATTGATTCAAGGTTTTGATATTTTTCTACTTAGGATAATGCTGAAATACAGTGAGCATTAATCAACTGCCTATAAGGATCATCTGCCTATCTTGCATTAATGTCCAGCTGTTCCAGAAGCAGCACACAGTGGGGCAATATGCAGTGAAGGATAATGATATATGCTCACAGAAATCTGTGTTCTGTATCAATAAAACTAAAATCACATTTAATTCTGGCATCAGGGAAAGATAAAAGTTTTTATTTACTATAACTGAATCCAAGAGCATTGTCTTCATAATTTCTATTTTCCTCCAGTGCTCCATAGCAAAATAATTTTCTTTCCTTTATGGTCTTTCAGAATTAATGTACTTGATCAGTTTTCATTCAGGTCATCAGAGTGCTTATGTGTACATACAGTTTGCCAATTGATTTTGGTAAGAATTGCACAAAAATTAATCTTCTTCCCTTCTTCCTCCCACTCTCCCCAAAACCCCAGCTATGCTGCAACACCTTATTTCTTAAAACACATGTGTATAAAGTATGGATAGATAAGGTGAAAAACAGCTGGTACCCTTGAAATAACTACTGTCCAGAAACAAGATACAGAAAGGAAAAGCATAACAATACTACTAAGAATGCTTCTTTTTGGTTCACCATCTGATTTAAAAGAACAAAATAGCCACTTAAACAGGATGTAGATAACATCATCCCAAACGTCCCTTTGTAAATATTTTCCAAGGGGGACAGTAATTAGCTACTTCCTTTACAGGATATCTCTTGGTCAGCAGCAAGAGGCCAGACACCACTTTCTAGAAATATACTAAGTGTATTGTTTTAACTTCAAAATTGGTTTCACAGATAAATTGTTGTGGATATAACAGTCCCTTTGAAAGTGTAACAGGATGAAAGTTGGGCTCACAGAAGTTGTTAGGGTTTTGTTTTTTTTTAATGTAACGTTTACTTAAAATTTTTCTGTTTAGCAAATAGCAGTGTTAATGGTTTTGCCCTTGTTATTTGCAGTGACAAAGTCAGTGGCAGGGATTGTGTGAACAAGCAGGAGTGACAATTCCTGCTGACTGTGAGGTGAGAAGAAATGGGGAGTAATCAGAGGGGTTTCATAGGACATGGGTGTGAGGGAAGTGGTGTTTCTCTGCCCTTTCTGATCCCATCTGCAGGGCAGGAACTTCTTCCAAGGGATTTCGTCCTGAAATGCAAAGTTGTGCTGATTTGAACTGAACATTGCTGAAAAGGTAAGGGACATGATACGCCACACAGACAAGGCCCATTCTTCTCTGCTGAGGGACTCTCCTTTTCCATCAGTTTAAGGGAAAAGCTCTTCTCCCTTCTCACCAGGTTTTGCTTGCTCCTCTCTGCTTCTCTGATATGCTCATTATGTGAGTCAAGTGGAGAAAAAAGGAAGTGAAGGGGGAGGAAGAGCATCTTCCGTCAAACCCGTTCCAGCAACTCACCAGAGCCCATGGTTCTGGAGGATCAGAAGGAAACAGAACAGGACTAACAAAGTCAGTGTGGCTGCAGGTAATAGTGGCTGCCAAATGCTGGCTGTCTTCAGTTGTTATTGGTACAAGAACTAATAGTGAGTTGACTGTTATTTAAAAAGAAAAAAAGAGTCTTAGTTTTGGGCTGCAAATGGTAAATTTTCCAGCTATGAAAATGCATTAAGGGAATGATTAAGCTTTTTA
>JAYRBT010000177.1:32262497-32280566 GCA_036023395.1 Myiotriccus ornatus | reverse complement strand
GTATTTATGCCGTAGTTTCTGAAGATTCAGTTTGACCCCCCACTTGGAAAGATGCACATGCCATGCTGACTTTACAACATTGTTCATCACCATTAAAAGCTGGGCAAGTATGTAGATGTGATAGACCATCTCATTTTCATGCAAACTTCCAAGATTGTGCTATGCTAATAGCTGTGGTGATGATGCTCACAGAAGCAAATACAACTTTAGTGTTTGATGTGCTTTCATAGGAAGTTGTTCCTTTGGAGCTGTGCAGATTGCAGAACATGCTTAAGTATACCACAGGGAGTTGAAAGAGTTATTTAATTGATTTTTTTTTTAATGTTTTATTTTAACTGTCTGTATTTACTTATATACACTATGAATTACTATGCAGTCACCTTTTCAGGCATTGTTTGTATCCCTCAACACTACTTTCATAATTTACCTTATTTTCCTGTTCCTTGAACTCTAATTTTAGTACTTTTAGAAACATCAAGGATAAGAGGATATTCAGGAAGTCACTCCGGCTATTTAACAAGTTTATTTCAACCATGAGCCTTTTCTTTTTCATTTTGGCGCCATTTATGTATAGATCAGAACATGTTGGGGTGTTTATAAATTTTACTTTATCTGTTGTGCAAATATCTCCTTTTGCCTTTTTATTTTTTTGTATGTCATCTGTCTCTTTGGTTCTCACAAGACAAATTATTTAACAAAGCAATTATTCAAAGAACCTTAGAGTTAGTTTATGGAATATGTTTTGAAAAGCAACAAAAATTTCCCACTATAAGTTCCTGTGCTATCTTTAAGGGATTAAATACTATGCTTTCTGCAAACGTAATTGTTTTAATATTTTTGATACTTCAGAAAATTGCTTAGAGGAATCTTCTAATTTGAAGCTGTTTAACTTTGTTAAATCTTTGTCAGCTTATTTTTATTTTCCATGGCCATATGGTGGTAATTTCTGATATTATAACAGTTTTAACGTAGTTAATCACACGGAACGTGGGGCAAGTAAGGAACTCATCATCATCATGGCTAAGCTTCGCGAACGAAGATTTGAGTAGGAACTACCAATATGGTCATTTTGCTAATGAACAACTGTTCCTCAGGACTGATATAAAATTCTTTGGATCCAATTTAAAATTCTTAGTATCCTGACTTAGCTGCTTCCTCAATCTGGTGACATCTAAACTCTGTTTCTGGTCAGTCTAGTAAGTCCCCAACAACAAAAATCCATAGACTATTTGTTCCTCTGGCTATGTTTCTGGAAAATCATGATCCAAGGACTACTTGATATTAAATATAAGTGAAATGGAACCTAATTTCTTCCCTTTCTAAGGAAGTGTTCTGGTAGTTGGCAGTGTTAATGTTTGTTGTGTGCCTTCCCTCTGCACACAAGGTTCTTTAATTATTGAATAGGAGAGAGTAAGAGCATGCTATCCTTTTAAGCATCCTATAGCCTGGCATTTAAGACATTAAGATTTGATTTTTTTACCAGCAGCAGAAGGAATTGAACCTAGGCATCTCGTAGAAAGGTATCATGAGTATCAGAGCATTCTCTAAAAGTGAGCACATCTCTATGAGGGCTCCTAGCATCTGAGCCATTGAATTTAAACATTACAAAACCAGACACTTAGCTTCCTTGCCCTTTGAAGGAAATCTGTCTTGAGAACAGATTTCATTGCCTCAAATAAAAGAAGTGCCTTCCTTCAGCAGAGACACTTGTGCATCTCAGATGATCTTTTAGGATACGATCTATCAGAAGCAATTACTGTTAACTATGTTCAGCTGCTCTCAGCTCAGAATGCACTGTGGCCAATCTGAGTAACTTAAGGTTCTGGATTCTGCTCCGTGGCCAAAACCTCAAATGGCTTGTTACTGCTTATAAATTTTAGTCAACAACTGTGTTTTATTGTCAGGGTCACAAAAGAAAGCTATGGAAGACCAAAATACTGATTTTTAAATGTAAAAAGTTGATGTTGGTATCTTAACAAAGAGTCAGACTTCCTCTCTAAAATATTTCATCATAATCCAATAAATGTGTCTTAAACATGCTGTTGATTTATGCTTCAATCTTTCCTTGATTACATCACTTTCTCACATTGCAGTTGCATTGCTACTGTCTGAGAGTACCACCCTCTTTAAATGTGTAATTGCAATGATTGCACAGTCAGTTGTATTCATTACTATAGCAACAAGAATAAAAATGTTCCCTAGCCCATCCCATGTAAAAAAGGTCTTTGCTTCTCTCCTTCCATTTTATTCTTATGCTGAATAAATGTTTATGACACAGTGGAAATTGTGTTCTTCAGTTTGGTTGAAGGCTGCTCACATTAGTGAGGGGGGAAAACTGAATTATACTGGAACCTTTGTTTAAAAAGGGGTAAATAAAATTTCTGACCTGCTTGGGAGTACTTGAAACATATACATCAAACATACATACCCTCTCTCCAGCTTCAGTCACGCACTGTTGGCAGGGTATCTCACAGCAGGAAGGGGAGCAGGGCTTGTAAGGAGCAAGTAAGTTCCAACACGAGGCATGTGCTTGACCTGCATATTCTAATGTCAGAGGTTGAGTCATTGCCTTCCTTGAGCCTCAATGAGGCCTTGTTTACACCGATACTTTTCAGTAGACCTTGCCTCATTATGACATCTGAGATCACTGACATAAATATTCGCCATCATTGAACCACCCCAGTTTTCATCTCTGATTCCTCTTTCTTTCTTTAGATACATCAGTGAGGCTTTCTGCTGCCTTGAGTTTTACCCTCTGAAGCACAGAGGAAATCTGAGTGGTCTTGTGGCTGTTCAGAAAGACATGACACCCACAGACTGAAAAGAGAAATCTGTACACCATCCATCCATGAGTAGTTATTCTAGTTTGTTATTTATTACTAAAAAACTATATGTGGCTTTCTTCCTTTAAGCTCACATTCCTAATATTGCACTGTTTCATGAGATTCCATTTTGTTACTAGGTTTCTAATTAGTAAATTTCTTACTACAGAGGATGACTCTAAAACATAACTGAAGAAGTCAGTGTGTTATTCTGCTGACGTCAAAACTAAAGTAGCATGATTTCTATCACGTGAATTTTCTTGCTGTCGGGCTATAGCCTGGCATCTACAGCTCTCCCACTATTTTCACAACATTTGTATTATCTTACCTTTGAGACCAAGACTTTTGAATTATGTTATCTGTGAGACCAATACTTTGTGTCCAGTTTGGTGCAGTTTGCCAACATGTTCAAAAATTACTACTGGGAACATGTGTGCAGTCACCCGTACACACCCACCGTGATTGCACAAATTTCATTTCCTTAGGAAACCAGACTGAAAACAACAGGCAAAGCCAGAGAACTTGAAACTCTGTCTCCTAATCTGATGTAATATCCACATTCTAGCAATTGAAAAAATGGGGTTTCCCCTGAAAGTCCTACATGTAAGAAGCAGCCTGGTCCACTGCTTATCAGGTTTAATGCAGGAAATCCTTTGTTTGCTATTAGTCAGTTGTGTAATTTTGGTCAAATTCTCATCTCTCATTTCCCCTTTTGCCTGTTTAGACACAGTATGGTCAAAGAGGAACAAGCACTTTGTCCATGTCTTTACAGTGCTTAGCACGCTGGTGCCCATGACTCTAAAATTTAATCAATTCATAGTGCAACATTCCTTTTGTTCAGTATTGTATAATTAACCAGAACAGAAACAACATCTGAGGACTTCAGTCAGCAACACACCAGAAAATAGAGCTGTTCACAGCTAAGTTTTTGAAATATTCATGCAGATTAGAGGGGATTTGTTTATTGACTGTGTGGACAAGTTTAAGCTGGTACAGCTTTTTTTGGATCACTTGAAAGAAAAAAAATCAAAAAAGCTACTCCGCATGAAGAATTAATCTAAATTATTAGTTTCTTTTAAGCACCCTTCTTAAGGATTCTTCTTTTAAGCACTCATTTATTTAGCTATTTAGAAAATGAAAGGATCCTAAGAAGGCATTATGGTCTTATTATTTTTTGTCATTCTAAATTGAGAATAAAAACTATATTGAGAAATTCTGTCTAGTTTTGATGTAGCTGGTGGTCTAAGTGCTCATAACTGAAGTAGAATATTTAAAGTGAGTTCAAAAGAACTATACAAGTCTGGCTTACCCAGTACCTTACTATAAACAGATCAAGGGTTCTGTGATAAGAACACCATACCCTACGTCCAGTTATAGCAGAAAAAGTGACAGGTTTTCATTCACATTGCTTCTCTGAGATGCTTTTTCTTCCAGCACAGAATAAAATAATGAATTTGCGCCTAAAGGTTAAAATCTATTAACAAGGGTTTCTGAACTGTTAAAAAGCCATCTGGTTTAATCATAACTGATAGTCTCATTTTGCATGAGAAATGTGTGCTGGGCTTTGGACTAATTAAACAGTGATCCCACAAAGCCCATGCAAGTTATGAAAAACAGTCAGTGACACTTTAGCTTAGTTTGGGTTAGATGTCCATCATTCTCAGTTTATGTTAAACCAGTAAAAAGTTTATATTGACAAAGTCATCTCCTTCCTCCAATTACTTTTAGGTTTTTTTTCTTATGTAGAGTAGGTTTACAAAAGCCAATTATTCTTTCATGCCCTATTCTAGGAATTTCCAATGTTCCAAAACTTCTAAAAAATGATAACTAATCAGAATTTGTTCCTGATTCATAAAAGAAATTTTAAGGAAAAGAACTTTGGCAACAAGATACAACTAGCATACACAACACCAATTAACAGCTGATTACTAAAAAATCCCTTTAAGCTGGCATTAACTGATGTTGCATGCAAATTAACATGAAACACAGTAGCAGTGATTACAGTTAAGCTGCAGAATATGGGCTGGAATAATAGGAAGCAAATATCTTGTCTGTGCTAGGAATGTGAGAACTGTCATTCTAGAATGCATCAGTGATCTTTCAACCTCAAATCTGGCATTTTCATCATCAGTTGTTGTAGACTTTATAATAGGCCATTTTATACTTAGATTGCTGCTTAGGGAAGAATCCCAAGTAGCTGCAGTCCACGTTGGAATGAATCAACAGTACTTTCATGAAACAGGACCTCTTCAGATCTCCTTAGTGAAAAAAATTCACTTAGGGGCTTAATTCTATTTCCACTTTTTTTTTCTTTTCAAGTGTCATGTGATCTTTGAAACAACACACTGTGCAAATTTTGTGCAGTAACTACAGAACAATCTGTTCTCAAAAAATGGGTAATGCTTCTGTATACTGAAGAGCTGAAGCGTCAGAGAACTGCTGTCAGGGAAGGCGTATAAAATACCCTGCATGGATGTTTTCTGTCACTTAGATACATGACACTTGTACCCACACAGCTGTAGAAGAAGAGTCTTTTTTGGGTCTTGGACAGGATAAGAGAGGTATGATATATGTTTTTAGAAAAAATCATTACAACTGAGATAAGTAAAGTTGCTGTGTAAAAATATTCAGAGATAAATACGGGAAATAACCTGACAACACAGAAAATATTACTTAACCTTGTTTTGAAAAAAAAAAGCACAGATATTTATCCTTTCTTATCAGCACATCTATGAACAAAAGAAATTTATCAAGCATTGTACATTTATAAAATCTAGCTCATACCTTACTGATCCTGCCATTTGTTAAACATTCATTATTAGACTTACTCCATCGCTAAAAATGACTCATGCACTTGTATGTAGAATTTCAATAATATCCTAGTTGCTAGGGTACATGTGATCACTGACATATAAAGTATCTGTTAGAAAAAGATTCCTTAGGTATATAATGATCAAATCTGTAGGGTTTATTTTTTCAATAAATGTTTCGCCAATACTTAGTTATTTAGACAGCATGATATTTTATGCTTTAAATAAATATTGAGTTGTATTGTACACCATCTCTAACTGATGCATATGACTTTTTTTTTCCATGTCACTGAACAACTTGTTATTTCTGCCATATGTGATACAATAGTTTCCTGGGTGATTTTCCTTGACTTGTTTTTTTCCCCTCTTGCCCACTCTGTCAACATTGTTCCTTGTCTAGAATTGAGTTTTTATCTTTCTTTCAAGCTTCTCCTAGCTTTTTCTGAGGACCAGTACAAAAAATTACCTCAAATGTGTGTATGGGTTTTGATGTGTGCTTCTATGTCTTCATCTTAGAACTACAGGCTTGTTTAGGTACATGGCTTGAAGTTTGTCCCTGCATTAAATGCTTTCTGGCAGAGACTGGGGAGATTTCCTAGTGCTGTCCATTAGTCCAACCTTCTCCGGGATTTATGCTCATGACACAATCTGAGCTTTGAGACCAGAGCTATCTCTACCACACTGCTATTTAATTTTAAATTGTGTCCTGAAAAACCTGTGGTGAAAGAATACTAAACCTGCAAAGTCGTGGAGTTGGTATATGGGAAGACAAGAATTCACGTTTTCTATAAAACTAGAGCTGGGTTAAATAAATTATCTTTTTCAGTTCTGTTGTAAAATCAAAGTCATCAGAAAGTACATTCATTTTATATCAATCCAAAATTATTTTTTCTTCTAGTCAAGTTATATTTTTCTTAGTTTGGATTCACAAAAATACTTCATTGTGATTTTATTCATTTATTCCTTGTCACATCGGAAACATTTGGTCTCTTCAATTGTTTTTAATTTAGATGAGTAATGAAACAAGGCATTATTTTTTCAAAATGAAACATCAAAAAATATTTCCTCATTTATGAAACAAAATCTTTTGCCCTAATAATAGCAAAAAAGATGGTTTAGTGCTTCATACCCCTTAGTGTTATGTATCAGATTCAACTAGAGTTTGTACAGTAGAAAAAGATATTTTTTATTATTAACCCCCCACCCCAGATTTATATAAATCCTTACTTTAATCTGCAGGTAAACATGCATCGATAGAGAATCTTTACCCAAATAAAAACATATTAGTTCTGCAGGACTCCTGCTTAATGACTGAGCAGTCAGTGTACAAGATAATCAATGCTCACTGATTATTGAAAGCACTATATTGCAAGGGATGAAAGTAGCATTGAAAGAGAACGTGCTGTTAAGTGAGTATTATTACTGGAGCTCTTAAAGGGTCAGTCTTCAAACAGTATTTGTTTTGTCATTTCATTAAAAACTAAGTATGGATATGTGAGAGTGTGATAGTTGAGTTTGCCCATAGCAAAACATGTGTCTATTGTTGACACAGAAGGATGAAATGTCCAGGAAGACCTGCACGACTGTAAGAACTGGAATCACATACAAGGGACAAAATTCTATACTATCAAGTACATGCATTTTTTGGGTCTGATACTGAGAGTTTCTATTCACGTGTGAGCTTACTGACTGGAAACAGCTGTGGTGGGGACCCAGTGGTTGATCACACAATGATTTATGAGTCACCAGCGTGATATGGCTGTAGAAGAGGCAAGTGTACTAGATGACACTGGCTACGGTAGTGTTGGGAAGCAGTTTTGTTATTTGATGAGCAGGAGCTATCTCACCTACAACAGTTCTTGGCATCCAAGCTCAAGAAAGATGATTTCAGAGTGAAACAAATGTTCATTTCTCTGCTCTAATTCAATACGTCACAAAATTCTCATCATTTAGCTAATTATATGACATTTCACTCTAAAAGAAAACTTCAGCACAAGAACAGATAGAAACTTCCTATGAATAAATTCAGACTGAACGTTAGAAGTTCCTGGCAAAATGGTCAGTAAAATCTAGAGATGAATAGGTTATGGCTTCTCCTATTATGGGCAAGCAATCAATAATCTTTAAGATCAATTTGGAACATTTAGGAAAAGGGTTAAATTATGTGGTTGGCTGCAATTACAGGAAATTAGATTTAGCAACCCATAGCATAATTTAGGTCTGATGGTTGTATGGTCCTATGAAGAGTTTTCCATTTTCTACAGTATACTGCTCCATGAATTATTTACAGTTTATTGCAGTCTGCACCAAACAGAGAAATTATCTTCCATTTTACAATTTCTGTTATTACTTAATTAATTTTAGTAAAGCTTGAAAGAAAAACCGTTTATGTTGTGTATAAGGAAAGCCAAAGTACTAAGAATAAAACATAAAACCGTTAAATCAAATAATGTTGAGTGTCCCATCTAAGATATCTGTAATCTGGTTTTCCAATATTTAGAAATTTATATTAAAATCATACATATTAATAACTTCTGCGGAGGAAACTCAGTTCTGCTGTGAGTCAGATCACAGGTGCCTTGTTTTTTTTCTGTGTCTTGAGTGGTATTCAGATTGCAGAACTGTATGGAAGAGGCAATTTAATATAAAATCCTCTATTATGTTCTGTAACACTAGTTTAAGCTGTAGCAAAACACTGTCTTTCTTTCCACCTGATTTGTCCCTATCAAGTAGAGATGTTTTGGCAAGCAATGTTTTATCTCAAGGTGACTGTTAAGGGTTGAAACAGAAACTGTGCTGGGATACAATTTTTCAAAGGACTTAACTAGATGACAAGATCAAATTAGTATAATTTGGTAGCTGCTCTGATCAGTTGCTGTTATTATCCACCTGAGTCTCAGTTTAGAGGACAGCCCCCACGGGTTCCAGTTCCACTCTACAGGGCTTCAGTGGTAGTGCCAGTCTGAGACCCTGTTGTCTTTGCCATGCCTGGACATCCATTACTCCAGTGCTGCAGTTCACATCCCCTACCTCATACCTGTACAGCTGACTGTGGGGACTGCCTTGTGAATTAATTCAGAGAATAATATACCTTGTTTGTGCATGTTTTCTTTCTTTCTAACAGAAATCATTTGAGTTCTCCAGTTCACAGAGTGAATCACAAAACTGTCACTCTGGCTGAACCTAGAAAGGCGACATGTACTACCACATAAGTCCAGGAATAATCAACCTTCTCCTCAAGCCTCTGTAGAGCAGTGAATTCTGGGTATGTCTGTGTCAGGCACTAGATGTGTGACCATTCCTTGGGCAGACAAAGGAGTTTACCTGTGAACTGACATTTGGTAAAAGTGGCTGTAGTCATTACAGAATTTTCATATGAAACAGTTTTTAATCAGAGCAGGCAAATCCATCATCTTGGTGAATTTAACAAAGCCTGAAAAGATTCATTATAGATTGATTCTACTATTTAATCTTTTCAGTCTACAGAAGTCTAAAAGGTAATTTAATGCAGACAATGTAGTGCATTTTTACTTGATTTTACTGTCAGAGAGGGTTCCATCATGGTAGCTGAAATTTACAGAAATACCCAGCCAGTAGCAAACAGTGGCATGAAGAATTTCAGCCTAAATAGTTGTAGTTAGCTAGTTAGAAACAAGAAAAATAATTTTTTATTATGGAAGATCATGAGGATTATAATGCTTACCAAATGCTTACACTATAAGCACTGCACCTATAGTCCTACTTAAAAAAAAAAAAAAAAAAGTCAGGAATATTGTTTTTAAGCAGTGGTTTTACTCTGCCTGCCCGTGCTCTGCTTTGATTTTGACAGTGCACGCATAAGCACTTCTAAAAACTGTGATATGCTACGTCCTTTTAGAGGTGGTTTCTGAGAAATCTTTGTGCTTAACAGGTAGTGATTTCATAAAATCTGAAAAAAAGGAGATCATTAACCTCATCACCAGATAGCAGTTTCTTCTTTAACTTTCTTTCTCAATCATGTGCAAGTAGTTTCTGTTTAGTCAGAATTCCTGAACAGTCAGACCTGAACTTTTCTCACACTCTAAGGTCCTGCAGGTTGCACAGGTGCATCTGAGAAGAGTTTTCTCTCAGATGTTTATTGAAATCCTAGATTTAAGCCAGAATACGTATGTTCATGAACTTCATGTTACATTACTTTAACCAGCTCACCTGCCATATGCTTTAACCAAGAGGGTCATTCTGGTTTTGATATTGTTCCTTTCAAAGAGAAGGTAAAAATTGGCCATTTTAAGAGATTAATTAATTATAGCTTAAAAATTACCTTTCTTTTTGAATATGCTTCTTTCTTTATGGATGTGAATATCGTGTAAGGCAAGTGCCTGTGTTTTTGTTTTACCTAGTATTGATCAGTGAGTGGTAAGTTAAATGATAGTCCTTCAAGTTACTTTAATTATGGTAACTGAGAATGACTGCTGAAAGATGAATCCATATTGCCAGCTTTGCTGTATTTTGTTTATTTAAATTCTGCTCACCAGCTTACTTGCTACCTCAGCTGTGGTCTTATACTGAGTCTGAAAAAGGCACATGTGACAGCTGGATTTCAAATGAATTAACTAAACTAGCCTAACTTGAATGTAAATACTACATGCTACAACACTGCGACATCTAGAAGTCTTTGATCATTTATAGCCTAAGCTTGTGCTGTAAAAAGCACTTGTTTCTGCTTTGAAAATGGGGAAAACGTATACATAAATCAGATATTGAAACATTAATTCCAAATGACTAGAGCTGATCACATTCTTGATCTAGGCTTCTGTGTAAAGGAACATCATCTATACTTCAAATAGTAAATCCGTGGGATGAAAACTTTGTTTTCTTCAGGTTTCAGCTGAAAGTGCAGAGTAGGCTTCGTGTAAGGTAAATACTTTTACTATAAGAAAAGTATCATAGAAAATTTACATTTCTTTAACAAATAGACTCTACCTTTTTGTTTGTATAGCATGTAACACCTGACAAATCAGATGATATTTTTAAAATAAATTCTACAGTTGAGAATTATATTTAACTCATGGAACAAATTAGTTAAGGGATAGAAGGAAGTAAAGTTTGGTGATGCATGCATCACTGAATAGAGAAGACCAAAAGTTCCCAGGAGTTAGCTCACCTAATGCAAAATTTATCCTGTTAGAAATATTGCTTTGGTTTCACTTCTTTCTCTTCCTTGGTGTCCCTCTCTTCTCAGAGCAGTAATTTATTTGATGTCTTTTAAGACTTTAATTCTGTACCTTGTAATCTCCATGATTCACTGATTACTTTAGACTTACCCACCTAAGCGTATAAGTAACACATAAAATTTAAAAAATCAGATGTAAACTCTAACCTACTGTCTAGAGTAATCATCTGTATTCTGATTACCACACCACTATATACACAAGCATTCAGATGAAAGACCAGAGCTGTGGACCATAACCAAATAGATACACCTCTTGCTGAGTGCATGAGATAATGTCCAGGCCTGAATATTGTTTTCTTATAGGGTATCAAAAACTAAGATGAGAACAGACTAGATTACATATCCTCCTATTTGTATCTACTTTCACCCTCAAAAAAAAAAGTAATATATATGTTTTTCACATTAAAAAAGCCTTTTTAGTGCGAGCCTAAGCTGCCTTGCATTCAGTATTTAACTACATATTCAAGGGACAATCTCCATTGTACTTGGAAGAAGCAATTTTCAGAGATTACTGCAGATAAATGCATAATCTTTCAGATATTATTGCAGCATTTCTGAGCTTCGTAATTCTTGATTAAAGAAGAAGCTATGTCACTCAGCATTGACCCAAAGAAGAATACATATCTTTAGGCTCTGAAGAGATCTTAAATACATGTTCCATTTACAGCCTGATTATGTGGTAGAACTAAAATGAAAAGAGGAAAAGAACAAAATGTTCTGTAAGGAAACATCAAAGACCATTAGAGAAAGAGCTTTTAAAAGGAAGACAGCATATGGAAATATGATCAGACGTTGCTATATAGAGAAGAATAATTTTGAAAGCAATAGAACATTCAAAATGTATAAAACTTGCCTGTGAGGTGTATTCTCTTGAGTTAAAAGCTATTTTTAATAGGCTTACCAAGGGATAACTTCTCAAAATTTATTATTTTTAATGGAAAATAATATTTATTATTTATATATTGCATATGTAGGTAATGTCTGGTTGTTGTAGGCTGAAAAAATATATAGAGATATAAAGAGTTCAGCAGGTCAACTACTTTAATGAATTTGAATAAAACCACCGGAAGTCCATGTGGTTAAGAAAATAAGAGAACATTTTAATTAAATGGAAACATCAGTTGACAAAATAATGACCACTTAGCCATATCACTTTAATGATTTATTTTTACATTTCATAACTCAGACCATTTACTACTGAAATTAGATGATAAATTTCTTCTTAAAGTTGTTGTTAAACAGTATTTTCTCCATTGAACCTTGTTAAAATCTTTCAATAGATATTCTTGTATTTCTTCTCGATGCTAAAAATGACCTCCCTGAGAATATACCATGTAGCAAATTTTTAAATACTGAAAACTTTAAAATGACCTAAAATGGGCAGTGTCATTCTGAACCTAGTGCCAAACTTTCACAAACTGAAATGCTGTCCGAAAACTGGACTAATTTTCAAATATACATCCTTCATTTTAGAAGTGCTTTCTCTAGTAAGCAAGAGCACAACTTTATCTAGTCATCTATAGTATTGAAATATAGTAAAAAAGATGCAAAAGGTAAACAGCAGGGCACAGTTCAAATGAAAGTAAAATGCTCATTAGGCTATTCATTCCTGTAGGTACTTTAGAAAATTCAGTTACAAAGAATATCTAATCAGGCATAAAATGTTTTATATATATAGCATATCATAGTTTGTTTGGGTTTGATCAAGTTCTTAATATCCTACACTATCTGCTTGATGTGTTAAAAATCATAGCTAATGTATAGCTACATATAATTGCATTAGTCATTGAGGAATAAATTCAAATACTGGACTCAGAAAGTGTGTAATCCAGAGTAAATCTGGTTGTAAATCAGGACATTAATAACTCAAATATTAGTTGATACATTATAAATTAACTGCTAAAAAAAGAAAGCTTTTTAAATTAAGGCTTGTTTTTGAAATTATTTCTAAGCATTGCCACGTTTTAATTTTTACATGATTTTCATTATCAGCATTTGAGAATATTTGAGTCTGTAAATAAAAATTAATCGATAATGTCAAAGGGGGCCAAAATACAAATGTAACGAGTAAGTTCCTAATTTATTTTTCTCAGTTCTGCTTTTTATTTTGAATTGCTGTTTTAAGGCTGCTTAATGTATTTACCAGGGGACCAATGATATATATTTTACTGAAAGAAACAAGTTACTTACAAAAGTAGCTAGAATGCGGATTATACTGTAGAGCACATGCACCTCATTGAATTGATTAGAACTGATATTTTGTGAGTACCTGGCCTGCACAAAGGAAAGAATCTCACTTGTTTTTTCAAATTTTGCATGCTTTTGTCCAGATGACATGTGGCTGGTGAGACACAAGACTGCTTTGTTCTTCACAAGACTCATCCAAGTCACTGGATAGAATGAACATCTTGTCCTCTTGGTAAATCGTGTCTTCATCTCAGCTTCACCCGGATGAGAAAGCATGGAACAAATCTGGACAAACAATATGGGAACCAGAACCTGCAACTGTGTTGCCACATTGAGCAAAACCAGCAACATGATCCCTTGGCTAGGACAGGAGTTGCACTGTATTGACACAGACAGTTTCTCTTTCAACTCAAAACCAGTATGCTTTCTTATTGGTTAGGAGTTTGCAGAACAAGAACTCTCATACTGTAAATCTCTCAGATGTTACCTGAAATGAACACATTTCTGAGAGTAGGCTCTAATGCTTTGACAACACTGGGTGGCATTGTACAATATGGCACATTGTAAAGTAATAGAATATGTACACTGATTTTTACAAATTTATCATCTTTTGCCATTCCAGCCCTCAGGTTGTAAACTGGGAGGAACTCACAGCTGGCTTTGATACATATACTTGTGCAGCAGCTTTGAGCACAGAGAGGGACACCGTGACTTTAGGCTTCCTCTCAAAGGAAGTGTTCATGTCTTTGTGTATAATTAGCTCCACTGTGAAGAAGACCTGAGAAGAAAAAGGCTTGGTTATCTTGTTAGACTTGTGGTTCAGAGGGGGGTGGGGTTGGTAGCAGAGAAGGTTTTGCACTTAGTCATAAGTGGTGCTGGGAGCAACTAAAATCATTAGTATAGACTGGCTCTGTGTGGGATTCCATTACCAGCAGAGAGGGAGATATTCACAAGCGGAAGGTGGTTTCAGAGAAATGCTGCAGGGTGGAAATTCCATTCCTTCCTGAGCTGTGAACCTAGGGGCTCATTTCCACTAGGGAACAAGAAAGATGTAGAAAAATAAATTTCTGTGCAGAGAAACACCACCTGTGCATGAGATAACACAACTAGGCACAGGTGTGATTTACATTCCTGATGATAAGTGAAAATTTTTTTCCTCTCAGTTATTTGATATTTTATAGTATCTATCAAGAACTGTTGGCATGAAATGCTACTGAAGAGGCACACAGGCAAGTTCAACATAAACACCTTTATATAAGGAAATCCATTGTTTTTCTAGGAAATAAATTGAGTTAGTATCTAGATAATTTGAAAAACAAGTTAGAAATAAAGTCAGGTATCTCACTTCCCTGCCTTTTACTGTTGTCTCTGTGGTTTTGCCTCATGTAATTTTAATTTTCGTTTCTCCTCTGTTTCATATGTATCACAGCATAATGGAAGGACCCACTTGACTTAAGCATATGTGATACGTCTTCATATATCTGATTTTTCAGCAAGTAATACATAGCAAAATGAAGAAAACCATCTTCATCTTACTTTTTCAGTGGTAGTTACCTAAAAATAGAGACAAGTCGCTATTTAAATTGCAAGCTGTTTTTAATAGGATGCTATTTCTTAGGAAACAGGGCTTAAAACTTTTTTTTAATTTAAGAAGGAGGAAAGAATACTAATAAACTAGAGCCCTGCAACAATAACATGCATTAGATGCTTTATTTGCATTATATGACCACATACAAAACTGTTAATACAGTATATACAGCTACATCTCCACCTCAAAAATATATAAAAACTGCATCTTCACTCCATCACAAATACACATGTAATGATGCTGATGCAAAGATACTTGCACGAAAATATATTGTTATAATACTATATAGGTTTAATTGATTTGCTAAAGAGTAATTGGAGACACGCTGGAAATTACTAACTTTATACCTGGATTTTGTTTTTAAAAGTGCCAGTCACTCTGGATATTACAATTTTTTCTGCACTTGATTGGGTCCAGGTGTCTGGAGGTGCCCATCAGTGACTACACCAGTCATTCCTCGTGCTGACTATTGCTGTGCATCAGGTCCTACATATTTTGAGGTAATCAGTCTAAACAGTATTTAAAATTCAAACAGCTCCTAAACCCCTGTGGCCCTTCTTTTAAATATTAAGTGTATTCCAGCCACGTTTATGAAATCCATTTAACTTAAGGGCACAGGTCTCAGTAGTAGAAGCTAAACTTTAACAGTCTTGACTGTGCTGACACATGAGCCTAAAAGCAATGAGCAATGTGACTCTGTGGCCAAGAAGACCAGTGGTATCCTGGGGTACAGCATTGCCAGCAGGTCAAGGGAGGTGATCCTGCCCCTCTGCGCAGCCCTGGTGAAAACTCATGTGGTGTGTTGTGTCCAATTCTGGGTTCCGCAGCACAAGAAAGACATGCAGTTCTTGGAGCAGGTCCAGTGGAGGGATATGAAGATATGAGAGATTGGAGCACCTCACTTATGAGGAAAAACTGAGGGAGCTAGGCCTGTTTATCCTGGAGTAGACTGAGAGGGGATCTTATCAATATATACAAGTATCTGAAGGGTGGATATCAAGAGGAAGGAGCCAGGCTCTTCTCAGTGGTGCCAAGCGGTAGGACAAGAGGCACAGGAAATTCCACCTGAACATAAGGAAGAACTTTACTGTGCAGAAGACTGAGCACTGGAACAGGTTGTCCAGAGAGTTGTGGAGTCTCTCTCACTGGAGATATTCAAAACTCACCTGGACACAATCCTCAGTAACATGCTCCAAGGGACCCTGTTTGAGCAGGGAGGTTGGACTAGATGACCTCCAGTGATCCCTTCCAACCCTTACCCATTCTATGATCATATGATTCTGCAGTAACTGTCATTGAGATCCTCCTCACCACCAGATAATCATGTAACACTTTTTCTTATCTCCTGTGCACATTGTCTTTATACTCTGTCCCTCGGCGGGCCATGTAATGCTGACAGAGCCACTCCTGCCCCACGCAGCAGTCACGTTCCTCCAGCATGGGTCTGTATGTCAGAGATGCAGCAAGTGAAGTGCCGATGAATGGAAAGCCAGGACCAACAAGCCATGGAGATAACTTTTCTTGGCTTCCTGTGCTTGAGTCCTTCACACACAGACAGGTTTCAAACATAGTGGGGAGGAGACAGGGGCAGCTTGGCTGACCCATGACTGTCTTCTGGCCCTGGCATTATGCAAAATTCCTAAGGATTCGATTAAAAGACCTTTTATGTGGACAGTTAAAAGGTCTGGTTTTAAAGGCATTCTATCATATGTCACACAGGCCTAGCAGCACTGAACACACTATTACCTGAACACTTTTAGAATCAAACATAATAAGGTCATCTTCTGACAATGCATTTTTAAGGTTTAAAGTATTTTCATTAATTAATAATTTTAATTATCAGGAAAAAATAGTTTAAATTGGAAATTAAATACAGGGAAAGTTTAGCTTGGAAAAATGAGTAGAAAACTAGAAGCCATCATCAGTGGAAAATGAATAAAAAGTTAATATCAATTAATATATTTTAAGTAAAAAGCAAAACCAAACCAAACCAAAACACACAAAACCAAACCAAACCAAACCAAAAGACACAAAGGACCACAAGTAACTTGTTGCTTTCTTCATGTTGTCGTTTTCATTGTCAGTCATGTAACAGGCGTTATCCTGGCATCATGGGTTTGAATCTCAGTAACTGCCTTGAAAAGAGTGGGAAGATTTTATTTTTTTTTAAAAGAATGGGGCTGGTGAAAAGTGACTTGGTAAAAATGAGAGTTGACTGAAAAAAAAAAAAAAAAAAAAAGCAGCTTCCTACTCTTTACCCAAATGCATGCTCTTCAGAGCAGCTGGAACCGAACATTTTGACACTAAAGCATATAGCTTGTTTTGCTTCATGCTGTATCATCTCATCCCGGAGTATTAACAGCATGCATCAATCAGACTGTCTTCGGCAAAGAACATGCAAAACATTTCGAAGTTTCTCTGCTTTAGATACACTGTAACGCACTAACTGCTGAAAGTGGAGGACCTCTCAAAAGGTATCTTTTGCTCTGTAGTTACCTTATGGTTTCTCAAACAGGAAATCAGCTTTAGGGGTGGTGGTTTTTCTGCAGCTAACATAACCAAGGTAGGAATTGTCTGATCTTTGTAGGTTTTAAGACGGATATGTTTGTGCAAAGTCGATGGATAGAGTCAAGTATGCCTGTCACTACATGAAAATTTCTCATAAAGCTATAAATAAGCGCATGTAGTTACTAAAATGATATTTTATTCACGTTCCAATGTAGTTGGTGTTTTTTTTTAATTCTGCATTTAGCTGTCTTGAGAGTTTGTATATTTATGAAAGATCGAAACCAAACAGAAGAAACCGTATGCTTATGCTATAATATGCTAACAACTTTGTTTCCTCTTTTCCTGGTTTTAGCTGGGATAGGGCTCATTTTCTTCTCAGTAGTTGGTGCAGTGCTGTATATTGGATTCAATATGAGAATAATGTTGCTAATGCTGATATCTTGGTTGTTGCTAAGTTGTACTTACCCTAAGTCAAGGACTTCAGCTCTGCTCTGCACTGGCTCGGCCTCACCTTGAATATTGTATGTGGTTTTGGTAACCACAATATAAGAAAGATATTAAGCTCTTAGAGACTGTCCAAAGGAGGGCAACAAGGATAATGAAGGGCCTTGAGGGGAAATCGTATGAGGAGCAGCTGAGGTCACCTGGTCTGTTCCACCTGGAGAAGAGAAGAGTGAGGGGAGACCTCATTGCAGTCTACAACTTCCTCGTGAGAAGAAGCAGAGTGGCAGTCACTAATTTCTTCTCTGTGGTGACCAGTGACAGGACCCAAAGGAAAGTCCTGAAGATCCCTGAAGGGTCAAGAGAGGTTTAGGTTGGATATTAGAAAAAGGTTCTTCATGCAGAGGGTGGCTGGGCACTGAAACAGGCTCCCCAGGGCAGTGGTCACAGAACCAAGCCTGACAGAGTTCAAGAAGCGTTTGGACAATACTCTTGGGCACA
>JAYRBT010000177.1:32223306-32258735 GCA_036023395.1 Myiotriccus ornatus | reverse complement strand
TATACAAGCCATATCATTGATCTATCCATGTTCTACCTAATAATACCCACTCCCTTATTTATTTGAATTCCAAGTTTTTCTTAATAGATCTGTTTCTTACTGGATTTACATAGCTTCTAGCATAGGGAGGCTAAAATGCTAAGTCCAGTAGGCACATTTGTAATGTAAATACGTAAAAAGAAAAGGAAAGGATAAAAAAGAAGTAACAAAAATAACAGTGAATACTCTTGTTCATATTCAACTATCTTTTCTACTGGAGGAAAAAAAAAAAAAAAAGAGATAGTTGGTATAAAGAAACTAGATTAAAGCAACTCCAAACAGACAGAGAATGGAAAAAGAATTTGAGAAATACATTAAATAAACTAACAAAATAATAATCTACTGTTCTTTAAACATTCAGTAGATAGAGTAGATACAGATGGAGTTTTAAGAGACCCACACAGCAGGAGAAAGACAGAGTTAGAAAAAGGGGCCAGATTTCCCATTCCAAGCACTGGAGTATCATAACAGCCCCAAAATTACCAGTTGTGTAACTGATGAGTATATGATGATTAGTGGGAAAACTAAGGAAGAAAAGCCTATGTATACCCTTCAAAGTAAGTTTGCTCAAAACCACACATCAGGTTACTGTTCATAGGCCAAAGTGCACGCTTCAATATGCACAGCAGAGCCCTCCAGTGACATGTCCCTAACTATATAGTTTATTAAATGAAACAACAATATTATCTACAGATTTTATTTCTTCAAATACTCTTACTGTTGGTGTATTTAAAAAGCTTATTTCTGCCTCCCTGCACACAGGAAAATCCCTTTGCTCTGTTTCTCTTAAACCGAGAATGGAGTTAAAAAGGGTTGTTTGCTTATTTCAGTAAAGTCCTCCTTTGAATTGGTAAGTGAAATTTAGTTACTACTTGTTTTTGCCCAGACCCAACTCTAGCCCTAGATACAGCTGCACAACCCTCAAGCCTGCACTGAGTTCTTAAAACTATATACATTCCATTGCAAAATGATCTAGTGATCATTTCACCTAGTGATACATTACATTGTAATCTGTTAAAATTGTAAAGCTAATGTGAGAGAAGTTTGAGACAACTGATCTATACTGATGAACAATACTTCTGCAACATTTAAATCCTTTAGCACCCTTCAAACGTTCAAAAAACTAAAGGACACTAATTGTGTAGGCATCGCTTTAAGCTTGAAAACCTTTTTATGCAAGAAATTAAGTCCTCATCAAGAAAATAACTGTTGAAATCTTAATACCTTTCAATGACAGCCACGTTTGAAGAGCAATTTTATAGCATAATGATCCTTGTTGCATAATTTGGGCAGACTATTGTTCTCATTTTAATTTCCCATACAGTGCTTGCTTTAAGATTTCTCCTTCCCACACCAGCTGAAGGGGAGAGATCAAAAGTCAGGAAAAAAACACCAAGATTTGGGTCTGGAGTTAAACTTCTAAATGTTTCAGAACAGCTCCTACTTCAAACATGCTATGGTGTATCTGACTGAAGCATTTGGTGCTTCATAGAAGACTGGGACAGCTTCATTCCACCTGAGATCTCACTGTAGACACGAGTCCAAAAATGCAACTTTAAAATCCCTGCTGCGCTTTGACACGGGTGAGAGTAGGGGCGTTAGACAAAGCTTATTACAGAAGCCCTCCCGATGAGTCATAAGTTGCAAAAAGGACCCCCTTGCTCTCTAAACTCCTCTCAGAGAAGAGCCTGCGTGCAGCTGGATCCAGTCTTAGACCCAGACTTTGTCAACAGTTTAAGTACAACTTCTTCCTGCAGGATTATAGATAGTAAACTGGATATATTTGCATAAAATGAATGATTTATTATGAAAAATGATTAGACAAAGTATCTTAATTGGAACTATTTACTTCACAATGCAAAAGCTGTAACTACTTGTAGTGTATAGTGTAATACAGTGTCGTGCACTATACCAAAGCAGTTATATTAAAGCAATTGCATTAAAGCTAGCTAAAAAGACAGAAACAATTATTAAGTGGAGATTTTATGTAACTCACCCAAAGCAAAGCTCATGGACAAATCTCTTTCTCTTAACCTCCAAGAGTATCCTTGAGAGGTGTCCTCACTTCAAGGGAGAAAACTCCACACACTCCAAGAAGAGTATGTTAGAAGAAATCTACTGTATGAACATGGAATTGGAACTTCTATAGGATGAAGTGATTCACTGCCAGTCATATGTCTCCGGGTCACCTTAGCAGCTTAGCTGCCAAATCTTTGCCTCAGTATCAGGGTGTTAATTTGGGGTTGATGTGTCAGACTGGTTTTAGCATAATTCAACAATAAAACCAGCACATGATGCTCCCTCTCAGCCCACCACTGATAGCTTGCAAAATAGGGCATTGTTTGAGTTGTTTAACCACATTCAAGGGCACAGTGTCCTGCTACAGCTTTCATCCAGGACTAGATTTATCTAAACTTCCTACGCTTTGTTTTTTATATTCTTGAGGCATCTAGAATATGAACCTGCACAAAAGATATGCCAGAAGAGGTGGCATTTTTTCCCCTTCTATTTTACCTCATACCGAATATTGTCTGAAATCTAGAAATTATTTCCTTATTCTAAACCTTGCTCCAGTAATGATCTGACAGACTTCCTCAGAATAAGTTTATAGGATTGGATAGACTGTAAAATGGAGTTTAAGATTCTTACTTTATTATCAGCTGGAGGAGAGGTTTATACCATCTTTTATACAATTTCATTGCAGTTATACAGTTTGCCAAAGAATGCAATTTTTTTTTTGTGCCCAAGAGAGTCAAACACACATAGTTTTCACATTAAAAAAAATATCTACCCATCAGTTGTTAACCTGAGTACATAAATTGCTGGGTTGGGATATACAAGAGGTCACACTAGACAATCTAATAGTTATTTCTGGCTTTAGACTATGATGATCTGTGAAAACTTACATGTTGCAAAAAAACCCCAAACAAACAAAGAAACAAATAAGGCATCTTATCCTTCTGGAATATTTGTGACAAGTTCTGTGACACAAGACATGATGTTTAGTGTCCCATCTACCTTTTGCCTTGGGGTGTGCTCAAGTCAATGCCTTTGTATTTGCAACTGACGGAGGATTTCAGCAGGTGAGTTGAGTCCTATATGTAGTTTTTGAAGCGCTTCTGATCCCCAGTATTCCATAAATGTGGAGTAATATAAGATGAATTTTAATTTCCTTTCCATTTGCAGAATTATACCAGTCTGAAGCTTTTCTTTTTCCCCAAGGAAGTTTTATTAACCCTTAAACTCTAGAACTATAGGTCTTCAGAATAAACATTGTCTTAGTAATGCATTCTCAGCATGATTGCTTCAGTGGATCAAAAATGTATCTCTTCAGAGGAGAGACCTCATTGCATGGCAAGGTTTTGGCAGCAGGATGGCTACGGTGATGGTTTCTGGGAGAAGCTGCTAGAATCTTTCTCCATGTCTGACAGAGCCAATGCCAGCCAGCTCCAGGACGAACCTGCATTTGGCTGATCCCACTGACAACAGCTGTAGTACCTCTGGGATAACATATTTAGGATGAGGAAAAAAATGTTGCAGAGCAGCAGCAGGAGACAGGATTGAGAATATGAAGAGGAAACAGCTCTACAGACATCAAGGTCAGTGAAGAAGGAGGGGGAGAAGGTGCTCAAGGCACTGGAGCAGAGATTAACCTGCAGCTCATGGTAAAAGCCATGGCGAGGTAGGATGTCCATCTGCTGCTGCTGTCCATGGTGGAGCAGAGATCCACCTGCAGCCTGTGCAGGACCCCACACCAGAGCAGATGGATGCCTGAAGGAGGCAGAAGCCCACACTGGAGCAGGCTCCTGGCAGGACCTCTGGCCCCATGGAGAGAGGAGCCCATGCTGGAGCAGGTTTGCTGACAGGACTTGTGACCCCACAGGGGACACAAGCTAGAGCAAGCTGTTCCTGAAGGACTGCACCCTATGGAACAGACCCATACTAGAGTAGTTCATGAAGAACTGCAGCCTGTGGGATGGACTTACATTAGAGAAGTTTGTGGAGGGCTCCTCTCCCAGGGGGGAGACTGCACACTGGAGCAGGAGAACAAATGTGAGAAGTCCCCACTGAGGAGGAAGGAGCAGCAGAGACAGTGTGTGATGAACTGACTGCAATCCCCATTTCCCATTCCCCTGTACCATGTGGCAGGAGGACATAGAGAAAATCAGGAGTGGAGTTGAGCCTGGAAAGAAGGGAAGGGTGGGGGAAGGGGTTTTTAAGATTTGGTTTTAATTCTCATATCCTATTCTGATTTGCTTGGTAATAAAATAAACTGATTTTCCTGAGTTGAGCCTTTTTGCCTATGACAGTAACTGCTCTGTGATCTCTCCCTGTCCTTAGCTCAGCCCAGGAGCCTTTTGTTGTATTTTCTTGCACCTGTCCAGCTGAGGAGGAGGGTGATAGAACGCCATAGATTGGTGGACACCTGGCATCTGGCCAGGGTTAACCCACCCAAAACCATATGGCCATGGGTTCATTTCTCAGGCTAACTAGGTGATGCATCCATATCTTTCCAACTTAAGTCGAAACTGAGAAGATACATACATCTCTTGAAATATTGTACACGTATAATGTACACATGTGATAGACATAAGGCACTTGAGAGTCTTATGCAAAAGCAGAAAAATACACAACCCATCATTATTTACTGATAGTGGATGGAAAATCATTTCTCCACATAGCAAATACTGATGAAACAGTTCCAGCTGTTCCCATTTATAACCACATGGGAGCTGGCAGCTACTTCCCTTACAGCTCAGGTCAGTGTCACACAATTATACTCTAAGCAGTTACCCAAATAAACTAAATTCTTGACACAGAGGCACTTTTAAAACCTAGATTTTACCTTAGATATAAAATTTCCAACCCTTCATTATTCATTATTTCAAAATTAAAGTGTCTTACCAGAAGCAGACTATAATCCTCTAAAAAATGCAGTCTCTACTTACATAGATTTGAGAAAAGGAGACTAAAATTCCATTAATTGGGGTTTATCCTGAAGTTTTAGGATTCACAGGATATCACGAGGAGACAGTTAATGGCAAAAAAAAATCAATTTCACCTTTATTTACCAGGAGGATTATGAAAGAGATGTACTGAAAAAAGAGCTTGTATTAAGTGCAATTTAAAAGGAAAAGGGAGGGTGATAAGCAAGAGGAAGAGATGTTATTTTTTCTTTGGAGTGCCACTATAGACCTTTGATTCAGACTTGGTTAGAGAAAACTATTATGATTTGGAGGGCTTTTGTCTGATAGCATCATAAAATCTATGGTACTGTATCCTTCTTCCCTTTTTTCCTTTTTTTTTCCCTCTTCTGAAAGCAAAACCAGCATTCCCTTTAAAAAGCCCTAAAAATTCTCAGGAAATGGTGTCCAGTTCAGCAGTTGTTCCCTCTGAAAATTAGAGGTTCCCTCTGAGAACCAGTCATTGAGATGAATCCTATCCTCAGAGTGCCCTTTCAGAGTGATTACTTAAAACAGCACGATGACTATTATCTGTGCAACACTAAAGAAGTGCAGAGTAATATATACAATACAATATAATATATTGTAATCCATATTTAAGGAGTTTGGCCATTTATAGGGCCACTGAAATGATCAGAGCGCTGCAGCACCTCTCCTGCAAAGACAAGTTGAAAGAGCTGGGGGTTGCTCAGCCTGGAGAAGAGAAGGCTCCAGGGAGACCTTATTGCAGCCTTCCAGTACCTAAAGGGGGCTTATAAAAAAGATGGAGAGCAACTTTTTACATGGGCAAATGATAGGAACTGTTTTAAACTAAAAAAGGAGAGATTTAGATTAAATGTTAGGAAGAAAGTCTTTATTCAGAGAGTGGAGAGGGTGCTGTGAGACACTGCATTACTGTACTAATTATTGGCTCGGAGCAGCTCAAATGTGTGTGTCAGATTGGCTGGCATACAAGAAGTCCAGCCTCGGGGTAGGGGCAGATTGCCACAGGGAGCCAGAGCGGATAAAACCAGCACCATGCAGCCTTTGTGTGATTGTGATCCTGCCACCTCCTGGACTCCTGGTAGCTGGATCTACACTGGATATGGGGTGGTAGCTGTAATTGTTTCTTTTTCTCTCTCTTTCTTTACTGCTTCTTCTTCTCCTCCTGATATCCTTTCTTGATATTTGGGTAACTAAAAGCTGAATGGGTTGGATTTTGCTAAGCTGTATGGGCTAACAGGTGCTAAGATAATACTTTATGGAATGCTTTATTTTGCTTGAATGTTGCCCTTTAAACTTTTGTCAAGTTCCCTTATTTTCTGAAGTTTGACAGTAAAAGTATGTTATTTAACCTCTTGAGAAACATGTGCAGCATTTTCTCCCATGCGTATATTCTCCCATATATTCTCCCAAGGTATAAAAGAACTGAAGGCCCTTTTAATAGGTCTGGTGAGTGGATTTTTGGAGCCTTCTGTATTTTTAAAGTAAAACCCCTTTGATGAGCTCGTAGCTTGAACCTGGGATCTTACAGGCCCCGAGCAATCTGATCCAGTTGCTGGCACCCTAACCATGGTGAAGGGGCTGGAAGTCTGAAATAAAAATACTGGGTATGAAAGCTAGTCCCCCTCAACCCCCCAATTACCCCACCTCCCCCTGCATCAACACACACTAAAGCAAAATGAAAACAACAACAAATCCAAAACAGAAGCTAGAATTTATTTTAATCTATTATTAAATAAATCTGTCACATCAGGATTCAAAACTGGTTTTACTTTGTGTTTCTTGGAAGTAAAAACCCAAACACAGAATTGTTTGAATAGAATAGAAACAAAAGACTGCTATGAATATCTTTGAGAAATAGAGCACCCTAAGAAAAATGAGTGAGGGTAAAAGAGAAATGTTCAAAAATTTCAGAAATATGTTAAAATAGTCACCTAAAGATATTACAATATTTGACAAATGTTTTTAACAAAATTAATAACTAATACTGTCACTTTAATTACCCTCTGCAAAATGTAAAAAGATTACCTCCACCACTTTTTTTTTTGGTAAAAAAATGCAGCACATACTATTATAATGTGTTTTTTTCTTACATGAATACTGAACAGAAAATACTTGACTTGAAAAGTTTTGATATATTTATCAGATCACAGCTCCCTCTTGTGTAATTAATTCATCATTACTACAAAAATCTAAGTAGGATAGAGCTCATTTAAACTAAATTCTATGGTACCTGTTTACTTTATTCCTTCATTTTTATTTTTCTCCTCATCGGTGATATTTTAGGTTTTGAAATTTCATATTTTCATGTCATTTCAGTGCCAGGAGAGATAGTAATACTTACAGTAAGTAAATACTTAAGTAAATACTTACTTTTTTTGCACTAAAACTACATTTAGAGGAATATTGCTTTTGCTCAGTGACTTGATTGTGACATTCATAATCAGAATCCTGGAGGCTCACTTGAGAAAATGCATATCTAATCTGCTATTTATTCTTGCTGCTTGGTCTTTACTCCATATAACTTTTTAGGTTTGGGTGGTTTTTTTCTGTTTATATTTTGATGACTTTTGGAAAAATTCTAGCTATTCTCTTTTTATTCTCTAGTTTTTTGTGTCCATAAGTGTTCAGAGCACTGTAACAAGCTTATTATCATTCTGTGTCTAAACTTTGTGGTAATGTCTGTCTCAGTGAAGTAAGACTCAGTAACAAAACATGCGTAAGGGAAAAACTGGAAAGCTTATTTTCAGTACAGAACTTTTTTCTGACTACACAGAAAGACTGCATTTGATTAATTGTAATGTTATTGGCACTTGAAGAGTTACCTTTGGAATAGAAAATAAAATTTAAAAATTAATTAAAAAACCAAACCAAACCAAAAGCAACTACAAAAAAAACCCAAAACAAAACACAAAACCCACCAAAACCACAAAAAAACACAAAACCCAACCCCCCCAACAACAACAAACAAACAAACAAACAAAACCAACCAAAAACCAAAACACAGCTCTTCCTGTAACAACATAGTGCAAAACCCGAAATGACCCTTCAGGAATAGGTGTATGAGATCATTTTATGGAAAAGGCAAGGAACCCCAAATTTAGAAACTCCCAAGCCAACCTGGCGCTAATGGTTTAAATGCCGCTTAAAGTGCGGAGGGTGGTTTTGTCAGCAGCAAATGATGAGTCCCCGCAGAGCGACCTGCTCAGACACGCAGGGCCAAGCGCTGTCTCCGACTGAAACACGTGGGAAGAATCTCGACCTTTTTCCTATGCCAGTACACAACCTGACAGCCCTTGCGATCAGGTTCGGCGAAAGAATCCAGCCTACAAAACTCCGGTGTGCTGCTGCTTTTAGCTGAAACGTTCGCAGAGAGAGACATTTATCTCCTGTTAACCAGCCAACTGAACCCTCCCCGAACTCGGCACCGCTGGCCCCACACCTCTCGGGGCGAGGCGCGGGCACGTGGCGGGGCCGGGCAATGAGGGATGCTGGATGGCGGACGCGGGATGGGGGATGCGGGACGGGGGATGCGGGATGCAGGGAATCCCGCTGTTCCACTCCCGCCCTGCCCTTTAGGTGGCCGGTACAATCGCCCGAAAGCAGCGGGCGGGGCCTTGGGCTGGGGCAGGCAGGCGCGGCGGGGCAGCCCCGGCGGGCCGTTGGGCGGGCGGGTCCTGATTTCGAACGCCAGCGGGCCAATGGGAGGCGCGGGCGGGGCCGCGCGCGGTTCGAGCGGGCGGTGATGGCGCCGCGCCGGGGCTGAGGGGACGGGACAGCGGGGAGAGGGCGGGGGGCGCCGGGATGGCGGAGCAGAGGCCGCGGCTGGTGCGGCTGGCTGTGCTGGAGGAGCTCCGCGCCTCGTACGGGATCAAAGTGAAGAGCGGGAGCTGCCTGGCAGCGGCAAAGGAGCCGGGAGCGGCGGCGGAGGTGAGCGGGGCGGGGGCGCTCGGAGGGGCTCCGGCTGCCCGGGCCTGGCAGGGCCAAAGCTCACTCGGGTCTGGGGCTGGCCCTGTCTCCGGCGAGGCCGCGGGCGCCGGTTCTGGCGCCAGTTCCGTTCCCGCAGTGCTGCGGCTCCCGCCGGCCGTGGCGGGGCATTACCTCCCGCCGCGGGGACGCCTCTTTGGTTTGCAGTGGGGAAGGTCGCTTTTTAGCCCTCTCCCCGGGGAGCAAGTGCTCCCGAGAGCCGCCAGACAGCCGTGCTGTGATCCAGGAAGGTAATGGCTCAGCGGTGCTGGTGCCCCCGCCCCCAGCAGCTCAGGACTTGAGTGTTGCCAGGCGGGCCAGATGGGGATGTGTTCCTCTTTTGTTCGTATACTTGAGGATCTCTGAAACACCCACGCTTGCCTCTGATCTCTGCAAGAGCTTTCGACGCTTTACTGTGATTAATGTCTCTCACTACGGAATTTAAATTTCAGTAATTGTATTCTTGGAATACATGCCTACTGTGTAGTTTCTAAAAGCTCCATGTCTTTTATTGATACCGTAGATTTTTTTTTTGTTTGAAGAGCATTATTTGCATGGTTTCCTAGAATAAGAGGTAACTAGGCATTTTGGTGCCGACAGCTCTGGCCTTGATTTGCCAATGGTCCGAGGAATGAAATCTGTCTCATTATCTTAAAGACCTATTTTGAATTTGTTGAAGGGGGAAAACTGTGTTTTCTGCCTCAGGACTCTTATTTAAAATTAAAGTCCATTTCAGAGCACTGATCTTCCGGTAGACTCTTAATTTATGAAGTGTGGACCACTGTCAAGTCCTAAACGAGATTCCTGTGCCACTGATATGGCACAGAACTGAACATCCTCAGACTGAGGTTTCTGCAAGGCTGAGAAGGTATTACACAATGCTGCAGTAATCCTTGGTCAATATAAGCCAAAGTTGTGAAAGCACATGCTGGAGTTGGGTTGTTTGGAAAGGGAGAAAGCAAGACTTAAGTTAGAATTAGTTTTTTCCCCCTTGTCAATATCAAGCACATGGTTCTAGACTTTTCTTTCTTTTCCCATTTGAAGGGAAGGTAATGAGAACTGTGAGTAATATATGCATGTATTAATAAAAGATGTCTATATTACTGTCTGTAATACTTAAATTGTATGTCAGGAAGAAAATGTATATTTAAATAACCACTGAGTGAGGCAGGAAAAGCTACAGAATAGCATTTGTTTTGCTGTGGGCATTTTATTTCTATTGTGAGGGAACAGACAATTTTATTAACTTTACTGGCTGTTAACTAAGAACTGAAATCACACCTTCAGGTACTTCACACGAAACCTAGAGAAGTTAGCAAATCAGGACTTGTAAATGTTGAATTACAAACCACTGGAATTCTCCATTATGCAATCGTGTAAATACAGAAAAAAAGATATTATCTCTTGGAGTTAATTTTCTTTTTTGTAGTTTTAGTAGCAACCTGGAACACAATGGCAGATGTGTTGCTTCTCTTTCCTTATCATGTTATGTTTGTTTTCTGTAGGACAGATAGGCCCAAAGTGGCCTCATGGGTTAGTTACTGATTAACAATTTTTCTAACATGGTCAGCACTTCAAGTTTCAGGTATAACTGACCAAGAGGTTGCATTTCATCTCTAATAACAAGTTGGGCATGATCCCAATCCTCTTCTGCTTGGGAGAGGGATTGGCTTGTGTGTTCTGTAAATAGAAATGAAAAAGAGGTGAGATAAGGAAATAAAAGTAAATAAAACTTGAAATGTGGGCTTTTATAACTGACACAACTGTGCAGCAACCCCAGATAAACATTTAAAAAATGCTGTAGGTGAACATCAATAGTAATGCCTGAATAGATTGCTAATTTTCTAATATGTAACAGAAACTTTAATATCTTGCTAAATGCTAAATATGAGAGTTCAGAACATTTTTCTAGATTATTCTCTTGAGTTTAATTCTCCCTGAAACAGCAATCATGAATGAGATGAAGAAAAAATTACTTTAAAAAAAAAATAGTTATTGCAATTGTCTTACGTTGATTTAAAAAAAAATAGGCTTTAGTCAATTTGAAAAGCTAAGGTGAGATTCCAAAACAATCTGGTTAATATCCTTACTGATTTGAGAGTCCTGTAAGAAAACTGACTTATTGTAAAATTAAAAGTGTAAAACATACTGGAGAAGACCTTTGTGCTCTTTCACAATCATCTAGGGTGTTACCTGTAACTAAAATCAGTGTAGTCTTTGATGCCTAGATACAGACAATACCTCCAGACAATACTGTCTCATCTGAAAGACTTTGTGTTTTGTCTTAACTACCTTTATGTTTGTACTTGTGGAGTGTGTGCTTTTTTGTAATATGTAGTTGATAATTATATCAACTTTTGAGTAATACTAATTGAATTTTGTATTTTAGGGTAAAATCTTTGGAATATCTTTTCATGCACTGCCACGATCACTTGTGCCAGGATATGGTTACATTCCAAGGTAAATTAACAATGTATAATTTTACACCTACTTTGCTCTCTTTATAGTATTGAACCCTTGTCAGAAGAAGGAATGAAATAGTTCTTCCAGGCCTGCTAAAGCTTATGGTGGATATAGGAATAGTTTCAGCTGGGGAAGGAGGGACGCAGAAGTTAGATGGGGAATTCAGAGCCAGCCACAGCTCTTCTCCTTCAGTTGTATTTCTTTATACTTCTTGTCACTGGGGGAAATTATTCTATGTATTAAGTTTTATAACAAAACTATAAAATAGTTTCTCTGGGAAAAAACAAGCTTTGTTCTGAGCATT
Organism: Myiotriccus ornatus; assembly: GCA_036023395.1. Taxonomy (NCBI): domain Eukaryota; kingdom Metazoa; phylum Chordata; class Aves; order Passeriformes; family Tyrannidae; genus Myiotriccus; species Myiotriccus ornatus. Next base: position 32,247,017 of record JAYRBT010000177.1, on the reverse strand, counting down.
GAAGTATGTTACTATTCTTTTCTCAGCTTTCTTGTTGAGACTTGTGAATATTTGGAAGAACATGTTCATACTGAAGGACTCTTCAGAAAGTCTGGATCTCTTGTTCGTTTAAAGGCTTTAAAGGTATTCTGTAGAGCTGCTCTTTTTTTTCTTAGTAAGCTGCATTTCACTTGATAATCTGCATGTTTTGATTTTTGGACTCTTTTCAGTCATATTCAAGTTTTAATATTGGAAGTAGATTGGTAACATTACGTTCTTCAGAAATGCGAAGAGCTAGTCCAAAAACTGACAGACTTCCTTTTGTTTTTAAAACGTTTTGGCCTTGTGACTGAACAAGCTCATTAACAGTTGTGCACACTGGATGCTGTGAGGATGTTTGTTTAGCAATGTTCTCCTAGAGGGTGTGTATATGGGAAACATGTAAATCACACATGTGGTCTGACAGCATTGCCTGTGTCTCACTGTAGATACTGTAGCTGGGTAACACCTGACAAGGCTGAAACTAACTATGGGGAAGATGTGATTGTCTTTTCTGAGTTGGGCTAGAGGATTAATGCCTAAACTTAAAAATCTGATGAAATGTTGAAGGCTTTAAATCATGTTTCTTATGAAAAATTTCAGAGTAAACTGGATCAGGGTGAGAACTGCCTCTCAGCTGCACTGCCATGTGATGTTGCAGGGCTTCTCAAACAGTTCTTTAGAGAGCTGCCAGAACCCATCCTTCCCCCTCACCTGCAGGAAGGCTTTGTCAAAGCTCAGCAGCTCGGAAATGAGAGGAAAACTGCAACTGTGTTGCTGTCGTGTTTGCTGGCCGACAGAATAATTGAAACTTTGAGATACTTTTTCAACTTTCTGAGAACTGTGTCATTAAGGTGAGTGTAAAGAAAGTGCTTGTAAACAGGCCTTACTCTTTAGCGACTTCTCTTTCCAGGCAAGTGCTCTAACTTTCTGTGAGTGGTTTGAACGTTAAACTTCTTTATCTGCAGACATTCATTAGAATTCAGTCATGGTCATTTATTTCATAAATCTCCAAGCTGGAAACCTGACTTTGTTCAAACTATATTTCTCATTCTTCTTTGGAAAGCAAAGTTACCATAATCTAACTGATATTTTGCATTCCCCAAAACTGAAGGGGGTCTATAACCTCTATCCTCCTGATTTCAGTGACATAGTTGTGCAGTTACCTGGTCTGGTATGCATAAATCTACACCTTAATCTTGTCTTGTTATGTAAGTACTTGAGTGAATTAGTCCATTTTTATTTTTTTAACTGCATTTGTCTTATTTGATCTTTTCACTGCTGATGTCCTGATAACCTGTATAAAAAAACTTTTCTTCTTAAGATCCAATGAAAACAGAATGGATAGCAGTAATCTGGCAGTGATTTTTGCTCCCAACCTCTTGCACTCAAATGAAAATGAAAAGATGTCAGCTAATATGGAAAAAAAAATTCGTTTGCAAGCTGCTGTTGTGGAAACACTTATTGACCATGCAGCAGAAATCGGTAGGTTGATAAATGTTTGTCAAAATGTCTCATTTTACTAACCTGTATGTAGCTTTTCTTTTCATCTTTTAAGAATAATTTTAAAAAATGTTTCTTAACTAATCCAGGGCAAGTACCAGAATTTATCTTGGAAAAGATTCCTGCAATGTTGGGCGTTGATGTCTTTCAATCTACTCCCTCACTGTGGGGCCAGGAAGACAGTGAAAATGAATCTCCCAGTGAATGTAAGAGGAGGAGGCACCGAAGTGTTGGGGGTAGGTATGTTTTGTGAAAGTTTCAAAACAAAAAATAGAATTGAAACTTCAGATATCCTGATCCTAAGCACTTGCTTTGTCCAAAAGCAAAATAGATGTCTGTGAAACTTGTTGGGCTTGATTTGCAAAATCTATATGAGACTTGAGTAATTGCGTTACTTTATTTTATATTTACTCTGAGTTTATTCTGTTGTCTACCAAAAAATAGATTTCGGTTTGTATGGATTTGTGAAGCCAAATTAATATTCCAGCTTTTTGTTGAGTCAGCTGCAGATCCTGTTGCAAAACAGTAAAAGCTGATTTTTTTGTTCTGTTTTGGTTAGGTTTGGGGTTTTTTTTGATGGTTTTGAAATGATACTTTAACACATACCTTGATACGTCAAGTCTTGAGAAAGTAAGGGTACAAATGGCAGGTCTGTTTTTAATTAGAGTAGCTAATTTGTGGTTTGAAGTGTAACTTTGATATTATTAGATACTGTGTGCTCTGGTATCATGGATCTGGGGGTTTGGTGGTTTTTTTTGGGGGGGGGTTGTTTGGGTGGTTGGTTTGGTTTTGGTTTTTTTTACAGGTTTTCATAGGGTTGGGTGGGGTTTTTTTGCAAAATGTGGGCAATCAAATGGTATATCCTCTGTTCTGCACTCTCAGAGGAAATACTGTGGAATACATATACTTGACTTGATTCAAATCCACTATAACACTGATCTTTTATGTATTGCTGTAAAAATATGTGTATATTTAGCTTGTGTAGCCAGAGTGACAGCAACGGAAATTCATCATGGCTAGGCTTCACCACGCTTGCTGCAGGGTGTATGATTGTATATGTTTAACCGAGGCATGTTTTGTTGTGTAATATGCTTTACCGCTGAAGAAGGGAGACCATCCAGGGTTGCAAAGTGATAAACACGAATGTTAACATTTTGAGGAGAATCAGAATTTGGTAGTTCTGTGGAACACATTCCAATAGTGGGCAGATGCTACTCTTTTTTTCAGGTGTAGTACAACACAGCATTACTACATTTTAAGTTTTCAGATACCGTAAAAGTACCAAAGCCTGTAGTTTGCTAAGCTTTCCTGTGAACATGTGGAAATACAACTGTAGGTTGCAATAGCACTATAGGTTTTGGTACCTGAAACAACTATTTAAACTGATTTGCTTTATTTCTCCCTGAAAATAATACAGGTTAAAGTTGAGTTGAAAATAGAGCAAGACAAACTTCACATTTAAATTTGATTGCTTGGTGTGTCTTGCATTTCAGATATTGTTAGTGGAGCATTGAATAAATTTAAATCTAACAGAACACCCTCCACTACACCTCAGCAAGACAAAAGCGGTAGGTATTGGTGCATTTGTACTAAATAAAGCCCATGCAGTATCTTCTGTATTTGTTAACTATATTCCACATTTTTTTTTTTTTAACTGAAGAATTAGAACTTAATTGAATTTAAATTATTTAAAATTGTGAATATAGATACATATTTATTGAGGATACTGCATTTACTGTAATTCTTGGAGCAGCTACAATCACTGCAGCAATGGGCTGTGTGGTTTACTTCTGGGATTGCACAACCAAACTTGCGCTTTTTAGCTAATGCACACTAAGGCTTCAGTGCAGTAGTGCAGCATTTTATCATCTTGGGAATGAATTTGCCAGGACTGAAATTCCTTCACACTTACTCTGTCTCCTAAACTTATGAAATATGGCTATACTTTTACTTCCTCCTAATACCTATATTATTAATTAATGTGTGGGTTTGCATTTTCCTTTCTGGTACTCTAGACTTGCAAGCAACCCCAACAAAATAAAAAACTTACCCCTAAGCCATACTGATTGTTTGCCTGTTCAAAATGCATGCACTTTGGCTAAGCTTTTACAACAATTTTCTTTCAGAGTTAAAAAACCCAGAACAATTATTTATTTTAGCAAACTCTCAAACTTTTAAGCTGTTATTGCAAATTTGATTTTCTTTATTTCAGTCCTTTCATCAGTGACTCCAGTGGTCCTTACTCCAAGTACCAAGCGTAAACTTCCAACTGATTGCTCTCAGGGCTTGTCCAGCAAGAAGAGACGGTCTTTTAAGCATAGTTTTGCCTTTGAGTTCTTACCAACTAGCATTTTTAACAGCAGCTCAACACCAGCATCAGGTACGATGGCTTCACTTTTTCCTCTTTGCTGGAAGTGGTTGTTTGTGGCTCTTTAATTTAAGTGTACAGTCTTCTGTTCTTGTTAGGCAGTCACTGATGCTCATTACTTTAGTGTTCCTTGCACAACTTCCCTATCTTGGTATCTAGTGTATGTTCATGTATGTTAGTAGTGTCATGTCACATGGATTGAGCAAAAGCATAAGTTTTCTATTATCTCTGACTTGCAGTCCTAATGTCCTTTTACTTTATCCAACCCCTTCTATCATTTAGGTTATACTCCTGTTTCTGTTTTAGCACACAGATCCATGAAGACTGCCTTTGCTTCCAACCTCTTAAAAGCTGTTGCCTTCTGTCTCCTAAATGCTTAAATGGCTGATCTTAGCTCTATGTGAAATATGATTGTTGCTATTATGAAGGTTCTTTCTTGTATCCAATCACTTCTTGTTTTTTCCAGATGCTAAATAATCTCAGAACTCTAAAGAATAATTTTTACTTTTGTTTTTACTTTTGTTAGTACCGCTTATTCTACTAGAGCGCTTTCAACTGTCAGGCTCTTCTGCAGATCCTGCTGTTTTGGTTTTTTTTGGTTCTTTAATGTCCTGCCAATTCAAGTTAGATTGAAAAAAATTTCTAGACTGGTTTTTCTTTTGCCTGAAGATTATTTTCAGGCAAATGAGTGATCTAAAACTTATTGCTTTTCTTTATTAAATCATTTCATGTTCTCTGAAATTCTTGGTTTTGTGCATAAGCAAATCAAAACAGTGACATTTTGTAAAGCTAGTATAAAGCATATGTTTCATAAAAAAAAGTTCAGAATTAGAACAGCAACTCTTTTCTTTATTGTTTCTTTAACTCTTCTGGCTAGGTATGTAAAAAAAATAAATACTGCAAATAATATTGAGACTGAGCCTAATTTTTCTTATTAAGCTCTTAATTTGAGGAACTGATCTGATGATTACAGCATGGAAACTTACTTGAAGTAGTGATGTCAGTAGCATGTAATTAATTGCATTCCAGCCACTTTTATGGATGCTACAAGGAACAGCTTCATTTAATATTAAAGTGGAAGTCAAAGTAATTTCAAACCTGCACTCCACAAAATAAGCAAACAAATCTTGTGCTGTTTAAAAACCTATTCTTTATTGTTTTAACTGTTAAGTCTTTACCTGAAAAACTGTGACTATTATAAATTCATATAAATATAATTTTGTTCCTGTAGTTCACTTTGAACCAAGTCCCTGTGTGTCTCTTGAGTCATCACAAACGTCACTATCTCCTTCAACCATGGGTGAAAATCATCTGTCTAGTACGGGGAACAGAAGAAGTAAAAGACTTGCAAACAAAAAATTATACAGGTAATTTGCCTTAACTCTCAGAACATAAAAAATTGGAAAGATGGGTCTACACCTCCTGACTACTGATATGTGAAGTCTCAACCTGTCTCTAAAATTATTTTTTTTGGTAGCAACTTGTATAGTAATCTTAAAATGACCAGATTTTCCAATGTGGCAAAATGGGTCTCAGAACAAAATAAGACCTGGTATAGTAGCTTCCTGTGCCTAGTAAAAAAAGGTTGGCAAGAAGGCAATAAAATAAGTAAAACTAGAGGAAATAACCATAAATGTCAGGATGTTTTCACTGCCCTCCTGAAGTTTTTTTATGTGTCACTTCTTCCCCTCTCTCCTCCCAGGGCTGAATCAGGAAAGACAGGTTGTTTTTCTCCTAAGATAAGCCGAAAAGAAATGGTTCGTAGGTCATTGCGCTTGAAATTTGGTTTGGGGAAAAGCAATAGAGAAACGGTAAGTGTTCTGCTTCTAACCCAGTCTTCTTGTTAGTGTGCAGATTTTAATCCAAACTCTTGAGCCCTGATTTCCAGTAGCAAGAAGGACTTATTTTGTAATGGAGGGGATCACAACATTAACTGGACCTGCTAGTCCAGTACAAGAAGCCTGAGGTTTATTTTCATAGCAGTAACTGATTAGCTTGTACACTGTTTGGCTGGGATGGGGCAAGAGGCTGAGAGAGGGCCAGCTGACCTGAACTGACCAAGGAGCGATTCTGTGCCATGTAATGTGAAGCTCACTAGTAAAACTGGGATGGAGGTAGTTCTTGAAAAGTAGCCACTGCTCAGGGGCTTGTTGAGAATTGATCTGCCTGCTATAAGTGATGGCCTTTGTATGGTGTGGGTTCGGGGTTTTTTGTTTGTTTGCTTTTGTGTGTGATATGTGTGTGTCTTTCCCTTTTTACCTTTCCAATTCTCCCCCTCATCCTTTTGGGGAATGGGGAAAGCGAGCATGTGGCTGAATGGGAGCTTGCCTGCCAACTGGGATCAATCACATCACACTTGTGATCAGTAGGTCTCACAGCTCCTGAACTTCTGACCTTGCAAAGCCTATGCACAGAATCACTGTTCAGGATGTGATTAAGTCTACCTTACTGCAGGTAGGCTGTTCCCTACCTAGGGCTACAGAGAATCAAGGGAAGTTAAAATATGGCCAAGAAAAAGCTGCTAAGGCTGATTTGCATAACCATTTCCTGGAGGCTCATTTGTAAATGAGATTACAAGTTTATATAAAAGCAACTAACACTTTATGTTTGTTCAAGAATATTGTATCAGGATGTACAGTTGGCAATAGATCTGAAAATATTGGAAGGCGTCTTGCAAGTCAGCAAGGTTTGGAAAGCAGAATGGAATGTGTGAAAAGAGATGGACTCTTCAGCCCATATGCCAGTGAAAAATTCCCTAAGAAAGGTAATTATCTTACTGAGTATATTAGATGGGGAAAACTTACTTTTTTTTTTTGTAAAGCAGAAGTAACTTTATGGATAAAAGTATAAGAGCAATTGAATTAAAAGTGTACTTCTAGCTAAAGTTACTTGAGTGTTAATGGCTTCTGGGGAAAAAGAACTGGTTTAGGATAGACTTGTGTTTCTACTGTGTTTTAGGACTGTTTTATTAGTTGGGCAAGATGAGATGCATGATTTCAGTTCTTAACATTGCAACCTTTTTTTGCATTTCTGAAATTTAAGGGAGTAACAGTGTCTTTGAGGACAAAGTGCTGCTTGGACAATTAGTTTTTTAGTAATAATTTTGCCTATAATTATTGTTAAAATCAGAAGATGCTATTCTTAACCACTGATATTTATTTTAAGGTTCAAGAAATGTGAGCAAGTCAGAAGAAAATTTGCTAACTCCAAAATGTGACAATAAGGTAGTTCACCGAATGTCATGGAATAGTCCTGCTGTTATGGATTCTCAGGTGATCAGCAAGAGTAAGCAGATTCTACCAGGACACCCTGAAATGAGAGCTGGCTCTTCGGAATCTGTTTCGTCATCTGGAAAGTCACCAGTTGTTCCAGATGAATTCAAATCCACAACTGTAAGCAAACAAGACAACAACTTGGAACTTGTGTTTTCTGAAGAGGAAAATAATTCAACTGCAGAAACATTACTGAAAGTTAAGCAAGCCTTCTCTGCATCTGGAAGTATTCATCACAATTTGATAGGTGATAAATCTTCCCTCATGAATGTGGCAGGTGAAACATTAAATGAAATTCTGTGTCCCACAGGGCTCAATCCAGGGAAAGAATTGTTAGCTGAAGAAATTTCTGAAAATCTAGGAAATGTAAAGTCCAGAGAGCTATTCCACCAATTTAATCAATCTTCTGCTGCTGATAAACAGCAGTCAAAACCCCCTGAAAATAAAGTTTTGGAGAAAAGAAACTTCAAAACATCTCTTGAGACTGAACTTCAGGTCCCAAAACCAGATACAAAAAAAGTAACAGAATTTCCTGTGCCTCAAGTACCAGACAGGGAAGACAAGTTGACTGTTCAGAACAGTTCAACAAAAGATGACTTAAACAAATTAGATTTCTTTGGAAGGAAAGAGGAAATAGAATTAATACACTCACAAAAAGCTGAAAACCGTGTGGCAAAATGCTGTAATTTAGAAGAAGGTACTGCTAAACTTTCTTCAGCAGGACAGCTTCCTACTTTACAGTTGCCTAAATTGCAAAATGACGTAGGCAACCAATACTTGAAAGCTGAAAATTCTGATAAAACTTTAACTAAAACATCAACTGTTTCTGACCGTGGAAAGGTTTCTGACCACATACAGTGGTTCAACAAGCTTTCATTAAATGATCCAAGTTCTGCAAGTGAAACTAAACCACCTCTGAAGTTTCAACGTACTCCAGTTAGACAGTCTGTAAGAAGAATTAATTCTTTGTTGGAGGCTAACAGACGATCTGTAAGCTCTCAGCCACTTAAATCAAGCAGTGTTGGTTCACCACTTGTTAAATCTTTGAGCTGTGATTCTGCACTATTCTCCTGCACAGAAAAGCCCTCGAAGAATTCCATGGTTTTGCCATGCAGAAGTGAAACTATGTGTGACCAAATTTCTGTATGTCATAAGCAGCTAAACTTAACATCCAAATCACGTTGCAGGCCATCAAATCCATCAGACAAGCCTGATGTTTCTGTCAGATCTGCTGGAATCCATGATCAAAAAGTGACTGTTCATCCATCAAAGTCTGTTCTAGAAGATCTAACCAATCATGAAACGGTTAAATCTGGTTTGAAAGTTAATGCAAATATTAATATTCAAAGTGTTGCCCCAGAAAAATCTACAATCACAAGAAGTGCTCCAGGAAAAGAAAGAGTTCGTTATAGAGGTTCTCCAAAGAATCCAATATCTACAGTGAAATTGCTACCAACTGCAAAGCCAGTAGACTTATAAGATCAAATATCGTGGCTAAGTGGGTTCATTGTAACTTGGTTAACCTTTTGAAAAACCTGAATTTTTATTTTTTTTTTTAGCTCTAATTATTTGTAATTTTTGATTTATTTTAACTGTATGAGTCATGGAGATGTGCAAATATTAATTTGTTTTGAGGTTTTCTTAATTTACTAAACTTCTGCAAATGCTAGTCAGTTCAACTAAATGAATTTAACTTCTAAAACAAAAATAACCTGTTTCTACAAATATTTGTGTTATATCTCAAATTTGATTATCTAAGCTTCTAAAAACATGCTGCATCTCCCAAAACAGTTTTTGCAATACTTAGATTAAGTACCAAGTATTAAAAAAACCCAAACTTCTCAAATATTTAAAACAAAACTAACAGACATGTGAAAGAAAATATCTTGATGCTGAGTAGTGGTAGTTAAAGTTATTTACTTTTTAGTTTTAAGTGTATTGTGGCACTACTCAATACTACTAAGTTGGATCTTATATGAGCTCTACTTCTTTGAGACAATTTTTTTATTGGAGTAAATTGGGAGCATATATTTCTTGTCGAGTAGGTAAATGTCAGAATAAAAACTCATGCTTGCACACACTGGAGAATTAATAGAACACGTGGAAAACAAATGTGAAGTTTATTCAAAAAGCAAAAAGTCTTAAAAACTTCATCCAGTGATGTGCTCTGCAATAGGTACCAAGTATTTTCAGTTGTGAGCGGTAAAATGTTTTGTCTTAATGTGAGAGGGAGTTTTAACTTATTTTTAGAGCAATAGAATAGTGTTAACTAGATGGTGCAGAAGCCAGTTTTAGATGCTGAAAGTGTTGCAAGAGTTGAATGTAAGAAGCCATATTGTGTTAAAAGTTGATTTGCACAAGCAAATGTTTGTATCTTTAGAATGAAAACTGTTTGTCTGTCATCGGTTGTAAAATTATTTAAGAGTAAACACTTGAAACTATTCATTAGCTTTTTATATATGCGAATTGTTTATTGGCAAAATGTTAGAGCTGAAGCACTGGATATTTTGGTTTTAATAAAACCATTATTTTTTTCCCTTTTCTCAACTTGTTCTTCTATAATGACTTAAAAAGTTAGATTATGTTGTTATATGCAGACTGTAGACACCAAAATTAGTAAGTCTGAGAAAAATTAAGTCAGAAGCAAATCTGTTCTGGCTGTATTTTTTGTTCATCTTAGATACAGGTTGGTGATTCTCACAACTAGCAAAAGGCATGGTGCAACAGTTTATCAGCAATAGTCTTCTGACCTTAAACGGTATGTTAATGAGAGAAATAATTCTTTCTGTTCCCTGCCTGCTTCCCCATGTGTCTACCAACTTGGAAGCTGGATCGGTTCAGCTGGTTATCTGTTGGAAATCTCTCTCACTTGGTTTTCTACATTACTGTTAAGATCTAGCACTATGGACACAGCCTTGAGAATATCTTAACAGGATTGCTTGGTGTTGTGGTTAAATATGAGAAGGTTCAGTTTCATGAAATAAAGAAGTTGAAGTAACTGTTCACCACCATCCAAAGAGGAAGCTCCTTGTCTTGGAAACATGCTCTTACCCTCTGCCTTTAGCTGGTAGATCCCTCAGTTGATTAAATGCAGGCACCGGAGCACCACATTTTGTATCTTCTCACTGAGGTAAATAAGGATCAGCAAAACAACTTCCAGCTTTCATAGCAGATGCGAGGAGGTAGGAGCTGAAAGTAGGACAGAAGGAAATAAAGGCAATGTCATGAAGAAAATGAGATCTGACTCCTGTAATAGTGAGCTGTCACATCAATTTTTGTTTGAAAGAGTTAGACTTGGGATTTTTTTCCCCCGTTATTATGTACCAAATACTTTGAATGCTAGTGCAGCTTTGACAGTGTGTCCCAGGTGGAGCAATACGCTACTTTCGATGATCGATGCAAGCCAGTCTTGAACCACTAGACTTAGATGTCAGAAAGGGAGAATTTGGTAGGGCCCTGACAAAGAAAGCTTTAAATGCCATAAAAAAAATTGTCAAGGTTTAGTCTCTGTTTTTACAGGTTTTGCAGAAGTTTTGATATATATCCATTTATATAAAGTTGATTATGTTCTGCAGAAAGAAACACTAGATACCAAGTAGAAGTCCCTACTGCTTAATCTTGCTTGTATAATGTACTATAGAACAGCAAAAAGAGAGAACAGTCTACATTTGAATGTGCAGGTTATGGGTCTGTTGGGGTTTATGCAGTATAATATCTGAGCTTTTCTTTAGCTAGCTATCCTAAAGTGGAATGTGACACATTCCCGTCAGTAGCAGTGAAGATGTGATACATAAACTAGCCTTTAGAGGTTACCATTTTGCCAAGTGCTATTAAGTGGTGGACTTCATTTAGCAAGATCCTTTTACAGTTGTCTTCTTGGTAACCTTTGCTATGGATGATGTGTATAGATCTGCCTTATCAGGGGACCTTCACCTATAAATACTTGGAGACGGTTCCCATGTTGATACCTTGTAAACCTGTAGTTAGGTAAACACTATAATTGAATAAGTAAACCACTGATCGTATTATTCAGGGAAGAGAAATCACAGCGGGAAGACAGATACAGTCCCAGGAATATGTAATAGCTTGTTTCTGTAACTGTTAATCCATCACAACCCTGCAGTTTTATTTTTAGACTATTGTGTTGAGCTGAAAAGGGAGATCTTTGATATCTCCCCGAGCTTTGTGTCACCTTAACGGGACGAGTCGTCGCGGCGAGGGCGCGGTCCCTGCGCGTCCCCCGGGCAGCTCCCGGCGCGGGGAAGGGGGAGAGGCCGTGTGTGCGCACGGAGGATGCGCGGCCGCGGAGCCGCCGCACCCGCAGAGCCGCGCTGGGAGCGGGAGGTGAGCGGGGCGCTCCGCGCTGCGGCCGGCCCGGCCCGGGGCTGCCCTGGGGCCGGGTTACCGAGGGGCGCGGGGGTGCGGGCAGCGGGGCGGCAGCTCTGCTCCTCTGGGGATTTGCGGGAATGTTCTGTAGGAAGCGGGCTTTTTTTCCTCGAAACGGAGGCTACGGGGGCTGATGGAGCGGGAGGGTTGCGAGGGGAGTGCGGTGGGGTGAGAGAGCCGCGCACAGGCGTAGCTGGGAATACTCGCAGCATTGGGGTTTTCAGCCATTTTTGCCTCAAAGACGCTTCCAGGTGCCTTGCGTCGGGCGGCTGGAGTATTGGAGCATCTTTTACTGTCTGGAGTGGAGAAATCAGACAGCTGTGCGTGTGTTAAGGACACCAGGTGGGGGGGGCACAAGGGAGAGTCGAGGGGGTTTTGTTTATCCAAGGGATTGGAAATGATGCATTTTAATTATTTTCTGATGTGGGGAGAAAAGGAGGTTTGAGAAAACAAGCTTTCTGATTAAAATTCAGCCATTCAAAGGAGATAGTAAGGGATGCTTAGCTGATATTTTTCTTTTTGTTGTTGGCTTTGGGTTTCTTTTTTTCCTATTTAAACTGCACTGAGCAGCTATTTAGTGAAAGGGATTCAAGGAAACAAATCAGTTTGCTTCAGGTGGGAAAGATGATGCATATGAAGTAGGAAGCCTTTTGTCTTCAGGTGCAAAAAAACCATATCTAGGTTGTTCAGCGGTCTCTCATTATTCATTTTTCAGTCAATGCAAGAATAGAGCTTGGAAAATACGGTTCCTGCCTGAAGAATTCTTAGTCCAGAGCTTTATAAAATAGCATAATAAACATGGGGCGAGAGGAAGGGGAGGGGTGTAGTGGATGACGTATTCTCATTAAATGAAAAAGTGGATTCATTTTGTTTGCAGTGACTGTAATGAATGTTATGGGCAAATACAAATCAGAAAACTGATTTCTGCAGTTTGCTACTTAATATTTCTTTCAGAACAGAAGAACAAACCCATCCTGTTTCCCCCCCTCCTCCACTTCCAGTTTCCAGCTGGCTGGATTTTCAGCTGCCCCTAGAAGCTGTGGTAGTAAACTGTGATGTCCGGTGATAAGATCAGATGTTATTTCCACCATGTGTACAAGACTTTTTCCCCTACTATAATTTATAATCAAATTTTGTTCTTTTTCACAGGATAAAAGTGGCTACCACTATGATAACTACCTTGTTTTGCAACATGATATTTCTGCTGGCATTTGGATTGGCTTCAGCTTTTAGCCACAGCCCTAGGATGCCTGACAGGGTTACTGAAGCAGATATACAAAGGCTCCTCCATGGGGTTATGGAGCAATTGGGCATTGCCAGACCCCGAGTAGAATATCCAGCACACCAGGCCATGAATCTTGTTGGTCCACAGAACATTGAAGGTAGCTGATTTCTACTTTGACCTGAGATGAATTCATTAGCTTTGGTAATAATTAATATTTTGTTTAGATGCAGAAAGAATATCCTGAGCTTAAAATCAAGACTTCTTCACCATGTTGTTGCTTGAGCTTTGTTTTAAAATAGTCATTCATCTTCCACCTTCCTTAATGTAATGATTTTGGCAGAAGTAGTGGGGTTTTTTAATACAGGATTTGCAGAAAAAGTTATGTTACCTTAGCAGTGTCTGATCTCTAGTACCTCAAAACTATGGCTTTACTAATTTATGCCTGAATATTGTGCATAAATATATCACATATATGTTTTATATGAAACAAATGTGACCTATAGAGTCCAAATCTCTTGGATTTTAATAAACATTTGCGGAACAAAAGAGATCAAGTATTTGCAGTGTTATGTAAGATAAAGGCATAAACCTTACATTGGTATCCTTCCTTCATGCTGCAGAACCCTGTAGGATTCTGCAGGATCCATTCTGTAGAACACAGGGGGAAGCCAGGGCTCAAGATGCAGGCGGGAATGACATGGGTACTCGTCTCCCTGCATACATAAGTAGCACCTCAACAGTGTATTGATGTGATGAATACTCTGGGCTCAGCTTCATTTTTTTTGGCCAATACCTCTGATCTCACACTGTGTGAGTAAGTTTTCCTTGGAATAAGTCTTTTGTAGCTATGTAAATCATCTGAAATATCTGGCTTAAATGTTAAGGTATTGTGATAGTGTTGCAATGTGTTGCTATTTTAACTGTACAAACCAGCTTTTATTCTGGCATGACAGCAAAAGCTTGAAGGTATGCAACTCCAAATATTATTGTTTATGTTTGAACAACATTAAAACAGAGCAGAAGCTCTCAACCCTTCTCTCAGAATTAATCCAATTTAGTGTAGCAAGTCTCCACAGTCCGTAAGACTACGTTCTTTATTTTATCCTCATTCTGATCTACAGACTATCCTAGCCAAACAGATACAATTGCTCTAATGCACGCTAAGGAGGGAATTAAAACTGAATAGGCATTTCTACCAGATAATTGCAGATGTAAGTTTATATATTTTCTAGAGAAACTTTGATGGACATTTGTTTTTCTGCAAACTTAAATGACACAGACTAGACTTAAAGAGTATAATTTGGTCTGTGCCCTTTTCTCCTCCTTTGTGAATGTTCATACATGGAGGAATTAGGACAGACTGGTAGAAATGAGTAATTTTACTCCCCATCTTCCTCTTTTCCCTAGATTTAAAAAAAAAAAAATCCTTAAAACAATATAAGCAAATCTGAATCTCTGGCAAATATTTAATTTCAGCTGTTTACCATTACTTTCTAATTACAATATTAGCAAAACCAGAATAGGAATCTCTTAAGTATTGAACATTTTCTAGTGCCTGTGAGACTCAAATATTGCTAGTTATTGTCATCCATACAGTCTTCCACAAACAGCAGGTCGACAAATTTTTTTGTGTTTTGTTTTCTTTTGTTTGTTTTCTTTTGTTTGTCTTCTTTCTTTTTAAGGTGAAAAACCTCCTGTGTATATAACAGATTAAAACTGAAAGGTGATAAATCCAGTTGATTTATCATATTTAACACTACCCTCTTGATCACATGAGGATGAGTCTCTTTTTCTTCAAGCCTACCATGGGTATTTAACATCCTATTGAGAAATTTCTTCAAAAGAAAAATGGTCTTGTGAGGTGAATGCTATCAACCATTGTAGAAATAGACAAGCAAATCAGACCTTCGTAACAAATGCTGCTTTCATGGAATGTTCTGCAGTAAGTTTTTCAGGTAGTAGTCACTTGCTCTTACTTTGGTTTCTTGTGATGATATGTATCTGTCTATAGATAGATATCTCTTAAAGTATCTGATTAGAAACATCAGCCTACGGAAGTGTTGGTTGCAGTTTCAAGACTAAAGTGGTCTTTCATCATTCCACACAGTGTTTTCTCGTACTGCTTTTTTAAAAAGTACATATAAGTCAGTAAATTTTCACCATGAGTTTATCTTGAAATATAGACCATGAGTTATAGGATAGTCAGTCCATCAAAACTTGCATTTCATTCTGTGCAGGTGATTTTAACTACTATGCTGTGAAAGACTTCACAATTGAATATAGCAATTATTAGTCACTTAACAAGGTTCTGTTTCATCCTCTTTGAATATTTATTTCTGCATAATCTGGAGAGAAAACTGCACAATGGGTTTGACTTTCTGTTAGGTATCTACTTTGGAAACAGAACTGCTAAAATGGCACTGTAAGGCATTTATTCAAAACAATCTAGTTCTGTAATGGTTACATAATGCTTTCATATATGGTCTCTGCCTCAAAACTGCAGTTTTTATCATTTTCCCCACATCCTGCCCACTTCTTGACAGGCGATTGACATTACTGACCTCCCAGTAGCTCCAGTCAGCCAACATTTTCTGATCAAAAGATAATAGAGCTGGATTCAGGCAAGGACCTCATTCTCTGGTGAAGAATGAGGATAGCTGGTGTTTGAATGAGGATTCCTATGAGTTAATGACCTGTTATGGATAAATGAAGTGTCACACTCAGTACAGGAAAAATACTGACTTTTCTGAATGTTTGCTTGTTTGTTTGTTTGTTTGTTTGAGGGGGAGGAAAGGGAACACAGCTGGATCTTAACACACATATTTTATGTTCCGTCACATCAAGCAGAAATAGAATTCTCTCAGAGGAGGAAGCAGCAATCTCTGCTCTGTTAAACACTTCTGAGGGACTTTCTGAATGAATGTTTCTGATAGTGGTACATTCTTACAGCTTACCTGTGTGTCAGGTACTTCTTGGTCAAGGCACAAGGAGTCCAACTGAGCAGCACAAGGAACAGTGTCATGGGTTGCAACGTTTAAGCAAAAGTCCTGTGCTCTTAGCACAGGTGTTGGCTGACAGGAGTAGTAAGGAGGATTGAGAGGGAACTTTGTAGCTGATATTCGCAGTGGTGTCCATGTAAGAAATCAATTTATGGTTGAGCTATAGAAAAAATAAGTACTTGTGTTCTTAAATAGCACCAGTACAAGGTTTCAAATTCTGAAGGATTCATCTGTGGGCTTTCCACAACATAGTCCGCTGTTATCACTGGCTAACAATTCTGCCTGCAAATGCTTAAAAAAATTTACATGGTAATAGAAAGGAAAACTAAGGCAGAAGGGAAGAAAGAGGTTTGACAATTATTAGAATGTGTCACAGCAAAACAGGTGTTTCATTTTAAATACCTCATGGCAAAGTGGTTATTCACTAACAACTCTCCTGAGGCCCTGTATTCGTTGGCAATTTTTGCCTGAAAGTAATGGAGAGTAGGATTGGGTATGAAATGTTTATTATTTATGAGAAATTCTGAACTGCCACAAGTGTTGACTTCCAGACATTTTTCAAAGCGTAGGTTTCAGTTTAAATATAGACAGTTTAAAAACAAGTTCATCCCACGGCAGCATCTTCATCATTAGTGTACTGACTGTTCTGGGGTGCATTTGTTTCTCATTTTGATCAGGTATTGCAACTCAGCATTAAAAAAACCCTTTATCAATCAGAGCTTAATAAATTATGTTCCTACAGAAAATTGTTTTACTTAGCAAAATGCTTTTGTCAGAAATAGCCCCAGCAGCACAGACCTGCAGCAGTGTTGATAGTTGCGAGTGCCATCAGCTTTAGCCAGGCCATGATTTCAGAAGTACCACTGATTTTCAGAACACCAAGATTTCACCCGTTATATGTGTACACTTGCAAGCAACATACTGTCAGGAAAAAATTAATTTCTGTGGCTTTGGAGTTTGGAGACAAGTTTAGGCTGCCATAATACAGGCAATTTTATACTAGCAGCCTAATTATAATGAAATGTTTGCAAATCTGAGTGATTATTATAATAACCTTTTCCAACTGAAATTTTATATACCCCAGAAATACCACTGCTGTTAGTTCATAAGCAGATTTCCTAATTATACTCATTTTCCATCTCAGCTCTCTACATTTTTTCTGGTGTTAATCATTGTATTTTGACTTTAAGTGCTAGAAACCAGAGGGTGGATGTGTTGCAAGAACTATACATGGTCATCCCCATCCTTACCCTCACCAGGCCCCCACCCCCTCCAACCCTCCGAAAGATAAAATTTAGGAATGTATTGGCTGTAGAAAGTGAAGTCACAAGCTTATTCTATACCAAAGACCACTAAAAATTGGACACTTTTCAGAAAATACATTTAGTAGCATGTATTCTCTTTCTGAAGTGATCAGACACTTTTCTTGTTGATGGATAGAAAAAAAAATAGTTTGTTAATTGAAAAAAGTTATTGCCTTTTCTTGTGTTAAAGTCTATAAATACATGGGATTTTTTTCTTCTCTTTTCAGTTGTCAATTTGCCTGTTACTTCAGGTCAGGCTGCTAAAATAGGAGATAAGTCTAGAAAATGCCTGATAAAAAGTTTCATCCACCAAGAAATTATAGTGAAGTTCAGAGAGATGCAGAGGCAGTGTGAGCTCTCATCTGTTAATTAAGTAGAATAGGACAAATATATCACAGAAATGGGAATTTGCTGGCTGATTCCCTATGCTCGTGCACCATAGCCAGCAGATGGTGCATGGCATGTTAGCATGGCAAAAGCCAGACATATCCTACATGATGAGTGAAAATCTTTTAAATACCTGAAGGTGGTATTTTAGGATCATCTGCTTCTGCTGGCCACTTGAGTTTCTTTCTGTATACCCCCTGATTCCTAAAACTAATAAACTCATATTAACTACTCTAATTTCTCTAATAATATTCCCTCTCCTAGTTGATTCATCTTTTTAGAAAGCTATGTTGGAGTCACATAACAGTGTCCATAAAAAGAAGGGAAAACATAGAAAGGCAAAATAAGACTTTTTAATGAGTAGCTGTGTTTCTGTAGTTACTGTTTAGCTTTATCACTAAAATACTATACAAGTCTTACTGGGCTATATTCAAGCTTTCTACAGATAAGAAGACAGCTGTATCTCTGTTAAAAAAACCCAATAGAATAAAATAAAGAAATGCATTCAACATTCAAAAACATAGAAGTTAATTTTTCTGCTTAGCAGGAATTTTACGAAGTAAGAGATCACTCTTTTTATTTTTCTTTCCTTCCATGCTTACGTGTTTGTGCCAATATTTAAAGGGATTTGGGGTTGTTTGTATCTTTGTTTCCCTGAGGATGGGAAGGGATTACATACGTAATGCAAATTTCAGGACTATTATACTATTCATAGCAGAACAGTAAAAATCTTACTCAAACACATGGGGGCACCAGTAGTTCAACTCGGGCACTTCATAGCACTTTAAATTCATAATGGGAAATGTGAAATTGTATTTTCATTTTACAAATATCATTGTCTACAGTAAATTCAATACCCCAGAAAGCCTCTTGTGTGGTTGGTTTGTTTGTATTTGATTTGCTTGTTTTATTTTTATTTCTTAAAAGCATTTCAAATGAAATGATTGTTGGTAAAGGTGCTGGCATAACAGGCTAGAGTCTGAAGTTTTCAATCTGTGGAAGAGGCATAATGCTGTCAACCTCAGCGACAACATTAAATGCTGTCTCCCAAATCCTGAACGTTTGTAGGAATAAGAAAATATGAAAAATATGATGCTTCTTAGGGAGGCTTTTGACTCTCCTGCTGAGACTGCATGTAGCTACTGAGAAAAGACTGGGGTTTGTTTGTTTATTTTGAAAGGAAATAAATACCTGTTTATTGTTTCAGAAAAATGTTGTTACTGTTTCCGGGACTGAGATGATAAGAGGGTCTGGAACATTTTGCAAATATTTCTACTAACAACTGGTAGTTAATGACTTGTCAGCACAGACTCTCTACAAATAGCGCTTTGCATGAAACCTACTGCCTGCAAAATTATGCAGATTACTCATGCATCTTAATAATGTATGTTTTGTTTACATTTTACTAATAAGAAAACTGAAGTGCTGTATCACTTTGCTGTCTGTCCTGTATCATACCTGAGAGATTGCTACTTATTTCCTACAAGGACAGTAAAATCCTTGTATTAGAAAATTGAAAAAACTTTTGCTGATGAAGGCACTCGGTAAAACCAGTACAGAAATGGCCTTTGCACTAATTAGCTTTTGGGCTAATGTGTGCTATTCTTATAACCAAATAGATTTGGACTTCCTCAGGTGACTAGAAGTCAATGGTTATTGTGTGATATCTGAGGGTCAGCAAACATGGCAGTGTGATGTCTGTGTCCTCTTTGCTCTAGTTTACATCCTCCGTGCCAGACTCCAGGGATGGCAATGGAGTCCTGGGGCCGGCCATGCGGCTGAGCTGGGCAGACCTCCCACAGCCTGCCCTGCTGATTCAGGGCTGCTTTGTTAGTGCAAAGAGACCACACAATCATTTGGGATTGGGGTTATTATACCTGTTCAGAGAAAGTCTTGCTGCAGTTAAGACATAAAGTTGCATTCACACTGAGACTGCTTTTGCACACATGACTTTAATCAAGCACTATGTTATGGGCATGGCATTTAACAAAATCAAACCCCAACATCACTCTTCTAGTCTCTGCTTTCAGGTTTTGTTTGTTGGTTTCGGGGTGTTTGTTTTTTTGTTGTTGTTGTTTTGTTTTTTTCCCCCTAAATTACTCAAATAGCCCAGGACATATTGTTTCAAAATTTAACATGGACATCTCAAATTTGTAAGATAAAATGGAAGTGGTAAAGCTAATTTTTTTATATATTAATATAGTAGATATCTAGATTTGTATTTTATTTTTATTTTTATTCTGAAAATTGTAACATTAAATGTAACCACAGTATCAGGCACTGGTGGTGCACGTTGTAAGAGAGGTACTTTAGAATTCTAATTTCTGAATTTAAAAGCAAATAACAGTGACAGAAGACAGTGCTAGATGACATCAGTGGCTTATTGAAAATCTGTCCCATAATATCCTTGATTCTATATGAATTTATAAGCCATGACAAGCAGTGAATAATAAGAAAGCCAAGTGGATGTTTGTGATGCTATGTGGAGGTCGTACCGTGTTATCTCAATGTTTTTCAGAACCTTCCCTCTTGAGGAGCAGGAGCCAGTGAAGGCAGTAAGTGTTACCACTGCGGACTCTGTCACTTCTGAATTGTGGGAACTGCCCTTCCTCTTTACCCTGCAGGAGAGATGCAGGCACTACTCCTGTGTTCTCAGTGTGGCTGGGGAGGTGCAGGGAAAATTCTCATAACTGCTGTAGAGCACAGAGGATAATAGTGAATGGGGTGACATCAGACTGGTGACCTGTCACTGGTGGAGTTCTGCAGGGCTCCATCTTATCTTCAACATCTTCATCTTCAACATGTTCATAAATGATTTGGACACAAGACAGGAAGGGATACTAAGCAAGTTTGCAGATGACTCAAAACTGGGAGGAGCTGTAGACTCCCTCAAAGGCAGGGAGGCCCCGCAGAGAGACCTCAGCTAATTAGAGGACTGGGCAATCCCCAGCCTAGGAAGTTCAACAAGGGAAAGTTCTGGATTCTGCACCTGGGATGGAGCAACTCTGGATGAAGACACAGACTGGGTAATGAGATGCTGGAAAGCAGTGCCACAGAAAGGGACCTGGGAGTCCTGGTTGACAGCAAGCTGAACATGAGTCAGCAGTGCCCTGGCAGCCAGGAGGGCCAACCGTGTCCTGGGGGGCATCAGGCAAAGCATTGCCAGCCGGTCGAGGGAGGGGATTGTCCTGCTCTGCTCTGCACTGGGGCAGCCTCACCTTGAATATTGTGTGCAGTTTTGGGCACCACAATATAGGAACGATATTAAGCTCTTAGAGAGTGTCCAAAGGAGGGCAATGAGGATGGTGAAGGGCCTTGAGGGGAAGTCGGATGAGGAGCAGCTGAGGTCATTTGGTCTATTCAGCCTGGAGAAGAGGAGACTGAGGGGAGATCTCATTGCAACTTCCTTGTGAGGTGAAGAGGAGGGGCAGGCACTGATCTCTTCTCTGTGGTGACCAGTGACAGAAACCAAGGAAATGTCCTGAAGTTGTGTTTTAAGGGAGGTTTAGGTTGGATATTAGGAAAAGGTTTTTCACCCAGAGGGTAGTTGGGTACTGGAACAGGCTCCTCATGGCAGTGGTCACAGCATCAAGCCTGCCAGAGTTCAAGAAAGATTTGGATGATACTCTCGGGCACATGGTGTGACTCTCAGGGATGGTCCTGTGCAGGGCCAGGAGTTGGACTCAGTGGTCCTTCTGAGTCCCTTCCAACTTAGCATATTTTGTGATTCTGTGCTACGTAAAATAAATCCTTGAGCATGCTAGGATTTATACCTTTTTGTAATTGTTCTCAAAATCAGCTGTATTTCTCCATGTTCCCATCTGAATTTTAAATTAACTTGCAGTAACGAAATATTTTTAAATTTACTTGGCTCTATGAAAAGATGTTTTAGAAGTCTAGACAAAAAAGAAACTCTTGATTGTGGTGTTGTGCATGGGAGATAGGATCTCTGGCATGCTCCAAAGGTTTCTAAAGCTATTTTCTCTGTGCTTGTTGTAGTGTACGCTCTCAGTTGCAGGGATGAATGAGATGAGGAATGTTCTCAGCTGTTAAACAGGAATCAGAAGCTGATTCCTCTCACTGGGATACTTTAGTACATGAGCTGATCTGAGTCCCCTTTGCAGCACCAAAGTGCAGTGTTCGGTCTGATCTTACCTCTCAGGGCTCTTGGTTTCACTGGTCTCTCTTACATCTTCCTTGTGAGCCAAAGCTGTTATCCAAGTGCAAAATGAACCTCACCTTGACTCCAGTGGTGTTGGCACATCTTGGAATAGAAAGGCCTCTACTTTTAGGGTTGTGAGGTTATACCAAAGCAGAGACTGGAGAGCCCTGTGGCTCCACACTGGGAATGCTCACGATGAGGCTGTTTGGAGCAGCTAGAAAATCTACCCTGGTAGCAGCTGCCAGACAGGCATGGGAAAGTTTTAAACATATCTACTAAAGAACCAGCTGGGACTTTGAGACATCTGCATGGAAGAGGGAACTGAAAGAGTGTGAATGGGGCAATGAACAGGAAAATTTTCTGAAGTTCAGTGGAGCAGTAGAGAGAAAACATGGTCCTGTTCTGGATGATTCTGGTGTGTCCATGATTCACATTACGGAAGTGAAAGGAGGATTTTTTCCATGAGTGTGTTGACATTGATGGAGCATTTGGACTTCTCATTCAGCTTGTGTCAGTGCCAGTGAATAAAATGTTCCAGTCTTTCATTGGCACATTTCCATTTATAGGATTGAAATACTGTCCCATCCCTCGTGGGATAAAGGAGGCCACTCCTTTCCAGTAGTTGCCCTGTTTCCCAGAGGCATGCACTGCTCACGTGGTCATTAGCGAGGTTGTGCTGAGGCAATGGCAGGAGTGTGCTATTTGCTGGATGTGCTTTCCCCCACTCTGTTGATGCAGGGTGGCTGAAGTCAGAGCAGCAGAGGGGCCTATGGCTGGGTGCTGCAGGTTGCACTGTTTGTGAAAAGGGTAAGCTTATCCACACAGTGAAGTGTGAAAGCTTCTGCTCAGACTGAAGGGCAAGTAAATATAGTCCATTAGAGGACTGATCAACCAAGGCAGGCTTAAGAGATTGCTTTTTTCACTTTGTCAGTGTGAGCTGCTGAATTTTTTTTATTGTGTATACAATTTGAATAATGACATATAAGCTACTGTTATAAATTTATTGTGAGGGGCATGGGCATTACTTTGGTCCTAACCATTTCACAATAAAAGCCTTTCATATCTTAAATATTTGTACTGTTTGTAATTAAAATATGGGATAAAACTGAATTGTTCACTGAAAGCAAGGTCAGTAATTGTATGATGTGTCTGCTTAAGGCTTTAGAAAACACATTGAAAGGAATTTGTCCCTCTGCAGAGAAAAAGAAAATTAGTCTTCAGAGTTTCAAGAAACTTTATGTCATTAAGGAGAAGACAAGCTGACTCTGGAATCTGGGATGCCTGAGCATGTATAGCTGTAGTCTTTTTGGGTTTCCCGAGGCATGTTCTTGAATGGTTAAGGAAGTTGGCTAGGTCTGCGTTTTTCCATTCTTTGTTCTCCTATTCCTTTTTTCCTTCCCTATTCTCTTTTTTAGCAGTGGAATAGTCAAAATGTGTTATTTTTTTTTTCAGTGCCTCTCATTTCCTGTGCTTAATCAATCTCAATAAATAGAACAAATAGTCCAGATTAACAAAAGATTTTGCAAGGTAATGAAGATGGTATTGCATCTCTGATTAATAATTTATTTGCTTCTTCAGGAATCTGAGGCAAATGGGACAAGGTATACCAGGCTTCTCTTGCAGCTCGTATTTGCTTGGAGTTAGGTCAAGATCATAAGAGGTGCAGTTTTTGCTCAGGGAGAATACTCCTGTGCACCTGGGAGGGACTTGGACACTAAGACTAATGCATCTAGTACGACTCTCTAAAGTAAGGGGTTTTAATTTGGGATCTCGGATTTATTTACTCACAACAGATCCCATGATCCTTTCTATTTTGTATATCCTTGTTAAGATTGGCGAAATTACCTCTTTTCTGAATTTGTGAGCGGGGTAACCCTATCTTCACTGTTACATGGGAAATGGTTTCAATCAGACTGAAAGGCAAATTTGTCCCAGTATTTCTCTTTAAATGTTCTGCAACGTTCATTTTACACTTTTGAAAATCCATTCTCATTGACTTTCTTATGATGCCCCAAAAAGGCAGGTAAAAACTGCTTAGAGACAGAGTTTTATGCCTTTAAACAGCAGGTATTTATTGAGCGACGTCG
>JAYRBT010000177.1:32212676-32223206 GCA_036023395.1 Myiotriccus ornatus | reverse complement strand
CCTGGAGACCTTTTGTACTTTCCACTGTTTCGTGTTCTATCTACTGAAGCAGGGAGAAAGCCTTGGCTTCAGGCCTATTTCACCTATTCAAATGTCTACCTCGGCCTATCTGGCTATTATTTATTACCTCTGGGCTCTTTGTGCAACGCACCTGTCTGTGGGTTTAGGACTGTAGAGTTTGTACAGAACAAAATTTCCTTTGAGCAAGGTAGAAAACGGGGGGGAAAGGTGGGTTTTTGCAGTAAGATGCTTCAATTAACCCTTCTAAGGCCTTGTTTCACTTCACTTAAACTGACTCTTCTGGGGGACAGCATTGCCTGTTTGTATTTGATGTGGAGGATTGCTCCCAACAGCAGATTTGTTTCAGCTGTGCTTTATGCTACCAATAGATGGGTACTGGTAGCTAGAACTTCAGCAGACTAATAGCATTTCCATCAGATGTGTTTGGTCAGGGGAATATTCAATACTTGCAAGAAACTAGTTGCTTGTTGTGTTTCTTTTCCTTTTATTTTTTTTCTTTTTTCCCTCCAACAATTGAGTGGTTAAGCTGTTTGTATGGGTGGGAGACCCATACAGACACTACTGCTCCTACAAAGAAACGAGCTGAAATGTATGCACCTTAAATTTTTAATCATTCCAAGTATCTCTAATTGAGATGATACCAGCAGCTGATGAGGTAATTAAATACTTTTCCAGAATTATAAGAAAGGTGAGGCATTGTTCCAGTTTTGTTTTCCACCCAGCAACAGTTCCAGACCAGTGCCAGCTGATAACATATATGCATATATTTTAAGTGGAATCCAAGGCTCACTTAAGACAATACTGACCTCATCCCAAGAGACCTAAGCTTCTAGTTTATCCTGTAGGAATGTAAAATATCTACATACACAGAAATCCTGCATGCTGATTATTTTGGAGGGGTTCTTTCTGCTAGTATGTGGCACAGAAAAGCCTGTTCATATAAGAATTAAGGAGAAATGGGAAAAATATCTAGCCATTCCTTTCTCAATCCAAGAGTGTTTGTACTATTCCAGAGTTTTGTTAGTCCAGGTTTGAATAATTTAACCATGGTGTCTCTCATTGTTGCTTGCGATAGGAAATTATTAAAAGTTCCTCAATATTTAGTTGTCTTGTCTTTTTCTTTCAGACTCTTCCTGAAGGTTCAGGGGACCCATCTTGTGCTATTTTTGTAGCTGACTCTATATGTTTGTATCACAATATTTTGACTTGGTAGATGCAGCATAGTTAATTCTAATAAGTTTCTTCAAATCAATAATGTTATAATACCAAAACTAATGCAGCTTGAGAGTTACTGTACATAATATCCCTATTTGATATATCCATAACGTTTCATTTTTATTATTGTAGTCTTTGCTCAGTGCACTATTTATCAAAGATCATAAGGAATGAATTTTGCTGATGCTATTAAATCACTCAAGTGTGCTAAATTATGGCACCAGAGCAGGTGCTATTGTCTCCAGCTCTTTTGGAAAGAAAGGAAAGGAAAAACTCTGAAATTATTCTGGGCATTTATACCTAAAGGAAACAATTCTTTTTATTAATATAAAAAGATTGGTTTGTACTCACTCAAGGGAACTCTTGGCAGTCGGTTTAAACTTACATGTATATATAGCACACTGGAGCCTTCTAAGTACCTCTGTTTTCTTTATAGATGGAGCTTTGGTGCCAAGAGGTCTGTACCACATACAAGCATAGATAGGCTTCTATCTGATGAATTGTTCCATAGTGGACCACATTGTATACAGGATGTTCAAACACATATTGATTATGTGGGTCTGTAGTTTACAGCAGAATTATAAGCTGATGCTTTTAAGGACATATATGTAATCAATCTTCATGTGAAGGAAATCAGTACAAAAGAAAAATGTTATGCTATACATTAGACACTATATTAAATTAAATTAGATAGCATGTATGTTATATGTTTTTTAACCCCACACCATAACATTATTGTGTTCCAAGCATCATCTTTGTGTGGATTGTGGACCATAAATGTATAATAAAGTTCATAGTGTGTATAATGCTATTCTGCTTTTAGTACCATGTCTCATGGTCAGCTACAAATGAAAACCCCTTATAACAGAGATGTAAATTTTTTGTAGAGGTACTTTTATATTTGTTATATATCTGTAAAACTTTTCTGCAACATTGCATTACAGAGTAAGAGACTTGTACTTGAGGGGAAAAATTAGCACATTGATTAGATTTTAGACTATTCTGCAAATAAAATAGAAATATGTAGGCTTATAGACTAACTTGCTTCTGGTACCAAACATTCAACTGATTGTTTACAAAATATAAACAGTTTGGCTCAACTACCACTTTTAAGTGGAGAAACAAATGTAAAATTCGTGCTTTGTAATTGACTGCCTTATGTTTGCAATTTTTGCAAGTGATTATGTTAGCTTACAATGTTTATCTGTATAAAAGATGATTTAGGCTGGTAATGTTTATTTGTAATTTGGGACAGGAGTACTTGAATGATTCCTTTGGAGCAGCTTTCATGTTCAGAGGCATTATTGCCATCTTCTGGATCTATGAAAAATACACAAATTGAAAATAAGACTATTTGGTGGTATTTGGTGGTACTATTTGGTAATATGGTGATTGTGCTATTTACCCAAACAGTTGTGTCTGCATTCACTCTTTAACTCATATTTTTCAATTGGTCAAATTCCTTTTCTTCTCATTCATTGTTAATTTATATGTTTACTGTATGTTGTTACCCCTCTTTATATAGGGTTTTAAAAAAATATTGTGCTGCTTTCACAAAACCATCTCAGTTGCTGCAGTGTGTGGTGGCTGTCTTATGTCAGGGAAAAAGAATACGCTTGAAACTAACTTTTTATTTGTCTGAAATTCAAAAGAATAGTGTATAACTGCATTTAGAAATCTCTACAAGCAGCTGGGGTTTAGCCTCTGGATGCATTTGGTCAACAAAGCGTGCAGAAAAGATCTGGGGCAGATAAATATTTGTAGAGAGGCATATAGAGGGAGTGGCCTGAGCTTGTTTCCCAAATCTTTAGTGGAAGACCCTACTTGTCAAAGGCGAGGCACCCAGCTGAGATGTGTGGAAGAAGGCCATAGCACACCACTTCTGTATGCATTTACCCAAGAACAGTGGGCCCATCATCATGTCTTCTGTCACTGAGTTATAAAACCTGCTGCACACTGCTGTTGTAACCCTGAAGTGATGGTGATCTGAGTTCCACAGGTCAAATATAAAAGCCTGCATCCAGAACTGATAAGTAAAGGTGTAGAAGTCACCGAATGTGATGTTTTGTACTAAATTGACTACTGTGTAGGTATACATGTGCAAGAATTCCCATCAACAACAGGGACTCTTCATCCCTTCTCACCATTACTGCAGGAAATGCAAATTTACATTTAAGAATTGATTTGAATTAAAAATAATTTTTCTAGGTGTATACAACCAAATTTGCTAAATATTCTGAGTCCCCAAGGACCTTAATACCCTAAGTCCCCTTGA
This sequence comes from Myiotriccus ornatus, assembly GCA_036023395.1. Taxonomy (NCBI): domain Eukaryota; kingdom Metazoa; phylum Chordata; class Aves; order Passeriformes; family Tyrannidae; genus Myiotriccus; species Myiotriccus ornatus. The sequence goes on along the minus strand of JAYRBT010000177.1, from coordinate 32,219,695 downwards.
GATTTAAGTTATTAATGTGTTTCTAGTATGTGCAGATAGTGTTATTTTTTTCTACAGTGTCATCAACTTTGTCTTCTTGCTGTGGTGCTATCTTGTCATATCTTCTGTTATTAGTTGCTGCAGTGAACAGTATCAGTGATTGAAGATGATTGTGCAGCAAATGTATCAAATTTCATTATTGTCTCATGTTTGTTTTTCTTTGCATTTTATTGCCTTAAACTTTCATTGTTAAGGAAGAAAACAACCCTAAGAATAATAATATGTGGCTGATTTTGTTCCCTAGTTTCATTTGTCATTACCTGAGTTGCTAGATTTAGGTCACATGGTTAAATTTCTAAAAGAGATGCTTAAAATCTAAACTTGGATCTGTCTCTAAAACAATTACATATATAGAGAGATACATATATTTTAAATCAAAGTCTGAATTACTTGAAACAGCTAAAGCATTTACACTTTCAATCTTGTAAAAAGACTCTGTATAAATTGTCTTTGCTAGGTGGTGCACATGAGGGTCTCCAGCACTTGGGTCCTTATGGCAATATTCCAAACATTGTGGCTGAGCTGACAGGTGATAATGTACCAAAGGATTTCAGTGAAGATCAAGGCTATCCTGACCCTCCAAATCCCTGCCCTATTGGAAAAACAGGTAATTTGGCTGTAGCCTTTGTACCTCTGTCTTCACTCTACATCTTCCAGTCTTTCAGTACTGTATGACACTTAAATCGGCAATGAGTGTTTGTTTCATCCTCTACCCCAGGAGTATAACTGTTGAGCAATTGGGTGTTTTAGTGGTTTTAGATGAGCTTGTTTGGTTGGGTTTTTTTAATATGTGCACCTTCAGTATTGCTATGTGACTGCTGGAGAAGTTAATGTGAAAAAATGATGTTGACCTCGGAGTAGAAGATAGTGAGATTTACGATAGCATCTTGTTCCCAAGGGACTTCATTTTTAGGCTGGCCCCTGAAAAAAGTTATCATTCTGTGGAGTCCCTTATTTTAGAGACTTTCACTGTGCCAAGAGGAATGAAACTGTCTGCCCTGATCTCCAACCCAGACCATGAGTCAATATTTAAGATACCTTGGCTCCAATCCATGTGTCTTTATAGCTCACTGAGGGTGCATCTCTGCCAAGAAATGGAGAACTGTGTGGATGTACCCCAAGATGTTGCATGCAGGCTCGCTCTGGCAGAGGAGCAGTGCAGCCTCTGAGTGCCAGAGTGGTGCCCCAGACATCCAGTGCGTCCCTCAGCTTGCAACTTTGCATTTACCCAACCCTGCAGGTGGCTAGTGCTGAAGGATCCCTAAAACAGCTCTGCATGTGCACGATATAGACATACTCTAAGAGAACTGATCATTTTGCTGCTATTTGAGCCAAGGAATGATTTCCAGTACTGAAAGCAGTAGTAAAACACTCACTGGCTGCCTTGGGAGCTCGAACTCAGAATGAGCACTCTATTTTTCTCTCATTTTTTGTTTATGAGCTAAGATATCCTTTCAAAATGTTTTCTGTTTAGTCTTCTTTTATGTTATTTGGATAATGCAGAACAGTTGTCTGTATTCTTGTTTAAAAATGTTCTAACTAGCCTAGAATTCGTCAAAAAATAATATTTGTCATGGAAGGTTTTGTGAAGTATTTTTACGTTTCATTCAAAAATTTGATAAAATTTCAAATAGCCCTTCCTTACTGTTTCCTATTACAACCCATTTGGTGATGATGTCTACATCTCTTCTGAAATAATACCTCCATTTCTAATTTTTTTCAATACAGCTGTTTGACAGGTTGCAAATGATGGGTTTAGGTTTTCTCACACACACAAGCACACACACAGACTTTCTATCTTCTGTGCTTACCCATTAGACCTCTGTTAGTGATTAGATAAATAAAATAAAAAATGGCATCCAGGGAAATGCCTTTGAAAATCCTTTCAATTTTTCTTTCTTAGGCAAAATAATAGTTGTTAGCTAAGCTAATACAGTCAGATCTGAACGCAGGGGGAATTCTTAGGGAAGTGCTGCCTGCTCAGATAAATGGCTCTGCCATAGGTAATGCTGTGAGTGAAGATAGTATCTACTAGGATTAGAGTAAAATTTTTTTCAGAGCCTTAAATGGAAATTCAAGTGCTGACTGTATTATGCATACAAATTACCAGAGGCCTTCCTCAATCAGGTCTGTGGATTTGCTTAATGGAAAACAATTTTTCCAGTCACAGTCTACATATGCACATTCCACAGCAGGAATACATAAGCCTGGAGCACTTGAGCTTGAAGACTTTTAGATTAGCAGTCACAGAGGGCACACATATGTCCAGTTGCCCTTTGTGTTTCCTAGCAAAAGACACACATGCTCTGAGAAGATTTACCACACCAGTCTTGTCACCTTTTTCTCTCTTGAGATAACCTTGTCCCTGCTGGGACTGAAATAATTTTTAAGTGCTTTAATGATTTCTGAGTTACTTTGCCAATATGTACAGGTTTCCCCTGTTTTCTATTGGCAACTTAATTTTTTTCCCCATCCTAAGGAGCAAATAGGGAAAGCAGGATCTGTTGAACTCAGAATAACCTCATCAGGTCATTGAATCAACTCAATTTTAAGTCAAGCCTTTATTGTTTCCCACATCTAAGGGAAAAAAATAATCCATCTGCAAATCTTTTCACATGATGACACACAAGCACAAAAGGGAAAGTCCACAGGTGTGTGCTCCAGAGTGCCTGTGTTCTGGCAGATGTAGCTGTTTGGATGCCCAGCATCATGCCCTGGCTGGAAGGATCTCCTTCGGTGTGTCTGAGAGAACTTGGACTGCAAGCTCCCCATGCGGGCAAAGCAGAGGGAGCTCCAGGAGCAGACTCCATCAAAAAAAATACTCTGGGCCCCAGTTGCTGAAACTTTGTTTAATCTAAAGATGACTTGTTTTGGTAAAAAGACTGTAAGTTGATTTTTAAATGGGTATTACCTTGACATGACACTGTCTACAGAACCATCAGTTGTGGTGAAAGGAGGCTTCTGGACCAATCAGATTAGTTACCAATCTGCAGAAATGTCTTCATCATAAAACTTCTGCCACATTGCATTTTTATGAGATCTTAGGATACCAATTTGAACAAAGCAGCACACCAGAAATGGAGCTCCATGAAGAGCTACTCAGTGAAGGAAATTCAGTCTTTTATTCACAGCAGTGTTTAACGTGACCTTCAAAAGTATTGCTTAAACAATTTCTAAAACTACCTGTGAGGATTTAAAAAAGAAAAGAAGATCCCTTCTGAATAAGAGCAGGATGCAATTCTACATGAAATCAGTGCGATAATGAAAAGAAAAAAATCAGTGCAATATTGAAAAGAAAAACATAAGGAGGAGGAGAGCTTGGAAAATAAATTTTGTTTAGTTTTGAAGTTTGATTAAGTTGCAAGGTTTTGTTTGCTTTTGGTTTTGGTTTGGGTTTTTTTTTAATAAATACATCCTTTTTTTTTTTAACTGCATGATTGCCTTTAAGAAATTTGATGACTGATGTGGCACATGTTGTGTGTTTCAAAGCTACTAAGCACTCAGTGCTTTCTAACATACCTTTGCAGTAGATGATGGGTGTCTAGAAAACACCCCCGACACAGCAGAGTTCAGCAGGGAATACCAGCTGCACCAACACCTTTTTGATCCAGAGCATGACTACCCCAATGTGGGCAAGTGGGTGAGTACATGCTTCTTGCTTATTTTTTTGCATGTGAAACTGAATACTGTCTGCTGTGTGTGATACTATGAAACCACGAGGAAAATATTGGCCTTATTGCTGGAAAATTTATCACCCTAAGGGAAACTGCTCAAAAAAGGTGAACTTGCCCTTAAAAATACAGAAATAGTGCTTATGATTGATACACACTCCAGAAAAATAGAAAGTAGAATTCCTTGTTTTATTACCTGTCCCAAAGCATGGCAGCTATGTATGTACTTGATAAATGCAAAAAAACGCATTTCAAACTACAGTGAATAAGTAACCAAAATTAGTGCAGATCTTAGGACAAGATTTCAAAACATAACAGGACTCTAATCCAAAAGAATATCCAGGTTCATTGTTCACCTACTTAGATAAAAAATAGAAAGAAAACAAAAAAAAGATGGAGGGCAGCAATGCCTAAACACCTTAAAAAATCTACGACCAGACAGCTTGCTCCAAAGAATCCTCTCCGCCTTAAGGATTTTTGAGGACTTGATGCTGCTCCTTCCTCTGCTCAGCTTGTGCGCTATGTCGAAAATATCTTTGACACGTCACATATAAAAAATACAGTGACACTAAGGGCGAAAATCTTGCTCTAAGCATTCAAAGACTATAATAACTGCAGCTAGACTATTTCTGCAGGCTAAAGGCTCCAAAGGAAGCTCTGCCGCTTAATTTTAGATTACATCAGTTGTCCAATCCCAAATCCATCTTCAGGTGCCAAGAAAACAATAACAATGATCATAATTTATGCTTCTAGAGCAAATAATGAAATCTCATTTTACATTGCTATAACACTTTACTTAAAATTGCCCTAAACCAGTGCTTTGTAAGCATAAATCGATAAATGGACATGTTTGGCAGCCTCTTCTCCTGCTGTAATTGTGAGACAATGATTCATCATTCATAATCAAACCAGTGTAAGATTTATAGTCTTAATTACTTACGTGAGTGCTAAATTTCTGGAGAGAATCATGCCAAAAATCCAAATTTTGGAGACTAGTGTCAGTAATTATCATCAAAGGTTTTCATCTAAAAAAAAAAAAAACAGATGGTGAACTTTCTTATTCATGCCAGATAAGGCTGTTAATTTTCTTATTATTCATAAGAATTTGCTTTACTTTCATAATACCATTTTGAAAACTATAAAAGCACTTCTGTAAATCTTTGGCCTCTAGCACTATTTCAGAGTCAAGCGTGTTGTCATCAGCAACATATATACCTAATAAATGGTAGTTAATCATTAGTGAATTCTGGACTTTTTTGAATCTCCATCCATCACTACTAATTCAGGGGAAAAAGCTGCTCATGCATTGATTAAAACAGACTCTTAGGTACTAAATAGTAATCATATCTAACTGCAGCTTAGCCAACTCCAAATCTTTCTAATTAGAGATGAAACAGCTGGTCATGTGCATGAGCAAATGTTCTGCCGAGATCCAGGAGAATTGCCTCATTACCTCCTCATTGTACGTTACTACATGTTAAAAATATAAATACAGTGGTATCTTTTTATGGCTGGTTTTGTTATTTTTAACTCTCTGGAAAAATCAGAGAAGCACTCTAAAAATTATTTGTTTGAGACTTCATAAAAGAGGGATAAAGTAGATCAGATCTTTTAGGTCACTCATTACCACTGCATTAGGTTGTAAATGACCAACACAGCTGGCTGTAGGCTGCCCAGCTGGTAACTGTGTGCATCCTATCCTCCCACTGCCCCCAACCACCAAAATTCCCTCTGCCCACCAACACCTTGTTCCTGTTTCTTGTGTCGAAGAGCCTCGGACTAAACACCACTAGGTCTGTGAGGGTCATCTACTTACAGACTGTGTTTCCCCCACCTCCTGCACGCCCTTTGTGCAAGGCTGTCACCACCATCTGAAGCCCTCGGAGCCAGCGTGTCTGCTGGACCCATGTGGACTGCCGTGTGCTCCCGGGGGAGCTTTTCTCTTGCTTTCTCCTTCCACAGTGCAGTTTAGGCACTGTTACAGTTCCCAGTGACTTGTCCTTTCCAGGACCCAACATGCATTCCTTAACCTAACAACAGTAAACCCCAAATTACATTAGCGGGTCAGGAAAAAAAGACCCGCATGCCTTAATGGGACAGAAACAGGTTGATTGGTTTGTTTTGGTGATAGACTGTCATGCTTGCGAAGTGTGAGACCTCTGCAGTACCCTGTGAATAACAGACACACTTTATAAGGGCCAAGCAAGTCTAGAAGCTGTCTCATGCAGCAAAGTGTACGATTCCAAGTAGATGCTAAATATTATGTGTAAATACTGCTAATACATATGAAAATATAAATATGTAAATCATGATAAATATGTACTGGGTTAGGAATGGGAAGAAAGAGGATGAATTTTTCTGTCTTTGGAACAACTCCCCATATATTAATGTGCTGACCTGTGGGAAGTCTCAGGAACAGACTCTATTTATAGAGTGAGATGCACAGCTTATACTCTCATCCCCAACCTCTAAGACTCTTTTTTTTTTCTTGTCCTCATACGGGGACAACATAGAGGGGACAGTGTGAATAGTAAGATGAGGGACTTTTGGAGGTTGCTACCCTAGTGTACAAGTATAGTTTCTAAGATTTCAGGGTTTTTTTCTCCTCAGTTCAGACTTTTCCTTGGACACAGATATTTTCCATTTCAGTCTGCCTTTTTTGCAACTCATCTCTTTAGATGGTTTGAAGATGTGTTGTTGTCATCCAGAAAGACTTTTGCAAAGACCATTTACAGTATACAATTTACAATACAAACCTAAAACCCACTTATATGTAAGTTGTTATTTATTGAAACCCAAGGTGTTAACCAGTACCACATGTAGGGGCTGAAAAGAGAAGGGAAGTTAGCTGTGTTTTCTGACACCAGTATCAGTACAAAAACAACTATGTTTTTCAGCAATACTCCTTTATACTGAAGCAACGGATGATGTTTCACTCTAAGGGTAGAAATAATGTTGGTTTGGCTTATCAGTCACAGTGGAGGGATCCAAGACAGTACAAAAAACAACAAATGGGAAGGAGGGCTTAAATATTCTATAAAGGTGAAATATTTTTTTTATTCTCTGGCTTCCTAATTTTAATAGAAACCTGAACTAGTCACTCAGAATTTATTTTACTCCAACCACAGTTATAGTGAACAGCCCTAAGTGCATCTGTCTTTACAAACTTATATTGCTAAATATCTGGATGGTAACGGATGGTAATGGTGATTATTAGGATATGTTATGACAGGTCTGGTCCCCCTCTTCTATTTTAGACAGCACAGATTGTATAATTCAGTGTAACATGCTTGATATAATAGAAATTTT
>JAYRBT010000177.1:32162846-32212576 GCA_036023395.1 Myiotriccus ornatus | reverse complement strand
GATGATGTTTCACTCTAAGGGTAGAAATAATGTTGGTTTGGCTTATCAGTCACAGTGGAGGGATCCAAGACAGTACAGAAAACGGCAAATGGGAAGGCAAACTTATATTGCTAAATATCTGGATGGTAATGGATGGTAATGGTGATTATTAGGATATGTTATGACAAGTCTGGTCCCCCTCTTCTATTTTAGACAGCACAGATTGTATAATTCAGTGTAACATGCTTGATATAATAGAAATTTTCATGCTTGATATTCCTGACAACACTGGAAATTGACTCAAAAAAAAAAAAAAAAAAAAAAAAGTCCTCCTGAAAGGGTACAACCTTGCTGTTGCTTTTCAGTTTTGCTCAGTAGTTGTGTAGGTGCACGTTACAGAATTGCTGATTAATACTGACTTGAAGATTCAGTGCAGTCTGAAATACTCCAAAGAGTAAATCTCTCTGGCATTAGTTAGTTGGTTGTAAGCATTTTAACTTCTGATTTTTTTCCCCACCCAAACCCCAGCCTGTAGTACCCTAATCCAAGGAGCCAGGAGGGTGCAAAGGAAGCTCCAAGAGCGATAGGAAAGTAGCAAATCACATGCAGCATGTCTCTAGATGACCTATATCTTTAACTGGGCAAACCTTGTGCCTTCATTCCTAACAACCTCTTGGTGAAGGATGGGCACTGCACAGGCAAATTTTGGTGGCTGATGAGATCAGACCATTACGCAGTGGAACATATTTTCGGGGTTGTTATTACCATACAAGTATGTTCTTAGCTCATGTTCCATAACCTTATTTGCTTTGTACTCCACATAATGCTGAAGCAGTAGTTATGGTCTTAAAACATTCCCAAGCAGACTAAACAAAATATGATTTTCTTGAGCAGGAATAGTTCAATTGTAAGGAATTTTTCTGAGGGACAGAAATGTTAGGTCCAGTAGTTAATGAAATTCTTTTTGTTTCAGAAACACCATTTTTCCTCTCATGAAACGTATAGGTCAAAGAGTTTACAAAGAAAGGCTTTGGTGGTGCTTTGTTTCCTAAAGAGAATAATTAATGCAAATGTGAGAGTTTCCTTAAAGTGTTAAATTTAAGTTTTCCTGAAGTGAGTTTGCATAAATGACTAGCCAAGAATGTCCCCCCTGGCCAACTTCATCTCTGTTCCCTTTTGGCACAGCTCAGACAAAATAACTGAGGTTGGGCAAGAGATAGGCCTTGTGAATTTGGGGTTTAATGAACATGAGAAGTACAAAACAGACAATTTTGGCAGATTTCATTGTAACACTCAAAAATGTTTGTTTTTTCTCATATCAAGGCTGCAGAGAGGGTAGAAGTGTTTGGTGAATTTGTCTCGCGCTAGAATTACACTTTCTATTTATATAATCAATGTTAGGTCAGTTGTTTATAGCAGAATTAATGGCCTTGTTTATACAGTCTTCTGCTTTTATACATGTAATTCTTCTCTTCTTCCATTCTCAGGTTAGGGTTTGGTTTTGGTTTTCTTCATAATATACAATTGAAACAAAATGTGGTGAACATGTGTGTGTTGTTCCAGACTTTATTAGAATTCACTACTTGTAAGAAATACAACAATATGTGGATGTGCTTATGTAAACTATGGTCAGAGGGGTTTTTTTGTGTTGGGGTTTTTTCTTTTTTCTTTTCTCATCATCACAACTTTCTCTTCTGCCAAGTTGTTTCTGGCAGTTTTTAAAAGGTTTGCCATTAAAAATGTTATAGACCAAATGGATTTTAGAAACTTTATTGAGGGCACTACTTAAACAAAGGAAGAGTTGGCGCTGAACTCCTTTCAACAGAACTTTGCACTGGGAAGTGTTGATATCTGGAAGGGAATAAGCAAAGACAACAAAACAGTAGGAATGACGCCTATTGCTGTTTTTAAAAGGAATTAGAAAATCCCTTATAAAGCAAATATTTTTTTGCTCCTGTTCTTCTGTCACCTCAGATGTATAAAAAGATGTACCACAGGCAGAACTCCTGCTTCCTCTCCCTCCTGTTTGTTTTTTTTTCCTTTTTCTTTCTGCCTTTTTTTTTAAAAAAAAAAAAGTATATATGTATTTATGGCATGTATAATGTGATGGGGAATATTCAGACTGTATCATTACACGAGCATGTACTTGAAGCACTTGTTGCCTCAACACGGGTGATAACATAATGCAACATAGTGGAAAATTACTGTTACTGGCTTTTAAGTTGTTGATAAGGCTGTGACTGCTCCTGAAGAACTTCAAATGTTAGCAGGAATATCCAAATATTTATTTGTGCTTTATCTTTCCCATAAAACTGCACACCCCTCTAAACTTGCTAATATTTAACATCAAAAATAGTATTTTAAAAGAAGAGTAATGAATTTGATGGCTGGTTTATTTTTTTTCCCTTCCAGAGCAAGAATTTACTCTTTGAAAAGATCAGTGGTGGTCCAAAAAGAAGAAAGAGGGTAACTATTGGAATCCTTTTTTGCCTTGTGTAATCTAGAGAGAATTAAAATCATATTGTTGAAATGAAGAGTTAATCTAATACATTCATATTATACCTTAGATAATGTGTGAAGTCAGGGAATCTCTGTGATAAATTACTACAGCCAGCTTCAAGACTGTACACTGGGTACAAGATTTATTTCCCTTAACAGCCTTCTACTTTCAGAAGATGCACTTCTATGTAGAACATTAACTATAAAAGTTCGTATTGTCTGTGTTTTAAAATTGATCCTATCTGCATAAAACCATTTACAATTATTTAAATGTCTCTAAAATAAAATGTAAAAGTTCCCTAACAAATATATTAGTAAATTTAATTATCACTGTCTATGCATGTGAATATGTTTTTTGGGTGGAAATGACACTAAAGTGGTTCTTTAGCAAAGTTTATCTTGGATGAAACTTCCATCTCTATGTCCCACTTGCTTGAAAGACAAAGATGACTGGGCTGTCATTGTTCTGCTCCTGGAACAAAGAAGGCAATCCACGTATCACAGAGAACCTCTGCACAATCTGTCTCACTACAATCTCTTTTTTGGTAGCGTCAGCTTTTCTTTTATAAAAAAAAGTCGTTTTCAGGCAGAGTCAGAGTCTTTAGCTTTGCTGCTGGTGTACTGTTTTTCTAAAAAGTCTAGCTCTCTGCCAGAAAGTAGCTTTTTAAAATATGACAGCACAGTTTATACTGCAAATGAAGTAAAATTAATTCAAAATAGCAAGCGTAAGTGAAGATTATTTATTTATTTAACTCTCAAACTTCTAGTCTTTGCCAGAAAGGGAGAAGATAAGTTGATTTCTTACAAATTCACACATCACTGGCAATCAACACTGTTCAACCATGAGTAATGATCCGACCTGATCTGAGTATCTGCCTCCTGCTTACTTTTGATTTTTGAGTTTGTTAGTGGAAAAGGAAAAAGGGTAGACACCTGATTTTAATTTTTAAGTTTCGTGGAATATTTATTAATAGCTAGAACAACATGTTAAAGTGGAACTCACGCAATATATACACGAGAGAAAAAAACAAAAAAAAGAAAAAGACTTTCTATCTGCGAGATGACTGATATAATTGATTACAAAACAAAAAATTGCTGGAGACATGAGAGCTACATGGTCAAGGGTAGCCCAGAATTTTGAGGATGAAGATTCAGTGTCTTCCTTTGCAGCAGATTTATTTTGCTAGCACGGGCATGTCACCTAATGGTAAATTCATTAGAATTTAAAGTATTTTAGAGTAATACTGTAATGATTACTAATGCTTTAATGAACACTTTATCAGCAGAAGGGTAACCTAGGGGTGTCAGCCGCAGCGTGTATTTTTCCAGAAAGCTAAACATCTACTCGATTCCACTCCTGCCTTCTGTACTCCCTGCCACTCATCCATGCTCTTCTGCATAGACATAGAGTTTCAGAATCTTGCAACAAATTGGTCTTTCAGGTCTGATTGTCCCCATTTTAGCTAAACTAAGTCCTACGGAACCATGTAGGTAGTAACTCTGTTGTGTCCATGCAATGCTGTAGTGTAACAGTCACAGCGGCACTACTGAGGTCTAGAAAACCACATATTCTAAATATGCGTTGCATATTCATGTATTTACATGTATGCATATAAATACACGTGCAAGCACATATACACATACTCAGTACATACAGCCAAGGTGTGTACTTACCATTTGCTACTGTGTTATTTTTTTTGTAGCACTGGTAGCGCAAGACAAGGAAGCCTACATGACACCTAATTTTAATTAGCAATCTTCCCCTTTTTTACATTTCTATGCATGAGCCAGAATATAATATAATATAATATCCTGAAGTGTCAGGAGCGCTTCTGTAGTCCCGAGTCACATCGCTGTGGGCTCGGAGCTGTGCACAAAGGTGCTCAGGAACTTGCATTGCTTTGAATTCTGCACAGCTGCATAGGATTAAATATTTTTTTAACAAATCAGCCGAAATATTTTACATTATATTTTGTTTTCTTTTGTCTGTTGAGAAGGATTTACATTTTTATGTAGTCTCATTCCCTTCTACTTTATTTCAAAAAGTAGCAAACAAGTACCATTCCAAAAAAAAGACCAATTAATCTTCCTAAGAATCTAAAATAATTCCTAGAAGTTTATGCAACAGTTGAATTTCACTAAATTAACATTAAACAGAACTTCTTTAAACAAACACAAACAAATCATTTACATATGTCTTATTTCTAACAATTTAAAGCATTAAATTAGAGTTAGTTTATTTTCAAGGATTTTTCCACATTCATTTCTGGTTCTTAATATTTTTATGTTTTCACTTGCAGCAGGCAAAACACTCAAAAACCAACAGAAGTAAGGAAAAGGACTGCTCTGTGCTATGATTAAGTATTAATGATAGCATCCACAAAACTGGAGAAACCCAAGGGCTTAAACTTGAAGGCAGACAAACCCCAAATCTTTTCCAGAAATTCAAGAAATACTTGGGATATTTGAAAATAAACATTTCATGCCTATTTTGAATGCCTTTTTTTTGTTGCTGTTTAGTTTTGTTTCCTAAGTTCTGGTGAAAGAACCACAGAAATATCTCAAGAAAAGTAATTTCTGTAACACAGTCAGCCTGACAAGAATCAAGAGATACCAGAAAATTTTCATTCCTCCAAAGTTTCTCCTTAAGCAAACAATTTTTATGTAATCAAAAACCTAGAAATTTTGTCTCTATCTGTGAAGGAGAAAGTATATACTTGAATTTTGTTTATACAGACAGTGTAAGAGGCCAGAAACCAGGTGTAAATGATATTTAATACTGAAGTGCCACTAAACTGCTTGCTATTTGTAAATAGGGTAAATACATTTTATTCCATTGATATAGACGAAAATTCAAGCATAGACCTTCTATATGTTACTTCATCTGCAATCTCCAAACAGTTTTGAGACAGGATCTGTTCATCTTCAGCCTCACATTGTGCTGCTTGCCTAGTGCAAAGTGAAGTTAAACCCTCTCCAGGGATCTTCTTTCCAGCATTCCCTTGTTCTGGCAGTGGTATGAGAGCCATTTTCTATGCCAAAACCTTGCTTGGCTCTGCTTTTGTGCCAGTTTTTTTATCTCAGCATCAAGAGAGGAAGCAAGGAGGAGTTTCCTGGAGAGGAGATGGGCTGAAGAAGAGACTGTGGTCAAAATGGTTTGGTGGTCTCTAACTTGTCTCTCAGCATAATGTTCATCAGCATCTAGTGATTTAAGCTAAATCTTACCTGTACTTCTCTAGCAAGTTCTGTCCTGCCTCAAGAATTAGGAGTTAGATCTGCTGCGGTTTCTCTGCTGAGCTGGGGAAAGGGGATGTGGAGCAAAAAGGCAGTATTTAATTCAGATTGTCCTATATTCTTGCTAGTCCTCTTTCACTGGTATTCCTTTCAGTGGATTGAATTAAATTCTTGCACCAAAAAAAATTGTGGAAACAAAACAGTTTTAGATTTAATCCCTGGAAGCAATTTTTTTTTCCCAGTCTGCAAGTATTTGACAGAAAAGAAATGCATAAATACATCTACTAATCCTAGCTACCTTTTATATGTTTCCCTGTTTCTAATAAGTTTAAATAATTTTAAACTTTTTCAGAGTGTGAACCCCTATCTGCAAGGACAGCGACTGGATAATGTTGTAGCAAAGAAGTCTGTTCCACAGTTTTCAGATGAAGACAAAGGTCCTGAATAAGTAGAGTAAAAATGAAAGATGAAAACTCATTCCATCCTCTGCTAGATTGTAATATTGCTTATACATAATCATCTATGAAAATCCTTGTGAATGGCAGCATGCTTATTATTTATACAACTGTAGATGAAAAACAGCTGTATTTATAACAGTATGTTCTAGATAACAAAAATATGGTTCTGCTTTTTGTTAAGTTACGGTAAAAGGACATTTCTGTTGTTTTTATTTTAGTCATGGAGCAAACTTTAAAAATGTTAGTCATTTTAATAGCTAACGTGAGGTAAATGGTCCTAATGAGCAGCTTGTAAATAGGAAGACGAAAAAAATTCCCAGTCTGACTCCAACATTTAATCTTAAATGTTAGTATGTTTGACACATGAAAATTACAGTTTTATGTTTTGTTCACAAATATTGTTACTTAGCAAAGACAAAGTATTTATTTTACGAGAGAATTTTGGCTTTTGGTCCATTTTAATAAACATTTAAGCAATCTACAAGGTTTGCGAAGTGACATTTCCAAAATATTTCAGAGGCTCATTTGTCTCTGTTATTGCTGTGCAAATTTAAAAATTAAAGAACTGCTTTTTGACTCTATTCACTGGAATATTTTTTCTTGTTAGTTTTAGTCATTCCATGCCCTTAACTTGCCTGAACACTTGCACATCTTTCTTCTTTATCAATGGAAATGTTATGTGGAATCTCCCCCACTGTTCTTTGTCTTAGTAACAGCAGAATTTGTGCATTTTAACGTTCCTAAATTATTCATCCAGGGGATATTATAAGTGAAGTTGGAGACATTTGTCTGTGTTAATAAGGTTGTATCAGCAACCTCTGAATCTAAATCCAAGTTATGAAGGTCACTACAGTTGATCTGAAAAATTATGCTACTCTAATAACACTGGTAGCTATCACTGCCCTTGAAGTTGTTCTGGGAAGCTTAAATTGCCTTTTTGCCCCTAGGAGATTGAAGAGCTTTATATTCCAGAGTTGTCCCTTTCTGAAAGAGGAGAATATAAAATTACCTAATTTTTTTTTTATTTTCAGAACACATCTGAATATTTAAAGCCATGTGCATGGAGCATTGTAATTATAGAAAGGAGCCTTAATTTACAGCTTTGAACTTGAAATCTGTGGAAAAAGAAGTAGTTTCCTTTCCAGTCCTACAGAAAGACACAGTAAAATAATGATAACCCCCTAGGAAAAAAAAAAAAAAAGACACTGAAGTTCCTTGCCACATTAGAGATTAAAGTTAACAGGATGGCACAAAAATGACTGTCAATAGCATTTGCTTTTTTTGTCCCACCACTTGGTAATAAATTATGTATGTAGAGAGTCAGCCCTCTTATGTCATTTATGGTAGATTGTGAAACTCTGTAACATTTTAAGATGAACTATCACGTCTTTCATCATAGTTCCTTCTTTAAAAAAATCTGGAAGAGAAAACTAAATAGTATGTAATGCAGTGGGGTTTATATTCACAGATGACACAAAACTGAGGAATTTCTATGAATCACAGAGCTGCCTCCTACTGGCCTGGAACAGGATGGGAGCAAGTCATGTAACAGAACTTGTAATCTCTGCTCCTTAAGCTTACTCTTTTTATCTGCACTCCTGCTTAGTCTTCACCCAGGTATTGAGAGTTGAAGAACTGCAAAGGTTGTCTCCAAAACCAGCAGTAGGTATATATATATGTATTGGCTCTGTCCTTATTGGCTCCAGTAAAATCTATTTTAATTCCAAAAATGAAGCAACCATAATGGCAATTAATTCTATTTTTTTAAGCTCTTATCAAGGACCAGTACATAGTAAAAGGAAGTATGTACAGTAAATAGGGGGCTTAAAAGGAGAGGGGCAAAGAAGCATTTTTTGCTTAATGGTATCAGTGATCCCACGTCTAATTTCTTGAAGCACTTTAGGTCACTACACTCTTTGTAGGGATGTTGTGATAATCCAGAACAGCAAACTGGCCAGAGCATGGATCCCTGGATGCTGCCTGTGACCCAGGTGGGGCCAGAGGAGCCGTCCTCCTGTGCATGATAGAACTGCATAGTGCAGACAAAGGAAAAACATCACAATTCAGAGGTGATTTTGTCTTTAAATGCAAGCAAAAAAACCCCCAAAACCTTTAGATTACACAAAATGGTGTGTCTTATAAGAAGTGTGTGCTGGAAGAAGTCAAATGCATGGTGGTGAGCAGCTGTCTACTGAGTCCATCCGGCAGCTTGAGTGTTTCACCAGGAAAACTCAGTAGAACTATTGTGAAATTTTAATAATTTCACAGCTCTTACACCACGATAATGAGATTCATTATTCTAATTTCAGTTTCATAGTAGCTGTCTTACTGTACTGGGATTGGTAGTCCCATGTTGATTAAAAAAAAAAAACACAAAAAAAACCCCAAGAAAAAAAACCACAAAACCCCCCAAAAAACCCAAAAAACCTCATCCCTCCTACTTCTCCATCAAGAGTCCTAACATGTATATGTAGTTTTTATAAAGAATCATCTTTCAGAATCACTGAGTAAAGATGCCAACTATCTCCTCACTTCATCAAACCAATAGATAAAAGAATCTAAATAGCTGCACAGCTCTTGCAGATGTAATTGCCCGTTATGATTTTTTACATTTATGATGCATGTGAGTTAATAAGCATGTCTATTGATACTGTTGTTTAGAATTTTCATTAAATTAAAACCTTTTTAGAGTATTTTGAAACCCGCAACTGTGTTAAATACCTCTGACGTATTTGAGACAATGTCCTTGAAAGAAGCTATACAAAATAAAGTGTATTGCCTTGCAACATTGGTTTTGTCTGGTAAAGAAATATTTATGACCCTGGTTTAAAAAAAGCACTGTGTAACTGATCATATTATAGTATTTGATGTGTGACACAAAACTTACTCTGGGGGTGTAATGTGTGTATGTGCACACACACACACACTAACATGCACTTTTTAAAAGATAATATAATCTGATAATAAACTCACTAATGAAGAACATAAATATGTTAACCCACAGAAGAAAGTAATAGAAAAATGTTTAGTGAATTACTAAGGAGGATAAATAATGATATGCTTCTATATACTGGCACATTTGCATTCACAAAACCATGCTGCTGATCTATTCAACAACTCATCAGCAACCCAAAGAAACTTGGAAATAGTTCCAGGAATTTGATGTCAGAGTCCCAAGAGTCACTTACAGGATTGCAAGTAAAGATATCTGAAGCTTATTTTATGAAAATATGATTAAAAGTATCTTCATCTGTTAAACTGAAGAAAGGCACAGGCAGAAAGATGACTACTAAGTCAAATAAGTTTTTGGCTTTGTTGTGGAAAAAGTATCACTCAAGCCCCTTTGTTTCAAAATGTCAGTAGCTGAGGATGAAGACAGGTATTCTTTTGATGATGAAGAGGAGACTTGAATCCATGCCCTCAAACCAGGCCTCTAACCAGTAGCTTTGTGGAAGTGTTGAAAAGACTTTGTTTTCATTTTCGTACTGTACAAAAACTAATTTTTTAACATGTACATTTGTTGGAAAAAGCCAGTAGTAACATCAGCCCCAAACAAATTTTCTGGCCTGTTTGCTGGTAAGCTCACTAAACCAACTCTGACCTCATTTGTAATGCTCTAACATTTGTAATGTAATTTTTTTATGCAATTACTTTTTTTTTTTTTATACACAGATGAGCAATG
The DNA here is from genome assembly GCA_036023395.1 of Myiotriccus ornatus. NCBI lineage: Eukaryota > Metazoa > Chordata > Aves > Passeriformes > Tyrannidae > Myiotriccus > Myiotriccus ornatus. Next base: position 32,202,724 of record JAYRBT010000177.1, on the reverse strand, counting down.
TCTGGGTCTGTAGGACAAAGAGTTCAAAGATAACTTGTCAGTCAAAGTCAAAGTCACATTCAGATTTATGGAAGAAGGGGAAGGTAGGAAGATTCAGAACATGCTACCACAACCCCACAAAAATTTGAAATGTCCAAGGAAAGTACAGTTTCACATGAACCACAGGGGAAATTAGTATGTTCACTATTTTATTAGCTAAGTGTGCTTGAGGTAAGATTTAAGGTACCTCTCCATCCAAGTCAGAAACAATCAGGGCCATCAGGGAAAGAGAGGACATTATCTCCAATTTTGAGACACCTAAATCCAGTGTTTCAGGCTAATGGAACCGGCAATTAGATTGACCTATATTTCTGCCATGCTTGATACAAATAGGATGGCAATCCAATACGCCCTAAAGGAAAGACATCAACAGTAAAAACCAAAAAGAACATATTGACTCCATTGCCACATGGATACATATGCATACACTCAAAAATTTACTTTTGTTTGAAGACATGCAATTACCTTCAATACACTTAAAAAAGAATCGTATTCAAGAATTATCTCAAATAAGAAGTCTTCTTTTTAAATAAAAAATTACTGTGTCTCTTAAAAGGTCTGCTTGTTTGTGGTGCCGAGAGTCAGTGACAGATTCCAAACATGAGCAAAGACAAGTTCCCTTGAAGGGTTCAGCCACTGATAATTAGCTGCTTACATGCAGACTAAATGAAAACTAAAAGGAAATGTAGGTGAAGGAAGTGGAATTGCCATCATGAAGGGCCCCATGAATCACAAATGGAGCTGACTAGCACAGGATTGGGTCCTAAGCCAAGATTTTCATATACAAGAGAGTGAAATGCTCAGATGAACCATTTTCCAAGTACACTCATGGTCCATGTCTGCCACGCTCGAGCCTTTTGCTGTTAGGTGAAAAGTGGCATTGAACTCCAGTTCATCATCCTAATTTACCATGAGAAGGAAGCATGTATTTTCAGTTCTCATGTTCACTTTATTTATGATGCCAACTGCTTTGCTGTGATTACATGAATTCTAATGCTTGGAAGAGCCTCTAGCCATGTGTTCAACACATGGGAGCATAACAAATGTTAAGTAAGAGTGTCATGGCAGTAGTGTTACCAGTTGGAATTAAAAGATCTTAAAAAAAAATCCTGTTTGACTATCAAGGTCTATATTTTATGTGGGGCAGAGGTAGCGATGGTAGGAATTGAGAATGGCTTTAGACTTTAAAGATTAGGTAAATCTAAGCACCTCTTTTTATTCTTTTCTGTAGTTCCTGTTAACAAAACACATGGAATGCAACTCCTAATGCAATGCATGGTTGTCTTTTACATTTAATCACTATGTTTCCTCATCCTACTCTTCTCTCCAAGAAAAACAGTAGTAGGAGTCAGTGGCTAAATTTCATTGTAGACTGAGTGAGGCAAAGGAGAAAGCACAGAGAAAAGTAACGTGCTATTTGCTACTAGCCTCAAACTCTTTCTCATTCCCTAACCAGTGTCATTCATTTAGAGACTATTAAATGTATAAAGGGGGCCACTTTTCTGAGAGCCACCGATGATCTCCATTAGAGATGATAAGGGGTTTTAGGTCTGGGCATATTTGTTAGATTACAGAAGGTGCATAAGACTTTGATGCTGAATTGAATCTCAGCCTCTTTTAATTAGTTCTTTATTCTGAAAAACAAAAAATGCCACCAAAATCCTAGCAATTCTTCAGTGCAATATATACATTCTAATGCCCCAAAGTCCTCTAAAAGTGGCTGAAATTCAAGTGGAATAACCCCTATGGTGAAATGTGGTCCTGATTCCTCAACCCAATAGAGAACATCTTTCTACACTGAGAAATAAAATAGCACACTGTGACATTTTGTATTTCTAAGTGGACAAAACAGACATGAAAGAACAAGTCAGGCCATCCAGAGAAACACTCATACTTCACCACTGGTTAATTTTTTCCCTTTCTTTAAACAACACTGCAAAGAGTGACTAACTCAATTGCAAAACTTTGATTCCAACAGGTAGTTGGCTGTGAGATTTATGGGCTTGAAAGCTGCATTACTGCAACTGAAGTAAGAAATCTATTTTTAATGCTCAAATGATCAAATTACTTAAATCAGTTATGATTATTTTTTAAGGTCTTTAAAAATCATTGTTATGATAAGGACGGCTGTCATAGTTTGTGCACAGACTCTGGCTAGTGGTTAAGTTCCCAAACAACTCTACCACTCAGCTGCCTCAGGAGTCTGTGCATGTGTGGGTAATGTATGTGTGCAGAGTTAAAAAAGCAGAAAAGTATGTCCTGCCTCTGATTCCTTACAGCTTTCTCTTGCTACTCCCGCAGTGTCTCCAGCTTTGTTTCAGCCTTTATTATGGTTACTGGTCTGAAGCTATGGTGTCTTGGAAGACTTGTTTTTAGGGACTTTCACGAATGCAAAATCATCCAGCATGTAAGCAGTAGGTGCCAGAATGATACACATTTCTTTCCATTTAAAATACATTAATTATTTTCCGCTTTAGTAGTTGAGGTTATTTTCTGATTTCTAACAATAGTGGCCATTTTCTGCTGTGTTTTGACGTTCTGAACAGCAACTTATAAGCCTTTAAAAGAATAAGAATTGTCCACAAACTTAAAGATAAGACCTTCATAGGTATCCCATAAAATACCAGTTCCTTGTTAAAACCCACTTTGTATCTATTTCGTTGTGTATCTGGAGGTTCTTGATCTGGAGGTTTACAAGACTGGGAATTATTTCCAATTAAAAGATGGGTGAACAGTTGCAAAGAGGTTGAGGGCTGACTTCACTAAAGGCCGAAGTACCCACAGTTGGACTTGTGTCCAGTGCAAACATCAAAGTCCAAGCACATGCTCCTCAAACCTTGACTCCCCTTCCTGATTCCTTAGGTAGCTAAAGGCTATACACAACTATGTTTTCTTGTAATCATGTACCTCAGGGGCCTGAACTTCTACTTCTGTGCATGCCTAGGACTGTTTGAAACTTGGTGAACCTCTCTCAGTCCTAAACCTAGCCTGAACCCACAAACCTGGCAATTCCTCCCCTATATCCCCTGAGGAACCAGCCTGGCAATTACTCACCTCACACATGTCTACAGGAGCAGGCATTGCACAAAATACCACAGCAGACATAGACAGTTTAATTAAAAAAAACGGTGTCTGTGAGAGGTATGGCAAAAGAATCAAAGCGCTAATGACACCAGAGAGGGAGATTGAGAATGAACACAAATATGTCATCTAGTGGTTCAGAGGGCAGGCTGAACACAAGGAAGGACAGAGTAACACCTGGGCTCTAGCTACTTCTCAAGTAGTGTTTGGATAGCTAGGCAGACACTTGATGAAAATACAAAAGTAGTCTGAGAGCATGGCAAAAACAAGACAACCATGCACCCCCATCCTTCACAGTAGATGGGTAATTTTGGCTCCCTATATTACTTGCTTCTTGAATTGTTGAGCAGTCTCAGCAGGAGAGGTACAGAGTCCTCTCATACAAATGGGCTCAAGCCTCAGGGCTAAGAGGCTGCACCTCTGGAGGTGCAGGTTTGCACGCCTCCAGTCAATAGATAGACACCACAACCTTCTCTTTTCTGACTCCTGAAACAACACCAGCTTTCTTTCGCTCACTTCTAATGTATTGTTTTTTCAGGAAAGTTAGATGTATTTAGTTGCTATCCAAATTATTGGAAGAATGTTACATTTAGCAAGACTTGGAAACTAGCAAAAGTTAATTTGTTTGACTGCATTCTTTATTCTAGTAACTTAAAAATATCTTTAGATCATTTTACATCTGTTGAAAAGGAAGCATTTAAAAATCCCACTTTGTTACTCACTGTTAGTGTTCCAGTGACGAATTTGATCTTGCTATCATTGTCATGTATGGGATTTGCTGACAAAGAGCTCCAGTGAGCCAAAGGGACCCTGTTAGTGTTGCTAATACAGCAACTCCTTATAGCAATATGTGTCCTACTGTAAGTATTTTCAGCACCAAAGCTAAGGCACAATCTTTTTCTTCACTTCATCACAAATAATTCTGTTCAATGTGTTTTCAGGCAGAATTTGCCCTATTAAAAAAAACAGGGCCAAATACTAAACGGGTTTCCAGAGCTTTTCCATAAGCTGGTGACAGTACAGTCAAAGCTAAGAGGGATCTGGACCCCAGATCAAACAACCAATTTGACTGGAAAGACTAAAACATAAAAGTACTTGGTCTTACAAAGTACTTCCCCAAATTAGAAACAAAGAAATCACATTTCATTATGGTGGCTTATTTTTCTACCTGAGAAGAATTTTGGTTAGACCTGACTGCAGTAGACACTTCCCCCTAATGCACAGAAGCTTTGGAAACAAATCACCCTATCCCCACCAGATAAAAAAGTGCTTTTTGCCTCCAGATACCCTGTGCCCTCAGATGGATTTATTTCCACTAGTTACATCAAGATAAAACCCACTGCATTTTGTTTCTTGTATGCTTTTACTTCATAATAGCTTTCTCAGTGTAAAAACTTCAGCCTACAGGAAAGGCATATTCAAAAGAACTCATAAATTCTGAATCCAAGAATATACTATATTAAAAAGGAGGGTTCCTACTTTGCCTTGCAGTGCAGGAGAATACCCTGTTCATTTCTGTTTTCTCTTTTGTCAGGTCAGAAGAACAAGAAATGGCTACAATGATTTTTTCCTCTTCTTTTTTTCGAATGTGTCTGGTAACTTTGGTGATGCCAGCTTCCAAAGACTCTTTCACCTTAAGTGTTCTAGGATATTTTTCAAAAGGAAAACTGTTAATTTTTTTTACTATGAATTCATGTGCTCATTTTGAAACCCTTACAAGAAATAATAATACCTCCTTCGCAAGGAGTCTTAATTCCATTTGGTTAAGAACCAAACAGCCTCACCACAGTCTGATCTGAAGTGTAATTGATTTGATCACTTTCAATTTGACTTCTTCACTTACGTTCTTAGTGCATTAAGACTTCCTGGGGAGGGGAAAGAAAACTGTTTACATTTTTAGACTTTTTACAAGTGCATCCAAAAGCTCCAAGTGTTTGGTGCCTGATTAATTACAAACTCCTAAAGGACTGCTCCCAGTCCTATTTACAGAATCTCTTCTAACATCAAGTGACTTAACACTTTCCCAGGTACTTTGAAATGCGTGTTCTTTGTGTGTGGGGTGGGGGGAATCATTTAATCAAACAGCCAATGAAAGCAGCTAGTGCAGAATAGCTGGGCACTGTGGTTAGTCCCAGAATTTAAGATGACAGCTCTTCCATGGCTCTGAACAGCTCTACAGAAAGGGAAGAGTGATGTCTGTTGTAGCTTGTTTGCAGAGTAAAATAAAAGGACTTGAAAAATGCTAATTAGAATTCAAGATAATGTAAGAAAGGGAAAGATCAATGAGTAATATTTAACTGTCCTTAGCCAAACAGGCTAAACAGGATATTTATGACAAGGAAACAGAAGAAGTAAAACAGAGCAGTTGTTGGAAATATCAAGAAAAGAGATTTGGCCCCAGGCTCGCCTGTATAGTTTCCCAGAAGTGATTTTTTTTTTTTGGCAATTTTTAAGAGAGTAAATTTTTGGTAACAAGACAGACAAAAAGTAGACTATTTTTGTATTTTATTATTATTGTATTTTTAATTCTTAAGTTCATAAAGTTTAGCATTCTAATATGCACATCAACTAGAAAGTCCTTTAACAGGGGAAAGAGGTATATATAAATTATTTTTAGGTCTTTTAGACTCAAGTCTCTGGATTGTTGTGTGTGCTTTATACACTCTGAATAGTCCCACTGAAAGCAAAGTCAAGCATCTGGACAAAAAAAGTCCCTGCAGGATTCAGATCCAAATCTAAGTTTAGCAGAAAAATGAAGTCTGTGCACAAATCCACCTTTCTTACCAAAGCACTTATGCGTATAGTTAAAATGTTATATAAGTCAACCAACAGTTATTTAGGTATAGACAACTGCTTAAACACTTCTTTGTCTGCCTTTAGATTTTTTTTTTTTGGTCCACAAGAGTGAAAACTTGGCTTATTCACTGGAATAAGTGAATAATATTCACTTTTTTTTTTTTGTTTGGGTTTTTTGGTTGGTTGGTTAGGTTTTTTTTGGTGTTTTTTTTTTTTTTTTTAATTGGGGAGAATTACAGAAGTTGAAAGGCCTTCTTCCTTATTAAAAGGATTTAGAAATTTCAAAATGTATGTATTTAAGCATGTAGACACAAAAGAGGTGAAAGTTTAAAAAAGTATGTTTCATCTTCCCAGATTAAGTGGAACTCTCAACTTCTCTTATAAATTCCTTATTTCATGGGAAGTTTGGTACCCAATTAGCTTTAAAGATTTAGGCCAAAATTATTCTGTCTCCTTTGAAAACTCTGTTCGCTACAGCAGTTTTATACGTGGGAAAACAGAGTCAAAAGAAAACCAGCAGGAGTGAATCAAGGTAAAGGATGAAGAAGGGACAATGCACTTGCACCTCTTATACCTCTTCTTTTTGATGTAGAGACCATCTAAATAAAAAATGTCAGTGAGAAGACTTTGGTTTCTTCCCACCTGCATTAGTATTTATTCTGAGAAGTGAAATAACTGATGCTGAAGCAGTACAACTGTTTAGCAGAGTTCTTTCCTTCCTGTAACACAGCAGTCATTTTTTATGACACTGGATTTCAAGTATAAAATGCAAAAATTCTACACAATTTTGTTAATAAGTTGTTGGCTCAGACAAAAAAATTGGGCTTCAGCTCTTTCATTCCTGCAAAGCTACTTTTTTATCTGGTATTCTGCGTTACATAGATATTGCCAGGAAAAGCAAAAAGAACAGGTAAGATTTCCATTTTGAAAGGAGGGCAATGTGATATTAAAAAAACCAAAAACCAAAAAAACACCCAACCCCCAACAAACCAAACAAAAATAAAAGCCTTGCAAATCTTCTTACATACTAAAATAGCTCTGTTGCCTCTCTTACTCTTTTTTTGTTTCACTACAAACGTCAGTGGCACAGTCAGGAGAAAAGCCTAGATCTCGTGGGTACCTGCTATCTACCTTACCTGCTAGACCGACACTGTACGTTCTGTAGGTGTTGCACAGAAGGCCGCACAGGTAACACTGAGGTACAGGTGGTCACACAACAACAAACTGCCTTCCATCACTGCAAGAAAGGAGTAAAAGGGACTACTTTGCCAGAACTGTGTAAGAGACATCTGTGCATGTCAAAAAGAGTAATTTGTCTAAGACGTTGGGATGCAGTAAGGTGTAAGAAGGTAGTCTTTTACTTTTGCAGTAAAACTGGAAACTGTATTTTGTAGCCATCATATCCTTGGAATGAAATATGTATGTGAATAATACATTGAGCTCCTTAGATGCCTCTTTTCATAATTCCCAGTTACAACTTCAGACTGTTAGGACTTCTTATGTTCATACAACCTCAGTTTGCTTAGCTAAGTCACTTGTATCATGTTGCTCCAGAGGTGCCATGAAAGCAAAGAGTGTCAGCAAACACCTCCTACAGCTTCAGGAGACAGAAGAAAGAGGAATTTTTCATGGGTGTTTTATGGCTTTCATTTTCTTGGTAAATTCTTTTATCGTCATCAAATACATAAGATGCATCAAAAAAAATTGTGAAAGGAGTTATATAAAAAGGTTAGCTTGACAAATGGTATTTCTTCATTCGGCATGAAAGTTTATATTTGTCCAGCAGTCAAACTTCATCCTAATAGAATAAGCTTTTCTAAATCACTTCTGAAAAAATAGTCACATATGGATTCTATTATGTATGTAGGTATTTTGAGGCCACAAAACATATTTTTTGTTCTATGCCTGCAGCACACAGCAGAGTGGAATGCTAGGGGGTGACCATGTCTCCTAGATGTGATGACTACAAGCCTACAACCTGACTTTACACACATTATATGCTAACCAAGAAAGCTTTTCAAGCATACCAGGATATCATACTTTTCAGAGCAGAATCCCAGACTTAAAGCTTTTCTCTCTAACTCCTTTTTTCTTTTGATGTCCAATATCTTATTTCTGAAGATTTGGGAATTATTGCTAGAGCAAGCAGTATTTTGAAAATAAAAAAAATAAAATATTTAGTTCTAAAAAAAAACCCCAAACCATCCCCAAAACAAGCATACTTAATTTTCTCTCATTCAACTGATGGAAATCCACACATTAATATGCTGATGTTCTGTCAACATAAATCTAAAATACTGGGGTTTTTTCAGTAAGTACGATGTTATCAAAATCTTTCTTGTCATTCTGTGTAGTGGAGCCTCCATCACAGAGACATTAATTCTAAAACACAAATAAGATTAGAAATCGTTAATTAAACAGAATTTTACCAAAGTGAAGCACAATTTCAAACTTGATTTTCTAATAGATTTTGTGAGAAATTCAACTCAGTTCAGACTAACCTCAGTCTTTTTTCTGGTATTATCTCATGTGGCTTGATATGAAGTTCAGTGCTACTTAAATGAGCCACAGGGAACTGGATTCTTCGAGTATCAATTCTTTTCTATGACAAAACATATAGTCTTCTTCCCACGTATAGCAAAGAAGCTCAAACACCTGGGCAAGAATGTAGTGATGGACCATTTCCGTGCATGGCCCATCCAACACACACTACATATTATCTTGCTTATGCCCCAAGTAATGAATAACTTCTGAGACACTGCTTGTCTTGGCCATCAAGTCAGGAAGATAGCAGTGTACGCCACCAGAAGCTCAACAATATCCCACACTAAAGATATAGGATAAAGATATCCCTCATCTCTGAGGGAGAGAATGTACCGCAAAATTTGTTTCTGAAACCAGACATCTCTGTAAGGCACACATCTTGCGTCACATCACATAACAAACTTTATAGCCTCACACCTCCACTGGACAGCTTCAAACCCCCTGAGGATGGCAGGTGGCAAGCAGCAGACTGCAGTGGAAGTCAGTGTTTGCTTCTAGCCATCTTACAAGCTCAATCAGAAAAGTTATTGTTGTGTTGGTGAGATAAATTCTTCCTTCACATTTCATTCCTTTATTTTCACACGTTTTCACAGGCACCACTGGAATTTTAAGGAGGAAAAAACACATAAAACTTCACTATCTCTGTATTAAAAAGAAGCTGAGACACACTGGTAGGTAGGTATATAGGTGCATACATTCACATTTTCTCCTTTAAAATGCATGAATAGAGTGGCTTGGCAATAGTCTTCTTGAATGTTACCAACATCTCAAGTGACTGTGATAAAAAAAGCACTTAGAACATTGAGATTTTGTCATCAATGGTTGAGTATTATGTACCCCCTTAGGTTTTTCTCTGTAAATTAGTGCCAGATTTATAGCCCTGTAAACCAAGGTCCTTTCTCTGTTTAGCAGTACAGCTCAAAATAACAAGTAAGGCAGTTCAGATGTGCCCTGTCTCTGTCGGACAGCTTGCCTTACTTCTGACCTGGAGGAACTCATCTAGAAGTGAGAGATATTGGTTTTCTAGGTATATTAGGGCCAGCTCTCAGCTGTCACAGATCAGTTACATCTCCCTGAAGTCATTATAAACTATTTCAATTTACTAAAGAAGAGGATCTGGCCCCTATGAGTCTTTGACTTCTCTGCAAAAGCTTTTAATAAGGTGCCAACTGTCCTGGCAGTGAGGATATATTGAGTAGCACTCGAAGTTAGCAGTAGCAGACAGGAGCTCAGCCCAACAACATTTTTCTCTGCAAGAATTAAGTACAGCACTTCTTTTAAGCTTACACAATTCTTACTGTTCCACTAAAACAAAGAACAACTCACACAGTGAATACCAGCAAGAAATGGGAGAGGAAATTAAAACAAAAACAAAAACAAAAACAAACAAACAAAAAAAGCCCAACAAAACAATAGCAAGCGGATGGTTGAAATCAGTCAGGTTCACAGTACAATGCACACTGCTACTACTCCATGACATGGAAGCTCTTCATCTAAACCTTTCTCACAAAAACATGCAGACTCCCACAGGCCTCTTTAATACTAAATAATTACACAACATCTCTCTGTCAGTATTGCAGCTCCAATTAGCAGCACTGGTGAGCATCAACAGAATTTCAAGTGTGGATAAGGAAGAAGTATTTCCCTTTAAGCACTGGGTCCTTTTTTAACCAGTCTTTGGTTGGGATCTGACCAGCACAGCCGAACCTTTGGAGTAACTGCAGGGAATATTTTTTTAAAGACTCCAGCAGAAATAAAGAATACAGTCTTCCAAGCTGGAAATTATCTGGATACCTGATGTTAAAGAAAGAACAATGAGGAAAATGACGTCCTTTGCCTGCCTCTCTCAATCACAAAGAAACAAGAATAGATACAAATGTTTCTTCTTTTTTGACAAATCTATTTATTTATTTATTTATTTATACCTTCAATCAGTTCAAGAAAGCAGATCCGGCTGCAATTATTTACCTTGTTGGTACCCAAGTGGTTTATTTTTGTGAATGAACAGATAAATGCTTGCAGGAATAATTCTAATTTCCAACTGACAAAGAAATCTTAACACTTGTCTTGCTGGACCCATGCAGTTAGTGTTTACCTGAAACACTGTGTGGATTAAGCTGAGAGAAAGAAACCAGATGAGAAAATATGGTGTAGGACATTCAACTGCAAGAAATGAAGATGGTTCTTGAGGAGGGAACAGAGCTTCCACACCTGGAGCTGCTTCTTGAAGTGTTTCTTAGTTTGCTTTAAGTCAGAGTGAGATCAGCTCCAGATCACCAGCTCTGGCTAGATGACAGTAAGGCATTAAGTGGACATACCCACTCTGCCATAGATGCCCAGAAGTATCATCTAGAAAAGTCAATGCCAGAGTGGCAGGTAAATAACATCACAGAAAAATACAGCAGAGAGGCAGGTTGCCTGCCCAGAAGCACATGCAGAGCCAGGGCCAACATCATGCACCACAAGGAGCTCAGGGTAACTGCAGAAAACACCTCCTACAGCACCAGTCAAGTGGTCAGACCATTGCCCTGGGGAAGGCGCAGCACAGAGCAGCTCCCCAGCCTGTCTCCAGGGCTGGTAGTCAGAGTGAGAGAGAGCAGATAAGAAGTGAATAGACCCTTCCCTTTCAGTACAACTGCTTAAGAGAAGAAAAAGAAAAGGATCATAAAGTCTGTCAACATATGAAGAGGTAGAAATTGTGACTTTTTCTTTGGATTCACAAAGGAAGTACTCCAATTAATTAAAAACATGTATTAATTTCAATAGCACTTTTATGAGTAAAATAACAAAAAATCCTAAAAGTTCCCTAGGCATCTCCTTCTATCTATCTAGATACCATTTGCTGTAATTCTTTGCCCATTAATTGTATTTGAATTTCAATGGCTCCTGCACATCAGCTCCTTTTCTCTCTGATGCTGCCACCTACCACTGCACTACGGCCACATGCTCGGTGACTGAAGCGGTTCTTTTTTAACAAGCTGTTGCTAAGCACTCACCTATGTAACTGGCACTAAGGGGAACCATGCTTTGGCCTTAGCAAAGAACAAGCTACTACTGAGTCCTATGACAACTACTACGGAAAACTTGGTGTGTTGTGTAGCCCTGGCATCCCTAATATAGCAGATCCTTTCATTTTAATTCATCTTCCCGCTCTGTAAAACCAGGGACAATAAAACTATCACTTTGTCAGGTGAGATCTGGTCCTCTCTGAGGCCCAAGGTGGGTGCTGACTGTTGGGTGACTGAGAAGCACGGCTGGTTTGGTTCACGGACAGTAACTTGTGCCCGACAGTAAGGAGAGCACAGACCGTTGCAGCACCACCTGCAGGGCCATGGTACCTTGAAGAGCTTCTCTCAGCTTTGCTTTCTGATGGGTGATGCCCACAGCTGGAAGCGGCAGCCGACAAACATCTCCTTTAATTAGCAAGCCCAAAAGTCAGTCCGTGCTTCAGAGGCTGCTCCTGCCCGTAGTGACTATCAACTGCGTTGCATCCCTCCATGGTAAAAAAAAGTCCGCAGTAGGCGAGCGCCGGTGCTGGAGCGCCTGGAGGACGAGATAGCCGGCTGGCACCGAAGGAAGGCAGGTTTCACTGCGGAGCAGTGGGGTCCCTCCGCCCTCCAGGGCTCTGCCCCTCGATGCTCCTAGCCCCACGCTGACTGCAGATTCGGGGTACGCTTCGGGCAGCCGCAGAGTTACGGCTGCAAAGGGTTCGGTCCGCAAAACGCTAAGCCCCTCGCCGCTTTTTGCCTAATTTCGACGGACGCCTAGGACCCCGTGGGGGCTGGCTCGGGCATCCGGCCGCCCTGCCTTAGGCCTCCGGAGCGGCCCTGCGGCGCTGCGCTGCCCCCGCGGCAGCCCCGACGATCGGGAGGCTCCGGCCACCTCCGCGCTCAGCCTCGGCGCGACGTGCCGCTCCTCCGCAGTCTCTGCCCCCCGCGGGATGCCTGAGGATCCCGCAGCCCTCCAAGAGAAGCAGTGACAGGACACTCGAGGTGTCCCGCCTCTTGCGGGACAAAAAAAAAAAAAAAAAAAAAAAAAAAAAAAAAAGGCAAAAAACCCGAACAACAAACCCTCCCTGATACAGAGCTATGAGAGTGGGTCTGCAGATGGGAGCCACGGCTGAACACCCTCTGCACAGAGACATAACCACAGGGTTTGTTTTTTTTGTTTGTTTGTTTGTTTGTTTTTTAATGCCAAAACTGTGTTACTCCCGGCATATTGTACAACCTCAGCAAACCAAATTTGCAAGAAGGAGGACTGCAAAGGTAGGCAGGTCAGGGGCTCCCCGCAGAGGCCTCGCTCGTCCAGCCGGCTCATGGGCAGCGAAGAGCCCCGGCAGCCCAGCCTGCGGCCAGGGCAGTGTGCACAGAAGGGCAGCGGAGGCGGGGTGGGATAGGATTTAACTCTTCTTAAATGTCATACTTTAATGGGGATGGAAAATGTGAATTTTCTGTGCATTCCAGGAACAATTCCTTGGGGTAGTGACCTTTAGCACCGATTCTCTTATGAGAGGAAAGTAGTCGAGTGTTTATCTGGATGACTGAAAGCTTTCCCTGGTGGAAGTTTATGGAAGTGTTAAAAGGGGCGGATAACACGGGCTTTGGAGGCGCTTGTCCAATGATCTGGAGGGGCTTGGAGAGCAGATCTCAGCTGGCAGACATTTAAATGGGAGACAGCTCGGCGCTGCTGCAATTTGTAGGCAGGATTCGAGACTCTCTCTCTCTATGGACTCCCGGGCAGCTCCGGGCTCCCACGCCACCCTCTACACCGAGTGACCCTCCGGGCAGAGCCCCACAGAACCCAAGGCCCCGCCGAGGAGCCGCCACCGCCGAGCCGGGCCCCGCCGAGGATCCGCCGCCGCGCAGGTGAGCCGGGACGGGACGGGACGCGCTGCGCGCACAGCGGAGGCGCAGATAGGTCCGGCAGCTGCGGAGGTCGGCCAGTCTCTGTGGGAGGCAAAATTTTAAGTTCTTTACCCTACCTTCGTGGAGCGGGAAGGGGAGCAGTCGTTCACTGGTTTTTAGCAAAACTCCGCGGCGACTCGGTTTTGCAGGGGGTGACACCCGTCCCTCCCATCAGCGGGAGTGAGGCGGCCCGACTATTCTGTCGCAGTGATGGGGGTTAGGGTGCTGTTACATCTCTTTCCCCTGACAAGCACAGGGACTGCAAAAGCCCCGTTAGCTCTGCCTCTCATCTCCGCCTACAGCATCACTCCCGACAAATTGGATTCGGCGCCCACCCGAGACACCGAAAAATCCCGGCCCGGCCTCTGTACGGAGTGGGGCGGGGGCAGATCCCCAGGTGCCAGCCCCGTCCCGTCGAGCTGCCCTCTACGAGGCCGCTCAGCTCCCGGCTCTGCCTTGACACGCCTTTGCAAACCTCTGCTCCTCGAAGAAGAGTCCCCCTGGTGCCCAAGGACCTCCCGGGTGCGGGGGAATGTACCGCCCGGGAGAATCGATGTGTGTCAGCGGGATCGGGGGCCGCGAAGGGAAGGGTCTGCATCGGTAGCGCCCGTGGGCAGCGCCGCGCGTTCGTCACCGCGCGGCCTCGGGCGCCGTCGGGCGGGACGAGACGCGGCTCCACCGCTGCGCTCGGCGCCTCCCGCTGCCTCCTCGCCCTGCCCTCCCACCTGACTCGGAGCCAAGGGCTTTTTGTCGACCGACGGCTCTACATACCTGTCCATTACCGCTCTCCTTCCCCGCCCTGACAGGTCCCTCGGCCTGGCCGGAGTGACACGAGCCCTCCCCGCAGCACGCCGGGCCCCTGCTGCCCCGCGGGCGAGGACGGGACGTTCTCCTCTCGGCCCCGGGTCAACGGCGCGACTTGGCGCAGGGCTTTGCCCTCCCGGAGGAGGCTTCTTACTTGTCGCGTCCTTTCCACTACAACCCCCCGGGAGTCGGCAGTCACCTTAGGGAGTTCGTCCTCCGTGGGGTAAATGTAGACGGCGGCGCGGGGGAGAGCTGGGAGGTGTTCCCAGCCGCCGCCAGGAGCGTCCGCGCCCAAGGGGTGTCGGGCCGAGCCGCTCCCGGACAAGCCAAGCCAAACCAAGCCTGCCGTCTCTCCCCTCTGAGGGCCGCCGGCGGTCCCTGCGCAGCAGCCAGGCTGTGTTCAGCCGCAGCCGCGTCTCCCCTCGTCGGCTTGGGCGGTGCGATGGGGCTGTCCTGCCCGGCCGGGGCCGTTCTGTCCGGCGCGGGGAGCACCGCGGCGGCGGTGGGCTGGGAGGGTGTGCGGCCCCCGGCCCACTGTTCTGAGCCGCAGCGTCCCTCTCGGGCCATCAGCTGCAGCCTCGCTCTTGGTGTCCCGCTTGTGGCTCCTCTCGGTGACAGGATAGCAAGCGAAGCCCGTTTCGGTCATCAGGGCTGAGATTCAGAGCTGGGAAAACCTCTTTTTGCGTAGACGGGGGCTCTGCAACACCAATGTGCGTTTGGCTTTCCCTGCTGCTAATGGGACACGGGGTTTGGTCATCCGTTTTGTCAGCGGCGACTTTCGGGTGCAGCACCAGTTGAGCCCCCAACCCCAGCTGCTCCTAGCCCAGCCCAGCGACCCGGGAGCTGGAGAAGCGCTCCGCTCCTGCCCCACTCTCGCTGAGCCGACAAGCCTCACAGCAACCAAGCAGTGTGCGGTGAGGTTGTATATAAATTATAAAGGGCACTGATGCCCGTAGCTCTCTACTTCTCTTTAGTATCCAGTATCCAGTGCCAAGCCGTCCTAAAGCTTTTTTTTTTTTTTTTTCCTCTCGCCCAATGCCACCCAGAAATGCATAGCCTCTGTTGAATACTCTCTCCTTTTCAGCACGCGTGGCTGTGCACGGGAGCAAAACCATTCCGGTTGTTTTAGGGCTCCGTGAGTAAATCTGTCAGAAGGGAGTTTCATGCTGGGAAATGGAGCTGTCGGGCTGCGTGGGCGTCTTCAGGCAAGGCTAATTCGGGTTTGGTGCCAGCCATGCCCACCATGATGTATAGCTTCCCTAAAATCCTGTAGGACGTCCTGCAGAAAAATGCTCTCTTAAAGGGGGAATTCTCAAAGTTTCAAGGGTTTTTTTGTGTTTGTTTTGGTTTCTTTGTTTTTAAATTGCTGCCTACATTCATTACATGTCTCAAAAAGGCCCGTCTCTACGACCCTCAAGAAGAAATTATCTGAAATGTAAATGTATCTAAATTCTACCAAACTGTCTTAATCTCAGAAAAAAAAAAAAAAGAAGCATGCCTTTTTTTAATATGTAAAAATACAGATCTATGAACTATAAAAACATTATATAAGACTATTTCTGTAATTCATATGTAATAAGCGAGCCATACAATTATTCTGATCCTTTGGGACATAAACCACTTCAGTTTTCTCAGTAGTCAAAGGGATTGTGTTTTTCCGCTTTCTTTGGCTACTATTTGAAGCCCACCAAATACATTTTCCTTTTAGGTCTTCATCAGATTATCTTTCATGTTTTCTGTGAAGCACAGGAGCCCATGGCTCATCCTAGTATTAACCTAGCAAACATGGTTCACAGATGAAATTATGGGCCTGCTGAGGTCTGAGAATTTTGCTGTATAAATCCACAGAATCAGGTTTCCATCCAGTTCTTTTAAATAAGTTGCTTTGTGCTAAAAATTTCAGTAGTAACTTTCTGACTCTGCCTGGGAACTCATAGGGAAATTCTTCCTATGAAGAGGTGGAGGTCTCTAATTTGTAGCAGAAAATGTATAAATTAAAAATTTATATTTTAGCGGCTTATTCATATCAAATAATAAACCTGACAGCATTTACACTTCCTTATGAATGGTTGCTAATATTGATCCACAAATTTCTTAATCTATTTTAGATAATGAGATCTCAGCTTTAGATAATACCCATATGAAGTGATATCAATGTTAGGGCACAAATCTGCTCCTATTTGAAGTCAGAAATAAAAACTCTTTTGGCTTTATGATTAAGAGTTTACAGATGATGAAAAGTGGAACTCAGCAGTGAAATATAGAAAGAATAGATTTTTGGAGTATTGAGTTACTAATAAAAAATAAATATTAATTCTGTTGTATCTCTCTGGAACTGAATGAAATAAGTGGGAATTGACCATGTGGGTTGTGGTCATCTGTTTGTTCAAAGGATTCTCAAGTGAATTCTCAAAAGGATTTCTGGTTATGTCAGTGTAACATCTAGTACAGTGTCAAGGAATGAAAATTTTGCAGAAATTTGGAATATAAGCCTTTAAAGACTGATCCTCACAGCTTCTACCCAAGATCTAGGGCTATTACTTCTGCAGAATTATGACTGTAGTGAGGAGAAAAAACATTTCCTTCAGGAGAGACTTCTCTTGAGTAAAACTTCATGTATGGTGACGCTGATTTTAGTTACTTCTACTGTCCTCTTCTGTGGTTTTTTTTTGGTGGTTTGTTTTTTTGTTTGGTTGGTTGTTTTTGGTTTTTTTTCAGTAATAAAAAGACCCTGTTAAGGAAACATTCACAACTGCTAACTCATAGATGAGCCACTTCACTTCCTAATGTAAGCAAAGATGTTATCTTCTCTCATAAGCAAATGCACTGCCCTGGGACCAAAGGTGATGCAGTGCACTGCACTGCATTTTGACTGCTTTCCTTCCTGGAACATACCACCTCATGTTCCTTTGTATTTTGCATTTAAAACCCTACTCTTTAATCTTTTAAAAAATCTTTAATAACTTACTATTAGAAAAGGATCCTGCTTGAGCTTCTGTGGGGATCTTGAAGTTCACACAGCCTCTTCTTTATTTAACATGTATTTATCCCTAAATGATTGGATTAATTTTACTTTTAGAAGTGTTTTTTTGGAAGTGACCATGACAAATGTTCTGCTGAGTGGCTAATTTTCATTTGAATCACAACTTCTTTTATGAGCATGTCATGCTGCTTCCTTTAAGGCTGGAAACCAACT
This sequence comes from Myiotriccus ornatus, assembly GCA_036023395.1. NCBI lineage: Eukaryota > Metazoa > Chordata > Aves > Passeriformes > Tyrannidae > Myiotriccus > Myiotriccus ornatus. Next base: position 32,185,360 of record JAYRBT010000177.1, on the reverse strand, counting down.
CAGCGAAAAATTACTTTCCTCCCCCCAGTATAGGATTACATTGAAACACATGCTTGCATTTCCTTAGGGTTAAGCACGTGATTAATAAAGACACATGAAGCTGGGATACAGACCTTTCATTAGTAAATATTATCATAAAATTTTCTAATTCCCATCCCAAAGTACACTTCATTTTCATGTGACTAGACCTTACTTGTGTCATCAATTGCACAACTATGGGGAAAAAAAAAGGTGAAGCATTGTGGAGGTCATCAGTTTTAAAAGTAAAAGTAGTCCAGGAATATGCATGCTCGTGGAACCTCATCTAAGTTGTGGGACACTAAGCAAACACCTGAAGTTTTCTGGCACTGCTTCTAAACTAGAAATTTATTTTCATTTGCATGCAACTACTTTTTCTTTCTTTTATGGCTCTGGGACCATGTTGAGCAAATAAGTGCATATTAAAATACTGTATAATAAAGCATGGGTATACAATCAGAAATAGGAATAGTTTTGAAAGAAATCATTCTGGCCTCCTGAGGAAATAAGCACTGGTTTATAACTCTTTTTAAAAAATATGTTTAAAACAAAATCAAAATTAAAAGGAAACATGTTTAAATAACATTCAGGCTGTAATAGAAATGAGGAAAAGTTAGCAAATGTGAAGTCTGAGCTGACACTTGTGAAGTCTGGTTATTAAAATTGTGTCTTCTGTACCATGTTTCCTTTAGATATTAAAAGCAGCCCTTCCAAACTGTCTGTTGGAGTCAGCAATAGTGTAATTCTTACACCCCTTGCTTGAATTCTGAAGCTTCTGACAAACATAGGACACGCTGGTACATAAACAGAAATGAATAAAACGAATGCATGTATTTATGATATATATTATGAACTCTAGAAGCTCTAAAATCTGTAGACAAAGACTTAGAACATTAGATCCACAAGCAACCTCCTGAGTATAATGGAACACCCCTATGATACACTTCCACTTCAGAAATTCCTTTCCCAATCCATTTGATGAGAAATGCTTTTTGAACAGCATAACATTTATTTTCTCCATGTGACTGGAAAGACCTAGTAACTGAGAAATTAGCAGTTATCTTTTATAGCAAATGGTACTTACCCTGAGCCTCTGCTGAGTCTCTAGGTGGCCCTCACAGCACTGGCATTTGGCTGCTTTCCTGCCTAGTTGTGTGGTCTCAGGCAGAGCGGATAAAGCTGTCCAGGACAGTGCCCTTGGTTTCATATGTTTCTAGGGTACTAACACAAGCAGGACTCTTCAGCTCAAAAACTAATTTTTTCCGTACTGATAAAACAAGTCTAATAAGGGATACAACTGCAGCATTCCAAGCAGGTAGAAGACACTGTCTTCCTCAAGGTTTCTTTCACAGTTCTTTGCCTTTTTAATGCCTGTGCTCCTCCACAGTTTTAGAGTTTTACAGGTTGTTTCTTTTTGTAAAGAGTTATTAATTTCTAGTGGCTTTTTCCAAGCTCCCATGGGGAGGGTCCCTCAGAGATTCCCTCATCTGTCTGTCTTGCTACCATATCCCTAGCTTTCAGAAAAACTCAGAGACCATAGTACGTTTGGAAGGTGAAAGTGTAACAGCTGATGAGTTTCTTCTGAGCTGGTTGCTGTCTTGACCTGACTGAACAGCTTAAAGAACTCAGAGCTTTGAGAAGAGGAGAAAAAGGGAGGGAGGCAAAAAAGGTTGTTGCTATGCTGTTTAATTAGGTTGGAGCAGGCATGCAGCTTTGAAGGACCTGATCATCTCCACTTAAAAGCACTTCTTGAAGTGGTCTTTTTATTGTGTGCACAAACTATGATATTTAAGGTCATATATAAAACTCCGTCATCCTCCTGTGTCCTTTCAATATCATGCTGCATATAATGAATAAAATTCAGAGGTCTGAAAAATTCTTAACACTTTGATTGCATCTGTATTACTTCTGTCAAGGATTCAGGGAAATGTGCAAGAAGGTGTAGTTTGAAATTACTGATGAATCCTTTTTAACCTGTACCTAAATATTCTTTCATTTTAGTTGCCTCACTTAAGCATATCTCTTAGCTTAAGCATCATTACACTCAGGTGCATTGGACCCCTTGAGGGTGCAGAGGGACAGAGCTTGGGATGGTGTAATTCAGGCAACAGGTGGATACAGCATACACATTATATACTGGATGTATGTTATGCAAGAAGCTGTACAAAGCTTCTGAGTCTGCCTAAGGAACACATAGCTAGACTAGATCTGCTGAGTCAAAGACTTTAGTCCCCTGGTACAGTAGATAGCTGTGCCATAATAGTAAATCCTTGTGTAATGTAAAATTTGTTCTTCCACCATTATAAGTTAGGAGCAATCTTTCTAATGTCAGTGAGCTAAAAGAAGGGAATGAGAACTGGGGTAAAATACATGGGGAAAAGATCTGGAAAAAGATGGAGGGTAGACAAAATAAAATTATGTTTGGACTTACTTTAGCCCCTGACTTTCAATCACTATTTGAAAGCTTTTATCACTTGGTAATTTGGGAACATCTGTCCAGCTGGTAAAGTCTGAATGCTTATCTTTTTGTGTGTGTGTGCACATACATTTCTTTTATGGAACTGAAAATTTACTGCATACCTGGCTTCTGTTGATATCTGAAATCCACAACTGTGCTTTATTTCCTCAACTTCCTTCATACAGGATGGTCCGCACACTGTATGCCATCGGTGCCTTGTTTCTTTTGATGGGATTTCTGCTTCCAGCAGCTGAAGGGAGAAAGAGGAATCGTGGATCTCAAGGTGCTATCCCTCCTCCTGACAAAGATCAGCCCAATGATTCAGAGCAAATGCAGACACAGCAGCAGCCAGGCTCTAGGCATCGAGAACGAGGAAAAGGCACCTCAATGCCTGCTGAAGAGGTGCTGGAGTCCAGTCAGGAGGCTTTGCACATCACTGAGCGCAAATACCTGAAGCGGGATTGGTGTAAAACTCAACCCCTCAAACAAACTATCCATGAAGAAGGCTGCAACAGTCGTACCATTATCAACAGGTTCTGCTATGGCCAGTGCAACTCCTTCTACATCCCCAGGCATGTCCGTAAAGAAGAAGGCTCCTTCCAGTCTTGTTCCTTCTGCAAGCCCAAGAAATTCACCACCATGACTGTTACACTCAATTGCCCTGAGCTTCAGCCCCCGAGAAAGAAGAAAAGAATCACCCGAGTTAAGGAATGCCGTTGTATATCTATTGATCTGGACTAAACTGAGACAAAAGTAGCAATTGCACTCTAACTGTACCCAAACATTGCCAGCGTGAGAGTGAGTGGCATGAACTAGCATACCTTTAAGGCTGGACAAAACTGAAAGGGACCTAGTGAAAAAAACCATCAAAAACCCCTCAAAAAGAAAGAAAAAAATTGATGTAAGGAAAGGGCATGCTTGTGTGTGTGTGCAAGGGAGAAAATGGATATGTACAAGCAAATATCTCAATGTTCACTTAAAAAAACCCAACAAAAACAAACAGGGGTATGAAATATTGAAAAAATCCTGTTTACTCACAGTCATGAATTAGGCTTCCTAGTGTATATCCACATTTTTGCCGCTTGCTGGGAAAGTGGAGCTGTGGGTTTTGTGAATGTTCACCTTCTGTGCTATTTGCTTTTACTGTATTACATGAAACATCAAAGTGAGAGGACAATACATTTGAAAGCATGAATCTACTCTTATATATGGAATAGAAAAAAAGCAGTTTAAAGTGTAGCAAAGCCATCACTGAAAACAGCAGCCGTGTCAAGAGTTTGTAACATGCTTCTTCAAGAAAATAGCTGTAATCCAAAAGCCATGTCTGGAGAACAATGGGGGGATGTGAGAGTGTTGAAAAGTCACTATAGGTGGATGGAAAACAGAGCTACAGCAACTTAGAAAGCAAAAGGCCAAAGCAAGTAGACAGGGAGAGTACAAAAGGGAGTAGAAAAAGGAAAGATACATAAATAGGAAGACACAGAGGAAGAGATATTGTCTTCTGTTTATGTTTTGCTTTAATTTATATACCTAGTCATATATCACATAAATTAAAAAGAAACTATATACAAGGCTATAAATATACTTCTGAATTCTAATGGTTCTCTAAACCAATCAAACCCCACTCTTATGCTACTAGATCCATTTGATGTCTTGTATTTCTGATATCAGTTATTCTTCCTATCTACATATATATGTATATGCAGTATCTTTTAGTCAGTGGTATCTATACATACATGCAATGAGTATGCATACTTCAGAGTGTGCATCCAAACTCCTCTTTTTCACACACAGACATAAAAAAATACATAACCACAGCACAAAAATCTTGCTAAGCAAGATCAAGTACAGAATGGCAGTAATTTAGTACATAAAGAGCAAAGCAAAAATTAAAACAAGCATCATGTGACTTCAAATGCAATAACCACACAAGAGACAAAAGACACGACATTCATGACTAGTAAACATTGCATTGTTATTGTTATTTTAGCTTTGCCACAGGCATGCAGTTTGTTGAAACAGAGATGCAGAACTTTGCCAGCAGTGATCTTCTTTTTATATCTTTTACCACAGACTTGCATTTAAACTGGATTTGGAGTAAGTAAATTTCCTGAAAATTGAGGGCTAACTGACCCTCTTATTTTGGGGGAAAAAAACATAAAAAGGGATGCACTGCTTCCGACAGCTCGATGACTCTCATCTGTGAGGTTATCCTGCTTTTTCTTTCCTTCAGGATTAGAAGCTTAAACTTGATCAGGGGTTTTGGTAAAAGCACAGAAGGCCTTGCAAAAGAAGTGGGTTTAGTGGGGTGTGTTCTGGGCTACTGGACCAGAGAGGCAGCCCTTCCATGCATGTAGCCCTGGCTTTCCCAGGTGCTCAGTGGGAAGCCTGGCAGTTGTCTCCCTGGTGGCATCTCACACCACGTGGTGTGCAGACTGCTCCTGCTGTCCTGCATGCTGCCTTTCCAAGGGCACTTTCAGGCCGGGCGCTGAAGAGCTTACAGTCTGCAATCTCCCTGCCTGTCCCTGTACCTGTGCCTGCAGGGTCTTGGCAGCTGTTCCTGTCCAGTGGGTGCCAAAGTAAAGGAGTGAGTCAGTACCGGGCCTGAAAGCAATGCTGACCTCACTAACGTGAGTGAAATGGGAGTTAGGTCCACACTTACTGTATGAAGAGTCACTGATAGCTCAGAACTCAGTTTCCCCACCCAGCAGCAATATTTTCCAGTATCCACTATCAGCATAACCAGATGTCTTTCTCAGCCAAAAGGCGATTATTTTGACACCATTTCTTGCCACTGAATGCTGAGTAAGACAATTCCGCCCTTAGTAACTTGTCCAAAGGGAAAATATATGATGAATGGCTAGTCACAAATTCATCCTGTGTGGCCTCATTATATTAGTTGTCCCACCTGTTATACAGTGCATGAGGCATTTATTGGTGATATCCTGCATCTCTACAACTAATCTATTTTTACTTTAAAATCCACTGCTCTGTGGTCTGCATTTGTAACGTGAAGAGATTGCAACTCACTGATTGATATCATTAAAATGCATTTCACTCAGCAGGTTTGACACATTTCTGCATGGATTTTAGAATCCAATTTTAAAATCTGGAATTACAGGAGGTAGATTTCCACTGTGTGGAATGTGAATAGTTAAACAGAAAGATACAGATATTTAATGTTATTATTAATACAAATTCTCTTTCACTGATAATAGACAGGGATTGTTTTCCTTTAAATTACTTGTTTGAATTTTTTTTTTCAGGGGAAAGGGCCAACCTCAGTCATGGCTGGAAGTTTTGGACTAGCTTAGATTTCTGTCCAAGAAATGGGAACACCTTAAGAATGATTTTTTTCTTCATGTAAAGTTGACAGCAGAATTCCCATTGTCTTTGACAGAGATGGTTATGTCCCTATACTCTGAGCTGTTAAGCAAAGCTTCAAACATTATTGTCTCCTTTATTTAAGATTAGGCTAGCATTCTGAAGGAAAATTGATAAAAGTATTCAAAATCCTTATGTTCCAAAACCTCCTGTGCATAGATCACGATGGAACTCCCCTTGAGGCAGATCCTTCCCTCCCCCATGTAAATTTTTTACGAAGAACTTCTATGAATTGCTAGTTATTGCCTGAGAGTAAGAAAGTTCTGCTAACTTACAATTATACGAGATATTTAATATCAGCCACAATATGTATTTAAATGTCTGCTTTATTCTAAAAACAATGGACTATATAACCTAAGGCTGTAGTATTTTCATGCTCAGTCTCACAAAGCAAAACTTGGTTTAAAATGAAGTTTTAATTATTTTGTAACTGAATAGAATTGGAGATTTTTTTCCCAGCATTTTGTACGTCATTTTAACTACTAGTAACAAATAAATAAAATATCTTCTTCAGCCTGTGTCTATTGTTGTTTGGAGGGTTTTTTTCTTTCTTCCTTAAGTTTCCAGCTCTTTCTGGATCTGCTGTACTTTACTCTGGCTTCTGTGGTTTCTTCTAATTATAAAGGGGTTTACTTTATGACAGCGAGACACAGAAACAAGCAATGGCACCATCATTCAACACGGCTACTTCAATAAGGTTTTTAAATGAGATCTGTCACTTCCCCCTCACCCTTCCACAATTTATAGAAGGAAAATCTCAATCTTTACTCACACTTTTCCCCTTGTAAACCATATAGTGACAGTTCAAAATATAAATCAGTCCCAAATTGTTGGAGAGTTAAAGTTGGAGTCAGCATGCCTGCATTACACCGTATCTCAGTTTTATGTCTAGGTAGCTGTTTAGTCCCACTTTTAGAAAAAAAGAGTAAGGAACATCTTTACAACACAGCACATTACAAGCTGGAAATAGGAACAGAGGAGACGAAAAAGTTACAAATGAGAACAGAAAGATTTGCCCCTGCTGGCAGCATTTGCATAAGGCCAGGGTTGAGGAAGGACTGCAACTACAGAGAATAAATTTCTTCAAACTTTCTATACCACCGGTGGGAAATAAGCAGTAGAGATATAAATTTTACCTCTCCAACCTGCCACCTTGTCAGACCTGTGATGGACTGGGTTCGGGCAGGGCAGAACTCCACGCAAAGCTGCCGTCTGCAGTAGCGGTGGCATTGGCTGCCCTTGTGAAGCCAGATGCTTTGCCAGGGACTGCCATCCTGCTGAACCAGGCTGAGAACCTCCTCCAATTTCATGTGAACCTCTGAGCAGTGATACAGGTCTGGTAATTTTCAGACTGACGCCTTTTAGTTCAAAGAAATGAGTGACATAGTCAGATATGGGCAAACAACATGCAGTGTTTTCCTGTGACACACACAGAGACAACTAGAGAGAAAAGGTCAGATACCCCATTTCTAGCTCTGAAAAGATGGGCGCTGGTAAGATCCAGTGTTTTCTTCCCTGACACAACAATGGAGCTGAACAGTCCAGTAGTACTGGTTGTCTGGGGACTTCTAAGGGTTTTTTAGTTTAGTCTTCCTTCTCTTCTAGTATTTTGTGCTTCTAAAGCTTACTGAAAAGATAATAACATTAGCTAATAATCATTATTTTTAGAAGATGATGGACTTTTTCTGGTCTGAGATATAGGCACAGATGAGTAGAATGTTTCCTTGAAAAGACATGCATATATGTCTTTATTTGAATATTTTAAACAGAGAAAAACCTTGTGGACTTACCTTTGTAGTACTCCATAGTACCATGGTCTTATTTATAAGCTAACCAGCTCAGACATTCATTTTAATTTATATTTGTCCTACATACCAGCTTTGAATTAACGATACCTCCACTGTGAAGTCCCATGGGTTTTATAGAGAGTTACACTGATCCAAAGAAGATAATTGAGAGAGAATTCACACACCTTAACCTGCTTCCAGGGATGCACATAGAAATAAGACTATTCTTCTCTCTCTCTGCAGTGAGATAGGCTAGATTTCTGTGTGTGCTGTCACCCACGTGCCGCGCAGTTGATTCGCACACGCGTTATAGGACTGAGGCATCAGGAGAATGTTAGATTTGCTAAGCACGTGTGCACATCTGAGCAGCAGATGCACACAGTAGGTATAGTGTGTCCTGGATGGGTCAGCGGGACAGACAGCATCGTTGCTCTGCTCCAGCTGCCTGTCAGCAGTGGTGCCTGGCTGGGAGGAGGGACATTGTATTTGCAAAAATAATGTGGTAACTTCACCTTGTCACTTACCTTCTTCTGAGTGGGGAGAAAAAAAATTAAAAAATGAGAGCAATTAGAACTGCACCCTTGGGGACTGATGTTCTTTTTCCAGTGTACAGGAGTAAACAGTTTTTAGTTCCAAAAGGTTTCCTGAAGGAGAACAACCAAGCCAGGGGCAGAAGACTGAGAAGTCCTGTTTGCTTAACCAAATTTTGCCCTTATACAGTCTTCCTTTGCATTTTAAAAAACTTAGATCCTATTCACTCCAAATAACTCAAATCTGCCTTAGAAACCACTTCATTAATTACTGAGATACAACCATTAATACTGGCAGAAGAGGCCCAACATTTTTTCTGAGTCACGCTGATTACTTGGATGGTTGCACTAACAAAAGGCTTCTGAAGGGGAGAGTTTCATCATTTAAAATTTCATGGAGCAAAAAACTAATGTGCATTTGGATTTAGGCAAAATAATGAAGATATTTTTACTACCCATCAGCTCCTGGCCTCCTGGTATCAAAAATATCAAATATCAAATCCGGCTCCCTGGTATCAAAAATATTAATCATAATAAGATTCAGACACCTTGTTTAATTTTTTTAATCAGCTGAGACTGAAACCAGAAATTCACAGCAATGCACAGATATCACAAGGAATCTCAGAGCAGATTTTTGATGCTACCTTGTAATGTAGCTTCATAAAAACATCTGAAGCTTGTCTTCACTGCCTGCCTGAGAATGTAGCTGTTGACTTTAAGGTGCCCTTTGACAATGTGTGACTTCTGGCTGCCTGAATTCCTCCTCTAGCTTTCGTGGGTCTGGATGGAGGAGTACAGAAATTTTAATATTTAGCTTTTTTTTTTAATGATCAAGGAGCAAGATACAAGGATCAAATTCTATACTGACAAAAAAGAAACTTGTTTAAGCTCACGCTAAAACTCTCAAACTTCTATGTTGTGATAAGTAATAACTCCTCCTTGCTGAGATACAAATGTAGATCACATAGCTTGGGGATGGATCAAATGGAGAAATTACACTAGCTCACAATAAAGGTTCTGCAAAGAAAATTTGAATCCCTATGTTTGCATTTCTTTTTAAAAAATGTCTTGTGGAAAAAGTCATATTCCAATTCATATTACAAGAGAGTAAAAGAAAAAAGGTTAAAAAAATCTCTCTCTAGAATATTAGAGAGCTATATCTTATCCTTCTGCCTAGTAATATCGACAAGGTTTTCAGCAATTGGAAAAAATTAATGTGTCAATTACAGCTCATCTATGACAGAACACTCCAATTCATTAATCACAATTTTATAGTTATTGCATGGCATCACTACTGAACTGTACTGTTGATATTGTTTGATTTATATTATGATGAATTTGCAGACTTTAATATTGTTTGCCTTTAAATTCAACTTCTGTAACTAGTTTGTTGAGGTGTAAAGACACAGTATTTTCTATATATAAGAAAAGAGACATATTCTCAAAATTAGCCCTGTATTAGTGCATACTTATATGAGAGAATTTAAAAATTATGCTGAATAGATGTAACATAAATGTATTTATCTCTTTAAACAAATTCACATTAGATATATTTAAAAGTCTGAAAAATGCATATTGGATTATACATAAAAGTATTGGCCACTGATCCAAGCCTCTTAACTACACAATTTAAGAGTGAATAATATGGAATAAAGTCAGTAATGACACTAGTTACAATAGTAGTCAAGAAGAACTTATTTTTCAAGGATGAGGACAGAGCTGTGTGTACTTGGTAAAGTTTATTTCTAGAAAATTACACTTAATGGCAAAGATGAAGTCTTGCTGAACTTCTCTCTTTAAGACCTAAAGGACCTTGAATGTTCCTTCGGAAACAGATGTTCAAGAGAAACATGATTTCTATTTTTATTGTTAATTTGTTTCAAATTCAAATGAATGAAGAGGCTAGAATTTGGGTGTTAAATTAAATTTAGCAAATAAAAAGGAGAAAGACAACTATGTGTACAATGGAATGGACTTATTGAATGTATCTAAGTCCTATGGTAGGTAATTTGATCTAATTTTTGCAGAAAGGCAAATGCCAGATGTTTGCTCCACTTTGATCTTAATAACACTTTAGGCTGCAGACAATAAGATTGGTTTAAAATTTATTGTCTCTTTGATTTCTCCATTCTAATGCTTTTTAAATTCTTTACACAAGACAGATCTATATATAGGCAACTGGGGTGGCATCAGAAGCACTGTGTACTTAAGACATTCTTGAAAACCTCAGTATGGAACAGTGTTTGCTCTTTTATGCATCAAAACAAAGCCAGATTTTACGCAAGCAACATTCAATTTTCATTTTATTATAATGTCTCTTTTTATTTTGCATATGATGTTCTGACTGTCGCATCTGTGCCACAGCTCCTTATGCTTTTATCTTTCAATAACCTTATTAAAAGTCAAGACAATATATTAAATCAACATTAAGCAGCAGGAGTTGAAAGTTAAGCTAATCCATTCCTTTGCACTGGGAGTGTAATCTGTGTGGATCTCTAATTTCACCACTGAGTTGCTTTTAGGATTCTTTTTGTACAAAATATATACCTTTTAAAAGGAGAGCTGCTGCTGAAGACACTAGCAAAAGCCTCTGAAAAATCATAACATCCAAGAGGTGTTCAACTTGCCTTCAGTTTGCATGTTCACTTTCAAGAAAGCCATTGCTCTGTGAATGTGCACTGAACTCATGTTACAGCTGTTTCTTAAGTGGTCTCAGGTTTCTAGCAGAGTATCTTGTATATTCACTATTACTGAGAAATGGTGAGAAGCAAGTGAGACTGAGAACAAACAGTAGAGCAAGACCAATGATTAAAAAAGAAACAAATAAAAAAAAAAATCCTGGTATACAGCCTGAATGTCTTATCATGATTCTCTGGTGTAATTCGGAGCCATCTGTCCCTTAGATCCATGCATGATGTCTCAACAATTGTTTTTATTCTGCTCAGCCCAGTTGTCTCAAAGTTCAAAAAGTCAGAGTCAGTCTTCCTCTGAAGGAAATTCTGAACCTTGTCTGGTGATGAAACTTCCATCACTCAGCCAGCAGAGAGAACAGCTACCCTGGCAGGTCTTCTTAAACTGTCAGTGTTGATGGACTATCAGAAGTTGGCAGCCTCCCTACTCCTGTACCACCAAGTTTAGTTCTTTCAACAAACTCCTTTGTAAACCAAAATTAAAATTCCTTCCTTCAGAGCCAAATATTTTAGATCATTACCAGGGACAAAATATTATGCACAGATGCATAGAAATAAATATTCTCTTACTATCACATAAGCATGATAAGTGAGAAGACTTGCAATTGCTTCACCTCAAGAGAGAAGCTGGGTAAAGCAAAAGACTCTTCCCATGAGAATTGTTCAAATGCATCTTCACATCTTTTCTTCCTCATCTTTGCTGTATCTCTAGAGTGAAAACATCTTTATTTATCACTATTACATTGAAATACTGTTTGCATAATTCCAAGGAACATTTTGTCAATCGTCTCCTGGATGTGATATACCACCTGTGCCATTTGAGAAGGAGCTGCTTGAAAAGACTGGACAACTAAATCACAAAATGGTATTTGATTTCAATGCGGAAGCACTGATTTCCTAAAAAGGCACTGGTTTCCTAAAAAGGCATGATGCTTTGAGACTGAAAATCTTTCGCAACACTAGCTTTTGTGCATCATAGTTGAAAAGTGTACAAACGCTACCCAACGAAATTTAATGGAAGCCACACAAGAAAAGATTTTAGCTTCGACATTTATCTTTACCAACACATGGAACCCCCTTGATCTGTTTTACTGTTAGTGAAAAAAGAAGGTAGTGTCTATTTCACAGGAGAGGATAGGAAGTAAGAGTCAGTGTGATGGATGGTGGAAAAAAACAGAGGGCAAGGGGAAAGAAATATGAGCATCAGGTACTGATCTCAAAGATGAGGTCTAGTCTGCTGTCAGAATGTATATAAATAGCTTATTAATAACAGGAGAGATGTATTGGCATTAGTGTGAAAGGAGGTTGTATTGCATTGTCAGAAGTAAGCCATCTGGGTAGAGTATAGTTTATATTTGTTAGATATAAATAGACTACACCAGTAGAAATCCAGCACAGATCAATTCTTGTAAAAATATTCATTTACTTCAAGGCATTTATCCAGCAGATGACACTGCAGTAATCTCTACTATCTTTATTAAATCTGTCACATTCACTTACAGGGGGTCATAGCTGTACTTCAGCATGAAATAGAAATCCCAGAGAAGTTTTAACCTCATGAACTTTTTTACAAGTAATAATTTAATTTCAAAAGCTGGAAGTTTATCCTTTAATTAGCATCAGTCGATGGGTGAGACAAACTCTGCTTTCTCCTATAGGGAAAAATAATGGTTACCAGGGAAAAATCTTTTAATCTTCTGTAACAATTATATCACATCATTGCTAAGCAAACCAACATTGAGGATGGTGTCCTATTCTCTCCCCAGTTCTCTTCCCACTTAACCTGTCAGTCCCAACAGCAGCTTAGCTTCCATCTGGGGCTGGTACGTTGAGGAAAGGAAGATCAAAATTACTTGGAGGTGACACTGAGGAGAGAGTTTATGCTGAGGGGAACCCCTGCAAAGTGGGGTTTAGTGCTACTTGCATCTTGTCCCTGCTCACAAGGGAATGAATTCAGAGAGGCATGCAGTATCAGAGATACTTCTGTAGGGCACCCTTGACACACGTTCAACAGCTTGCTGACGGAATATCTCACTATCAATGCCAGCACAACCAACGTCTCCTGGGAAGCAATCTGGTTTATTGCTACATGCAAGATTTTTTTGTTATACTTAAGTAATGCTTCATTTGCTGTTGCAGGTCTTGCCTGATTTAAGTTCCTATGTTTCATCTCCAGTGATTTGCAGTAAGTTTTTCTTTGATTTATTATTTGTTTTCCAAATAAAACTAGTATTGAGCAATACTGATTAGTTTCGGTTCTGGATTTTTCAATTTTCAAACGTTTAATAAATTCAGTTTTCTTCTGAACAGAATACTGCCTGATACCTATGGAAATAGGATCTCCAGTCTGTGGATTGTGCCTCTAAGAATAAACTAATCATAGAGTCCATTCAAGTGAAATGCTACATAGAAGCTAAGGACTGTAGCCTTTCCTCAGGGCTCATTGTTGGTACAATGATGTGAATTATACAGACAGCATTCATTCAGGTCAAAGTTGTCTGGAGGCAGGGGTGGTAGCTCTAAATCTTCCAGCTTCAGCCTTAGTCTGTTTGGCTTTGCATAAAAACCTAACCTTACAGCACAACCTTAGACAGGACTAGTTTTATGCAGAGGATGCAAGTTGCCAAAGCTTATACATAGGGCTGTGTTTGACTTTCCCAATGTAAGACCTGGAGTGCACATTACCCTCTGAGTTGGAATCGGATGTTACACCCTGAGGCACAGCTCAGCATGCCCGTCATGCATAGATGAGACCGTCTGCACCTCTCGGTTGGAGAGGGATGTTATTTTCTTAAGGAGCAGGATGTTATTCCTAGAGGTCTGGCCCTTGGTAGGGTCAAGAGTAATATTTTATGGATAACGTTTATGATTAATTTTGGCTGTGGCCTTTCCTTTCAGAATTTGTATGGTGTCAGTTCAAGCTGGTAAGGGGAAAGCTTGACAAGGTTAAGGCGTGAACTGTATACTCACTTCTCCTTCCAAAGTAAATACTACAACAACAATGCACATGGGAACCAAGCAGCACATTCCTAAATCAAACCAGAAGACTCATACAGGGAACTAAAATAGTAGGGTCCAAGAAGGTGGGTTTTCACTTTTTGTTTTTTTTAGTTCAAAGGATACATTTTCAGAAAGATGCCTTGGGAATTAGCTCTACACTATCCCAGGAGCAAAAAGGGCAGTTTGGCATCAGGTTTCTTGTGCTTGCACTACTTAAAAATTAATATTGTCTTTGCTCCTCTTCTCTAAAAAATCTGCTAAAGTAAGGTGAATACTTCTTAGCTGTTCAATACTGCTTTAAGGAAAGGACACATTAGCATCACAGTATGATCCAAGTTCACACTGACTCTTGCTTTTGGAAAATATCCTGATTATCTGCCTGACTTTGAATAGGACCTTTAGATTCATATCTAAGTTGTTCTCTTTTTAAGAATCTAAACTCTTTTTTCAGCTTCTGAAAACTGTATTCCCTTCCTGTTTTTTCTTAATGCAATAGTTTCACAATAGCCTTGCAGGTCAATTTGGTTTGATATTTTAGAAGACACTTAAGACCAGAAGAGATGGGAAGCTTCTTTTAAAGTCTCTTTTCGTTGGGACATAGCGTATGGTCCCACAACTTGCTTTCTGTGGCAGTGTCACCAGGGAGCAATGAGTAGAAAGAAGTATTCTTGCGATATTGTGAAAACTTCCAAAAAGATACTACAGTGTGTAAGAAGCAATTAAGACAACAATTTCAATAGCGTGTGCATGAAGCAGAAAAACATCTTGGATCTGCATCACCATTTTGTAGTGTTGGAATGTATTATCCAAGGGGTGTGGCGGGGAAAATCATTATATGAGAGTTTCTGATGATTTCAAATCTGGAAGAGAGGGCAAAATTCAAATGGTGGAACACCTTCTCCTCCCCCTGCCCCAGCCTTGTCTCTTATTCATCCTATAGAAAATAATTTCTGTAGTCAGAGAATACATCTCTCATTGTGCTTTCCTTTAAAATTCTGGGGTCTTCAAAAATCTTTAAAATCTTTAATATCACTGAAATTCAGAACATAAGAGTAGCAATGTGATCTATAATTAAAGCCCTATCATGAATGAATAGCCTCCTCAGAACATTTGCACTTACCATTGCACCTCTGAAAGATAGGATAGTTATGGCTGCTCTGAATCATATAAAATCATATAAAACTAGCATTGTCACATATAAAACTAGCATTGTCGGCCTTCATCAACACTTTAATGGAAATCAAAGATGCTCAAAGTAAAAAAAACAAAGAGCATAACACACTTCTATCTTATTCACAGCCAGTCAACAGCCCAAAATACTGCTATAGATGCTGCAAGTGAGACTAGCAAAGAAAGCTTCAAAACATCATCATGTTTCCTCTTATGAGGTTAATAAGAGAAGTAAAAGATAAAAAACATAGACATCAAAATTTAAAATGTTTCCCTTAACCTACATGCATGGTCCGTAGCACGTCACTTTATATGGCCATTTGTGGGTTAAGCTTTTCATAACAAGTTCAAATATTACTGCTCAGCTAATTACATAATGAAAACTTGTAAATATTAATAAAAATACTTACAAGTATGTCCAACAATTTGGCTGAGAAATTTAGAGATCAATTACTGGAGCAATTTCAAATGGCCTAATCATTGCAGTCCTGGAATTTGAAGTTTGAATAAATTTCATTATTAGCAATGAACAAATGCTGGAGCTGGATAAATGCACATGAAGCTAGCAATGGTTTCTTAAACAGGGAGGAGAAAGAGGAAGACAGAAAAATTTACAAAGAGGAAACAATGCAAACGGAAAAAAAGAGAAAGAAGTCTTAGAAGTCTTATAACACACTGTGACTGAAAATATTATTCCTCACTCACCCCTCACATTCTTTTTACGAAGCTGCAGAGGGTTTTCATGAAGGCTCAGCATGCCTAAACAAGTTTCACTCAGAAAGAATAAGTTGTAAAAGTTAAATCACCACTCATTTCTTTTGAGCCTGTCTTCAGCTGTGATCTGTGGAGCTTTAGTTTCTCTTGTCAAGGGTAGATAAAACAGTACTATAAGACCAAACTTGAAAACTCTTAATTTTTCCCAAGTGTCTGGGAATTACCTCTATAAGAACAGTATTTCTTCCAGCAGCAGTCCATACAGTAGATGACCTATATGTAACCCAGGAACTTCTGAAGCCCATACACCTGTTCATCTACCAACTTACAGAAAAGATTTGGCACGTTTATAAACGCATCAAAGACTGTTGTAAGATGCAAGAAACCTAGACCAACTAGACACAATGAAATATAACAGTTATGCAGAAAGCAAAACCAGGACTTACAAACATTCTGCAAATTTTTTTTTCATCCCTCCCAAGAACCCAGCATGCCTTGAAAGGCAGATCTCCCAGCTGGGCTGGCTTCAGGGCTTGTACTTTTTTTGCATCTGGAATCCCTTGGTTTATTGACTCATGGTAGTAGCTGTCTGAAGACTAAGGACTGCTTTGTTTGACTTAGTGTGTTTATCAATGTTTGTATTGCTAATTTCATTATTTTGTAAAGGACCTTGGGATTTGTCTCATGAAAAAGGTTACACATAGAAATCCCCAGTCTGCTTTGATTAAAGTTTTCTGACAAGTGCATCATCTCAAATGCTCATTTGACTTTAAATTATTTCAGTAAGTACAGTATTCCAGCTTTTACTACTGATGTTGCACGAACTATCATTTCCTGAACTAATGAATGTACGAAAATTTCATATTACTGAAATAGATAATAGATCAATGAATGGATCAAATTTTTTGCCATATCAATAGCACAGCTTGTATTACAGATGTATGTACACATATTTTTAAAAATATATGTATGCATATATATGTACCTGCATATTTATAAATAAAGTAACTTAACAATTGCCTGCTTTTATCTCCAGCTTTAACCCCTGGATAAATAGCTGGGATATTTACAGACATGAACCAATGCATCTCTGAAATTATTTAATTGTATAGATCTAATCTGCCTATTAATTAGAAGCAGACATTTGTATAGTATTTAAAATTGGTATATCATAAATTCACTCTGTATTTATGAAATAACACTTTTCAATAACCCCAGAGCTGAAATACATTAACAAATAATAAAGAATTCCATGTCATAGAAAATAAGGTTTATTTCTGATGAGTGCTTTGTATGTTCCGAAGAGTAGGATTTATTTTTGACTTTCAGGATTGGTCTCACAATTTTGGATTTCTTTTCAACATGGTGTTATGATGTAGGCTTATTCTAGAAAATAAAATAATTTTATTTGTTGTATTTGCTTCCCTGCAGGTAGCATTTCTTTCTCAGAATAACACAGGCACAGCACTATAGGAAATACTGCTCTTGGTGTTGCATTCCAAGAACCATAAGGACAGTTCATGAACGTCAGGAGTCCAGCACTCCTTTTGGACAAAAGGGTCAAATTTAGGTTCTTAATGAACAGTAAATCAATTGTTAATGTGGATAAACAAGCTGTCATCTGACGTCTTGGCATATCAGCACAGTTCCAAGAAAAAAGTTTATAATGTCCATCTTTTCAGAAGCATACCTTTTTCTTGTGTCAGAGGATCAAGAAAGTGGACAGTAAATAATGTGAGGAACAGAGAGCAACTGTCTGCAAGCTGGATTGATTTAAGTACTTTTAATTAGGATGATGTAACTAATTACATACTTCTGTAGCTGTTCAGTGTCTACCTAGATATTTCCAATATGCTCATCATTGTGGTACTTAAGCATGTAGTATGTCTTTATGGAATCTTAGAATAGTTTGGGTTGGAAGGGACCAAGTGAATTCCATTAGATCAGGCTAGTCCCAATATGCGTGTCTCCCTCTCCTCTACAGAAAATTGATTGCAAACACTTCTTCATATTTGATTAATGTTTACATCTGGGTGGTTATTTCCATTTGGCAATATATCTCCAATTAATTTATGCAGCTGAAATCCTTGCTCAGGTTCTTGTTTTCTCCAGTCTCAATGCATTAGTCTCCTCTGTGGGGAGAAATGCAGCCTTTCAAACCAAAATCCATTGCTTTGATCATGCTTCTGTAGATAACTTGTTGAGTTTCTCCACTGACTCCCTCTTTTAACCTGAGTAGTTATGATTTTCAAAGTCCTTCATAATACGCATTTGCTCTTACTCTCTGTTGACATGATCACTCCAACTTCTACTTGGTTAAGGATAATGATTTTCAAACGAACACACTAATAATGTTCTCAGAAACATCTAAAACCAAATCACAGTCTTTCAGTTTTAAATTTATGTGATGTGTGACGCTAAAACCCCCCTCCAAATTGGTTAAAATATAGCCAGCTGTCTTTGAAGAGTTGTTGAGCATCCTGGTGAAGATGTTTCCAGTTTCTGTACTCCCCCAAATGGTCAGGTGCTGGCTGAAATCACAACACAACTTTATACTTAAATTGTAATTGTTTTCTATTCTGACTACAGGGAAACTGGAAAAAAATACATTCATGATATTAAGGTTTCTTACACTTTAAATATATAAATAATGGCAAAATATGGATAAAATTATAATTCAATTTATAGATTTTTTCCCCCTTAGAAAATAGAGCCCAAATATTAATGTCTGGACACACAGATGACACATACCTTTGAGATGCCATTTTATTATGATTTTGTGGGCAGTATGCTCCGAGTTACTGAAAAGCTTTTTCATATTATGCATCTGGAAATGTGACAAGTTGCAAAAACTGGGATGAATACTAAAGGAAATCTACATTTTCATACCTGTGCAAATCGTTTCAGATACAGGTCCCAAAAAACACCTTCAAGAAATTGACATCAGTAAGCCAGGTATTTGAATTCCTTGCAGATCTGTGATATATTGTGTCTTTTTAACAAGCACACTGAACCTGGCATATTACACGCATCAGTAAAGCAATGTAAATAAAAAAAAGTTATTTAGATAGAATTTTTCAAACAGAGAAACCTACAGTATCTGAACAATGTATTTTGCATACAAAAAAAGACAAATGATATAATGATCAAAAGTACGGAGGAGGAAAATATAGTCTTTTATTTACAGTCAATGACTCCTTAAGAATTTAGTTTAAAAATAAATACTCCATTCCACAACAATAACTTTTACAAAATTAATCATGTGCACATCTTGGTTTTTGAGAAAATTAAACTTTCAGATACATAGTAGAAACGCATATACACATAAACACACGCACACAATTACAACGTGAAGGGGGAAAAAAGGACCTGAATCTATTTAGCTTATTCTTTTAAGACATTTATAACATATTTAGTCAAGAACTACGCAAAGGAGTTTATTCCTGAAAAACAAAAAACCCTAAACCATACTAATATTCCATTATTTTTGCTTTGTATATTGTAGGATGAAAAATGCAGTTTTTCAATTCAATGGACAGCAAATATATAATTGTTGAGTGTATGTGTGAACATTCAAGTAAAGCTATGATCTTATCAAAGCAAATCCCATATGGACATGAGAGACTTAAATACTGTCTCAGAATCTTGCCCAGTACACAGAGAACATTAATAGCATTGTGAGAGAATTTACCATTTTTCTACATCTTCAAAGAGAAATTAACCAGCCAAAGAGGGCTTTATTTTGATGATTTTGAGTCATGTGGAGAGAAAAGGAAAGAGTACCAAAAATAATATTGTTCAAAAGTGCAACTATTCAACTCAAAATGATTGAAAAGGAAGAAAAAAATTAAAATCACTAAATGAAGGTTGAAAATCGTATTATAATCCTATTAAAAACACCTTCCAGTGGCCAAGTCTGATTCATCACAAAAAAGTATTTCTCAATTTTTGCTTCCCACAACTTCTGAATATAGTGAAGCTTTTAGTACAGAGAAGAATAGCTAAGTACAATGACAGGCAGAGCTTTTCTTCTCGAGGCAGATATACCCAAAAACAATACAGTGGCACTACAATACATTTATGTTTTAAAAAAATATAAAAATAATTCTGTTATTCCTGAGCAACATGTCAGTCATCAGCTGGGCATTCACAGCTTTGCAGAAAGCACCTACAACAAACACTGCTTTTATCAACTGTCAAAAGTCCTTATCCAGTCCCATCTGACATGGAGCATGAGTTTTCCTTTGCATCAGTTATCACTGGCATTTCAAAACCAGTGCAATGTGACAAGAATGCATTTAATTTGACATAGCTTTTCTGAACCTGACACCTAAAATTCTGTGAAATATCCCTCTTAAGTATTTCCCTTTTCTGAGCTACATGGAAATGGAAGTGTGTTGTTCAGGCTACATGTCTGACAAGTGTGCACACAGATTATTTTGCTTGACTAGCATAGCACTCAGGACCCCATAGAAACCTGTCCATGAGGAAGATATAGCAAGCTTTATATTGTTGCAGTGGTAATTTTTAACATTTTCATTCTAGGTATGTTTATGAGTCTCTTTTCTTGGCCCCTGCATAAGTGATGGAAAGTATGTGTAAAACTTAACGCCAAAACACTCAGATATGACTCCCATATTACACATCTGGGCTTGAAATAAGCAGAAGCTGATTATGTAACTAAGTAACAAGTTCTGTTCCCAACTCGGAGAGATGAGTTTTCTTGATGTAAAATAGTAAGTTACAGTAATGCAGGGAATCACTGTACTGATTGTCTAACTCTATGAGATGGAGTTGTGTTCAACTCAGGTGAATTATGAAGGTTCAACTCATGCGCAGTAAAGCATAAAGGTCTTTATTTTGATTTGGAAGTTAACTGACCTCTTCTCATCCAATAGTTGATTTTTTTTTTTCTCAGATGTTTAGGAATGAGTCTGGTAACTGTGTGACTTTACTTTTATTAAAAGAAACTGAGAGGGAAATTAGATGAATTTCTGCATAAAAATGATGATAGGAGAGGCAAATTCCTGCCAGTTGGCTGAATTTGAACATTACAGGGAATTTGAAGAAACGAGATTCACAGATTGACCCTTCTCATTTCTTTATAGCCCTTCCAAACACACTGGACTGTAACACTATATAACTGAATAAAAAGGAATGAGAAAAAAGTATTATTTTTATGTGGAATGAAATCAGTTTTATTTGTTCATCTTCCTGTCAGATATGAAAGAAGTCTGGAATAGAACTAAGAGCTTGTTCTGTTTTGATTCACTACAAAATGGTATCCTCCCTCAAAACCTAGAAGATACCCACACCACAAAAAATAATTGAAGTAGATAGAAAAAAAAGAATTATAAGAAGGACAACATGGCTTTTATCCAGTTTATAGTGATTAGCTGCTAATGGCAATACATCCCTGAAACTATTTTACAACAAAGAAGTAAGTATCAGGTGCTATACAATATATACGTAATTTGCTGACTATTGATGCTCCAGGCTGCAGGAAATAGTGCTATAGTCTTTGATCACTACTCCATTTCTGCAGTTTCTGTAACACTGTTTGTGAATAGTTGCTCAGGATGAGCATTTGTTCAATTACACTGGAATGTATTTACAGCAAAACGAGAAAGTAAAAGTACTGTTCTACAAGTTTGATCTCTCTGGGAGAAGTCAGGGAGAAAATGTACCATTTAAAGTATAAAAATGCATAATTCAGAGATTGACAAAATCATCTGGTGGAAGATTCAAAAAAAACCAAAACACTATCAACCAGCGAACAGATGTTACAGTTCCTCTTTCACTTGAGGTTAACCTACAAGGATGCCGTGTGTCAGTAGCAGTGTAATACATGAATCTCAAGACTGTGTCAGTACTCTTCAGATCTTTAAGCTTACCAAATATATAACAGTTTAATGGTTATCACAAAAACATGCCACCTGACATATTTAGGATTATTTTGTGCCCCAGTTAACTTCTAATTGCAGTGAAGACAATAGTTATCAACGACGATAGAATCTAGCCCCATCATTTGGCCCTACGCCACGAGTACTTGTTTATGATTAAGAAAGGCTGAGAACGCAGACGACATCACAGCTAAACTCATCTTACCTCTAGCAAAATATGAATGTTCCTGTCAGGACAACACTGGGAAACCTGAAATACCACCGTCTGTCAGGACTCTGACGATGGATTGTTCTTTCAGCAGGTTTTATAGTCAACACTTGACTGGTCACAGCGCAATAAAAGAGTAAGAGTATATAAGCGATTCTGTTCATATTACACAATCATACGAGCAATAAATACCGGAACACAGGCACAGAATGATGCTCATATATACGAATGCAGCATTTCCGAAATCTGTGGAACCTAACTGAAGGATACAGACAAGTCTACAAAATTTCTGTTTTGGAAGAGTGATCTAGCTTTTACCTTAATCTGGAAACACAGCTCTGATCTCTTTCCTTTTTGAAAATCTATGGCAATCGACATTATTTTCCAGTCTCCCTTTCAGGAGTCCCTGGGGCAATACTGGCTCAGGAAATTCAACTGCAGTGTAACTCCTGAAAAGGGTACTTTTAGAAATTGATGGCCAAAGCAAAGATGCCATGCCAACAGCCTCGTTCTCCATTCTCCAAAACCTCCTAGAACTCCAAAACCCTTTGACGTAGAAGAAAGAAAAGAGAAGAAAGGGAAGGTTTGGGAAGGGAAGGTTTGGGAAGGTTTGGGAAGGTTTGGGAAGGGAAGGTTTGGGAAGGGAAGGTTT
>JAYRBT010000177.1:32144819-32162746 GCA_036023395.1 Myiotriccus ornatus | reverse complement strand
GGCAAGGCAAGGCAAGGCAAGGCAAGGCAAGGCAAGGCAAGGCAAGGCAAGGCAAGGAAAGGCAAGGAAAGGCAAGGAAAGGCAAGGCTCCATGTCCCATACTGGCATAGTTAATAACATGACTCTAAAAGAGATTTTATTCAGTTTCACAACCCCATACTGTTCTCTATGGATATTTTTTACTGTGTGTGCCAGAGGACTAAATACATAAGTAAAAGTTTATGCATATATAGGCACTATCAATCTCTAGAAAAAGGCTTCTTGTTAACTCAATAGTAAACTGCTGAAGGTGAAATTGAGGTGAAAATCATTTAAAGACAGTTGAAGCTTGCCAATTTCCTAAAATAGTACAGTTTAGGTGCACTAAATTTTAAACAAATGGAAAAAAACCCCAATTTTAGTAATGTTCTTAAGATTACTTTTTAAATTGAGAAAATTGTTAAAAAACATCCAAGAAAGGTCTTGCAGGCATTTTGATAAAGACCAAATATTTTTGAAGAGTTCTAGCAATTTTGCTTATATGACTTCTGAACTTTAGATAGCTAAAAAAAATGTATAAAATTCTTACGGTTTAAACCCTACTGAGCAGTGGAAATGTTTGGTAATGATACTAACAGGTTATATCTAATAATTATTTAAATTTGGCACCATGCTAGCTGTACTCAAAGTAAAGTCCCTTGCACATGCTCAAACCTTTGACAAATACTAAGGAGCTAGGGTTTCTGTGACCTTGGGATTTTTCACTGTGCAATTCAAAACGCCAGTTTTCTCAGATCTAGCTTGGGAATCTTCAAACCAGAGTTGAATTTCATAGCTTATAAATTTGTTACCTTGTAAACACCACAAGATGCATTCAACAGATATGAATTAATTGTTTGAAATATAAATATTTATAATTTGACAATGGTTTCCTGCATTATATTCTTCTACACCACACAATTTTACTACAATTTTAATTTAAAAATCACAACAAAGAGCTCTTTCAGCTTGGATAATGATATATCATTACAGATAACAAAAATATTTTTTTAAGTATTTTTGCATACTTATTGTTACATTTTTCTGTCGAGAGGAACTATTTGAACTGGTGAGTTAATGGACACGGGATGCCACTGAACTGAATCCAATAAGCTGTATTCCACTACACACACCTTTCAGAAAAATGTTCCATTCTGATTTGAAAGCATCAGAATATGAAGAAACCCCAACCATCTTTGATAACTTCTTCCAGTGGTTAATTTATTCTGATTTTAATTTTTATACTGTTTTGTTACATATTTTCTTGCTGGCTCAAGGAACTATGTTGCTCATGGTATTTTTCTCTCTTTGAAGCAACTTATTGACTATAATCAAGTTACTGCTTAACTTTTTACTATATTTTTATTTTCTTTTTTATTTATTTATAAGCAAATACACAGGTTCATCTTCAAAAGAAGAATAACAAAAAGAACTCTTCAGACTGCAAATCCCGAAATTCACTAACTGGCATTAAGAAATTCCAGAGGTTTTAAAGGAAAAAAAAAAAAAAAGGGAAAAAACCAGAAAGAGCAAGATGCATAAAAATACTGAACAAGACAGAGAGAAGGCCAAGAATGAGAAAAAACTAAGTGGACATGATTTTCTGAAATATAAGCCTAGATGGGTGCCTAAACACAGATTAAAGAAATTAATATTTCTAACTTGTTTGGGTGTTTCTTAAATTTCACACCCAGACAAGATTAAGGCATCCTTTTTTAAGATATTGACCTGAAGCAATGAAGAAATAGTATTACTAAAAAAGTAACTACACAGTCTTCTGCTGCCCCATGTTCAGCCAGGAAAGATGTTTACATCCAAGAAAGTAATTGGTATCAATTTACTGGAATATAAGGGCAATAAGAACCCTCTACACCATAGGGAAAACAGAATATTTTTTATTCATGTTTCATGCAGAAAAAAAATTAGACTGGTCAGAGATACCCTGGCTGTTTATACCTGGTTGGAGGAGATACACTCAACAATTCAGAAAGGTTGAAATCTTATGAAAACGTTATCCTTCCTAGAACTGCTTAAGATGTTCAATTATTTTACTCTCCGCTTACTGCATATTCCATCCATTTTACTTTAATTTTCTATAAATACAGAAACTGAAGATCATACAGTTTCTGATTTGATGCAAAAAATTCTAAGCTAAATACAAAAGTGTAACATTCAATCTATAAATTTATAACCCTGTGATAAAACATATGATAAAACATTTGCATGGGTTAGTCATGGCAAAACACCTGGCTAGTTTTCAAAGGTTAATAAAAACATGATGAAAATATAATTTATATTGTCAGATTTCAAAGACACTAAAAGGTCTTCCATTTTAAAGTCTGCAGGTGGTAATGATGTGAATAAGGTAAAGGGCACTTCAAAGATTATTCATATCTACTTATCTATACTGAATTCTTCCTAATAATTCAGTTCATAAATCAGTAATGTATATAATTTTTCTGGGTTATAAGCACCTACTGAGTAACATGGGGTTTAATAGTGCTTTGCTTTACAGACTTTGAGAAGCTTGGCAATAACAGAAGAGATGAAATCAAAACAAAACAGAAACCCCCCCTCTTAAGCCACCTCTACTTCCTGGTCAAAGAAGCAACTTCTACAAAGTGTTGAGGTATTTTAAGTTACATAGACCAGAAAGTTTTAACTTGTTGCTTGGCTTAATTGAGTCCATTCTTTACTTCTACTTCCTTGAAGTAATGTAGACATCCCACAGACATCTGTTCCATTCCATATTTATATATCCTTTCTTTTCTCCTTTTATTCTCCGCAGACCAGAAAGCTCAGGATAAGTGAGGCATCAAAACTAAATGTAATCTTAAAACATAACTTTTGGTGACACTTGGTGATCCCAAAATGAATGCTGCCTGATGCCTACTTGTTATGTCTGTAGCTTACATAGATATATCCTTAATACCTTCTCTCCAATGCAGCATTTTAGTTAAAGCCAGCAGGTGTACCATTGTGACTGCAATCACTGTCTGAAGACACTTCTGGTTATCACTAGGGGTGTAAATGTGGTATTTAGCTGATGAATTCCATCCAACCGTCTTAAAGTCTTGATTAAGAAAATGAATCAAATAACCTGGGTGAATTGTTCTTTTCATTTAAAAATATTTTAATTAGTAGTCATGGGTCATGGGTGAAATCATGGGTGAAGCTGGAATCAGAATCTCTGACTTGAGAGGAAAACCAGTACAACTGAAAGTTAGGAAGAAACAAGGTCCCTGTGCTATGTAAGTTTTTGAAAAAATAACCTTAATTCTCAAAGCTTTGGCAAATTGATAATCTGAAAAAAGAATTATAAATATGATCAAGGAATGCAGTACATGAATAATTTTAATTTTAATCCCTTTTTATATACATTCTTAAACATTTCAAAATGAAGAGTGAACTTAAACTGAAAAATAAAAATTCACATTTATGAATTTTGAAACAGGGTATTTCAATAATTTAAAACCTTTTTTCCACAATACATTTCTAATGAGAATTTTCAAGACTAATCGTTTTTCACAAACAGTGCCACTCTTGCTGAATAATATTTCAAGTAAAACATTTCATTGAAATATTCTTGATCAAGTCAAATGGCAATATACACTACCTTCTTCACAGATAGAAAACTATATCAAAAATAACACTCATTTGCTTAAACACTCATTAGAATTGCCTTGCTTGCTATTGTTCTTTGGCTTTTATAAGCATTATTGCTCCTCTTGCTTATCACTAATAGGACTGGAAACAAATGTACTTTGCCTATTTAATGGAGGATAGAAAACTTAAAACTTTGGAATTTTTTTCTCTGCAATGGGACTAGTCAAACTACAAATCAGATTATTTTTGCTGGCATATTACTAACTGCTTTCATAAGAATTATGCTTACACATCTTGAGTATGTCTGTAGCAGCCAGAAACTCAGAAACATACAAAAGAATCTTGAGTCCTTTATTTTTATTTATGTAGAAATAGGAGAGAGATACTATTTAGGAAAACTACAGTGAAATCCTCAAAATTATTTATGGATAGGATCTCTACAACTGCTGTTTCCCTTAATATTTCCTTAATGTCACTTCAAGGGATGACTTTGCCCTAGGCTTCATCACAGTTTTTCTACTGAATTTGATGTATGATAACTGATGCCTGTTTCATGTATATTCTTTCCCGTTTCTAAGCAAAGGACTAATACTTTTGCCCTGTTACCTTTTTGCTTCACCTAATCTGTCTTTGTAATCAACTTCATACACCATTATCATAAAGAAGGTTTCTCTCTTGTGGACAGCAAGCAGAGTCACTTTTCTGTTTTACCTTAAATTAACTTCTGCTTCAAGATTTCTCCTCCTAAGAATCAAAAGCCTTAAAACGCAGTAAAAATCTTCAAGGAAGTGGATATTCAGTAGGGTTATTTTCAGGCTCTGCTACTTTATGAGCAATGGTTATAAAGTTACAGGAGGACTCTGAGAAGACCCTGTTATTCTTCCTCAAGTTTTACTCACTACTTATACATATATATATATATAATGTATGCTGGACACATTCTTCATACAAACACAGGGGGAGAAGAGCAGGCTGCATTATATATTTTAGAGTGAGATATTTCCTGTTTAAAAGAAAGCTTTCAATGGAATTAAAAGCCAGAGATTTAATGGCAAACACGTAACTTCATGGAGATATATTATTGTATTTTAACTCAATGAATAATGACTAATAAGATCATAATTTTGTGGAATTGATATTTTAAATATATACTGAAATAAAAATATACATTTTATAATTTTTTATTTTTAAGCTCAAAATTTAGGAAATGTTAGGTTAAAACCATAAAAATAATGAATCAGTTATGCCATCAATCATAAAACTAAAGAATTTGAAACTATTCCTTTTCATGTGCAAAATACTATTTCCATTTCAGTGTATGGCATAAGCTGAAGCATCTTTAAAAATATAGTAAAATACAGCATAAATCTATAATTACATTTCATCAGTTTTAGAAAGATGCATCTGATACTTTGACACTGTAAAATTATTTAGAATCAGTCAATTTTATCTCAGTTACTGCTGAAGTAAACAAAAGCTATGATGCAATAGTCTTTTGTGAATGGAATGGCATATTTGCTCTCATCTACACAAAACCCTGTAAATAACCTACATGTTGTTAGTCATTACTTAACTCAGCACCAATGTGCTCATTTTAGCTGTCCTGCATTAATGCATTATGCACAGAGTATTTTAAATAATGATTAACAACAAGATGCATTTTAAGCAATGTGAGGAAGTGTTACAGAGAATAGGTTTGACTTCCCATATAAAAACCTTCTTAGAATTCCCTCCATTGAACATACAAACCTCTCTGAAGGAACTCAAAAGTCTTTAGTGGATTGTCTTGGAACAGATTAGCAAAGTAGAATTTGGTATTTAACATAAGGTGCTCTTTGGGCCATGGGTGTAATAAAGCATCATGCAAGATATGAAATTGCTCCCATAATTTTCATCATTCTTCTTTCAGTTGGCAGTCACATTGGCTTCCTTCTGACGTAGTCTTTCTTTCTGTAAAAGAAAAGGAGTTTTATTATCATTCTTGTCTATAATTTTCCATCTCCTCTCAAGCTGCCATGAGCATTTGATCTTGAAGATGGAGAAGTACTAAACAAGTCACAGTAGATTAAAGTTTTCTTTAATTTAAAAATGCCTGGAGCACTCAAAGAAGGCCCAGAACCAGTTCATTACTCACTTTGGAAAAGCTGAGTTTGCTTTAGCTACACACTTGTCAAATACTGTGTACAGTAAAAATACACATCTCTGTGAAGAACAGTGCAGCTACAGAAAATCAGATACATTTCAAATTCATGTGACTCTAATACCTTCTCTTGTTTGGCATGGTTTCTGCTGACATAAAGGCTCTAATTTAGCATTAGGTAGATTATCTTGCTTAATGACCTCTTCCCAGGTAAGTGTAGTCATTCTTATCTCTGATGCCTGATACTGCAACTGATAGGCTCTGCTGGGAATGGAAATAATATACTGACTCCTTCATGTGCATTTCCTTCCCTTACTCTCTTTCTTTCTAGACTTTGAGAAATGCCGATCTAACCTATGTGTCTTTCACACAGACAAAAAAGGTTTTCCTTACAGTGCAAATGATTACTCCTCTTTTTGTGTTGTATCGAAAACAGTGGTATACAGCAAGGAACAAAATGGGGGTTTAATCTCTTCTACAGCTATTCGACAGAGCAAACAAGCTTTTTAAGGTTTTGAAAAAAAACAGACAGCCACTGGACAAATACATGCAGTGAGTTTCAATGCACTATGAAGCATGGAAGAAAATACAAGAGACTGCAGAGGAAGGGAAGAAGAAACCACAAAAGCAGCTCTTCTCATATTTTGTTATCTAAAACAGCAGAGCCATGCTTAGGCACAACTCAACTAAGTTCTAAATATAACTGTTGGACTACCATAGGGCATAAGTTTTAACATTTCTCCTTGGGAAAAAAGTCACTCTGCTACATTCAAACTAAGCATACTGCATCACCCTTCAACAACACAAAAACCAACCGTCATTCTGAATGACAAGAATAGTGTCACAAAACCCCTTTGTAACGTCATACTGGAAACCAGATCGATCATACCAGGCTAGCTGTAGGATTGATCTTCTTTGTTTCAACTTTCTTCTCTGCAGTTAACTTGCTCACTGACTGCTGAGCCACTTTAATTCTGAAACACAAAAAACACATCATTAGATTCAAAGAAATTAAAGGTATTCTGGCTCTGCTTTGTATATATTTTATCTGTAAGAACCCCCACATTAACTTTTTTTTTGGGCACATTAGCCCAACAAGCGACTATTTCTATTCAAAGGCATTTAATAAAGTACCAAAAGTAGATCAAAGTAGATTTGCAAAAGGACAGCCTGTCTGTATTGCTCACTGCAAATGTCACCAGGCAAATGATTTCCCTGTTCTTTCAGTAGCTGGGTTTTATGGACTACATTTCCCACTAAAAAGTCTGCAAAAAGATCCTCCTCTGAAAAAAACAAAAACACCCCAAAAGCTACCTGGCTCAATCAATTGTACACATAGAATATGGTACTTTAGTAGGTCATTTGCCAGGCTACACATTATATCTCCCGTGAAAACCTTGAAATGAAAGCATCCACCATTTTTTCCTTGTTTTCTGTGTTGCTATACATGGAATTGACTGACCAATCTCATTGATGTGGTAATTGGAGAGGCAAATCAGAAGGTGTTCTTGTCTTGGAGTAGTTAAAGCTGTCTTGTGCTCAGCTACAGACCAGTCTACTGACAGTACTACAGAGATAAGGGGAAAGAAGAATAGAGATCTGATTCCTCTGTGTCTCTCATTTTGCTCTTAGGGTCTTGCCTACAGAACTTTTGTTTCTATGGGGATTTAACAAGAAGAACCCAGAGAGAAATTTAATCAGGAAAGAAAGGAGAAACAGAGAATTTTAAAAAAAAGGATTGGACTCTCCTCTTACAGACTGGAAAGCACATGGGAAATTATGTGCTGAACAGTGATAAAAAGAAAATTCTTGGCACTCCTAATACAGGATCTGCCCAGTGCTCAGTGCCTTTGTAATACTGATGCTACATACACCTACTTTATAATTCATATGCAAAATGCAGAGTGAAAAAAGAGTGAATATTTACAAGCAAGGAGAACTAGCAAAACAGGAAACTAGTAATGTACACCAAGTCAGTCTTTTACTAGAAGCAACACATTTCTTGGCATTCTAGAACTGAAAATTTCTACTTCCTTCTACTATTTAACTTTTCCCACTGGCAGAAATAATTGTTATGGCCAGTCAAAAGTATTTAAAATACCATGTCCAGTTCAAACCACTTTCGACACACTCAGTTTTTGAGGAATTTTGGAAGAAAAGCAAAAAGGAAAGTGGATTATAGCTGCAACTACTGATGTGTACTTCCTTGCTATAACAGTAGCAGCAAACTAGATTCTTTTAAAAATACAGAACACAGTCATAAGTTCAATTACTGTGTTTATCAATTTGGAAATGTTACCAGTGCTAGAAATGAAAATTTTTTCTTTATGTATTTTAAAAGCATCTACTGGTGTAGTCTCACTTTCCAGTGCTTAAGAACAGGAGCAAACAGAACTACTTTCAAGTAAAATAATTTTCAACACGGTTTAGCTACAGTATTGATTCAACCTGTAACTACACCCTCAAATACACAAATACAAAATTATTATTCTGTACATTTTTAAATACAGATAGCCTATTTTTAAAACTTAATTAGTGTTCCCTGTTTCTACAGGTAAACAACTAAGTGACAACATACCATTCCCTCTTTTCACAATTTCGTTAATCAGCACAGTTACAGTTAATGATGGATGAAAATACCCACTGGGCAGCATGCTATTTCTCACAGCTACAAAGTTTATGCACAGATAATGATATATTTCAAGACAGTCTTCAGGTTCAGGGGAATCACACCAAGTGATCAGCTTCTAAATTCTTCCCTATTTTGAGCACGTGTTTCATTTGATCTCATTCTCTTAGGTCCTAGAAGTGTTTTCAAGTAGAGTTTAAATGTCTGGAGTCCATATTTACATCTGAAGGGAGAACTACAGGGATTATAAACTTTCAGACTTAAAAAGAAAATTACGCCTCTTACTGATTTAGGCCCAGGCCTGTGCATTTTAAACCATATTTGCAACATTTCTAAGAAACCTGGATTTTAAAGAGTAGAATTAATATTCTGGAATACAAAATTAAAATAAACCAACTTACTAACATGATTTGAATCATGTAATATTTGGCTCATAACAATGAGAGACATTATGTGTATTACACTTTGGTCTCCTAGGGAAAAAAGCCACCACTTTGCTAACAAATGACTGATAAGATTAGCAGGCACTATCAGAAATGCAACTGCATAATTTAAAAGGTAGTTATCTGGATTTTTAAAAAATCAGATGGCTCAATTTTAAGGAAGTTGTTAACTCAGTATTTACATCAGTAAAGCACCTATGCTGTAAAGGTGCCTTATAAATAAAAATAACTCTTTTGTCAAACTTGGATAGGCTACTAGAATTGGCTAATGTGTTCGGAAGCACTATATTTGAAATGTGAAGATTAAATGGTATGAAAAGTATCAAATTCAAAATCATAAAAGTGGCTACCTTTAATTTTTTTTAAATTTATTGTCATTAAAAAGCCCCTAGATATGAACACATATCCGCCATTAAAAGCTGTGACAGCCTTCCAACAAAACTTACACACACACACGCTGTTCTTTACCCACATCCGACTCTGGAGTCCTTAGCAAATGATAGACATGAACCTGTTGGAGTGGATCCCGAGGAGGACCACAAAAATGATCAGAGAGCTGAAACGTCTTCTATGAGGAAAGGCTGAGAGGGCTGGCATTTTTCAGCCTGGAGAAGGCTCCAGGGAGAACTTACTGTGGCCTTCCAATACTTAAAGGCTTACAAGAAAGATGGGGAGGAACTTTTACAAAAGGAAAAGTTCTTTTTTAAAAAAAAAAAGAAAGTCAAATTAGATTAGGTATAAGGAAGAAGTTTTTTACAATGAGGGTGCTGAAACAGAATCAAGCCCTGAGATGAAGCTCCACAATTTAAAGCTCACAGGCGTAGGCTGAGCAGCATGAACTAAGAATCCCACCAACCACTCTACACCCCTTTCTTGCCGAGGTCCCCAACACTTTCTTCTGATTTTTTCTTGTGTGAAATAATGTACAAGGTAGCAGCTCACATTAACTGGACATTTAAAGAGGCATGGCCATAAGGGAGAGTTTAGAGATGTGCAAAGAAATGGACTCAGTGAAGAGATTTCATTTTCTTCCTACACCAGTATAAAATAGTGTGGATGGACACAGTAGTCCAGCTAGGTTTTAGAGACTGCATTGAAGAGAAATTGGGACTGAATCTAATAGATGTGAAATCAAGGAGGAAGAAAGGGAATAGAAAAGTAAACAGAAGTGTATCTAAAGCAGAAAAGCAAGAAAGGATAGAAGTGCACAGTAAAACATGCTAGAAAAATAGGGACAAGGACATTTTCAGACAGAGAGTTCTGGAAAGGACAAATAGACCAGAAAGGATGGTAGAATAGCTGAATCACAACACAAGAGACAAAAACGACTGCACACTGGAACAGACTGCCCAAAGAGATTGTGGAGTCTCCTTCACTGAAGATAATCAAGAACCATCTGGACACAATTCTGTGCAATGTGCTCCGGGATGACCCCGTTAAGCAGGGAGGTTGGACCAGATGATCCACTGTGGTTCGCTCCAACCTGACTGATGTGCTAACTTAGCAAGCAGCAACATGAGGGCAAAACATTATGGAATAAACGTCAGTTAAGCCTTTAAATCTGATGAGCTGCAACATGGATGTGTTCAAAAGAAAAGTTATTCTCCTTCAACAGTGATTAAAAAAGAGATTAATATACCTTAATGAATAAAGAAGATGTGGTGTCAAATTGAGCAGTATTGCACATTAGCACACAATATAGAAAACAATTACATTCTCAAAACAATGTGTTTTTAAATAGGAGACATGACTCCAATACTACATATGTATCCTTACTAAAAGCAACAGGAATATAACTGGCTTTTTCCTGCCTTTATGTGGCAGATGTTGTTTTACCCTGTATGCAAGTCAGGCCTCTTAAATTAGAAGTTATTAGTGAAAAATAAGGACATTGTTTTATTCAAAATTGTTTTTATTTTGTAACTAGGGACACAGAAACTAAATCTAAACATAAGCCTGTATTTATTAAGAGTTTCCTTCATAAGCTCATGAAAATACTTTTTCTCCTTACAGGAAAAGATATCAAGCCAGGGATTAACCAGATAAACTGATTATCATTTTCACGCCTGCTTCCCAATCAATTCAGACAGAAGGAGGAGTGAACTGGCATGCTCCATGCTCTGAAGCCCTCAGTTAGAAAAACTAGAATCTCTTCTATGTGAGCCAATTGCTATTCATGTAATGTTCCAGCTCTGCTACTGTGTGATGCCAGAGACCAAATTATCTGGATTGTCTCTCAGCTTCTTGATACTCTGGAATAATCCATTCTTTTTGCTTCTACAGCTGGTGGGTTATGTGGATAGCTGTGGGTTATGAAATAGCCACAATTCTGTGCCACCTGATCTTTCCATGACTAGAAGTTCAAACTTCTCCCATAAGACTGTTTTGGCACAAGGAATTGTTGTGCAAACAATATTTCAGCTATGGGTCAAGACGAACAAGCAGAGGTAGCTACAGTCAGCATCAACTGTTCAATCTAGAGCCAAGCTGCATACCCAGCCCAGATCCTTAACACAGCTGAACACTGACGCCCCTTGAGAGACTAAGAAATATCCCCATAGCTCAAATTCCTTTCATGTATTACATGCCTTTCTGCTCTCAGTCCTACAGTGATTTCTGTATGCAGCCCATAAACCTTCAGTAACAGCACTGTTTCCTGAAAACAGTTAGCTCATGCAATATAATAGATTAGATTTCAGTCTCAAAATTTTAGAAGACGGATGCCTGTGTATTACCTGGCCTGGAAGATGATTTTAGAGAGCTTTTGGTTAGCTTCAAAATTAGGAACCTTATACCAGACTATGAAGTTTGAACACTGTCCACTTCTATTACTGTGTTATACAATACAACTGCCTTCAGGTTTAAAACTTCTGGAAAGAACTTGGTCATTACTGATCAAATCTTTAAATTGCAGTTTTAATAAATGTTCACTAACTAAACCAGTACAAATACAGTAAAATGTGTGTTGTCACTGGATTTTGTTGTCAAATCTCAAATTGCTGATATGTTTAATATGTTTCCATTTTTTTCTGGATCTACTGACAGCATTTATCTATACAAAGTGAGTGAGAAATTTTATCTCTGTAGTCACAAGAAACAAAAATATGTTTGTATGTTTTTAGGAAAGCTGGTGCCTAAGAAAAAAACAATATGAAGAGAAAGGCTATACCAGTTCAGATCAAAAATATACTTCAGACCATCTGAGATGGCCACTGGCATACCTAGGAGTATATAAAGATAGCCAGAACCTACAGTGATAATGCCCAGAACACTTTTGCATCTGGAAACTCTCTTCTTGTGTAAGACCTTCATAGATTTTTCTAATATGATTTTGTAGTGTCACCATTTGGAAGCAATGCAAGGTTTTGCCACCTGTGAGATTTTGTGGCAAAGTGTTCAACAGATTAAGTATGCCTATTGTAAAGAGGCATCACTGCATTTGGCTTGTACCACACACAATTCCTAATCTGAATTGATTCTGTTGTATTAGATGTGGTATGTAATGACTATTTTCCGTTAATCCTTCATGCTTGTACAGACCCCTATCATATCCTGTTCAGTAGAGTCCTTTCCAAGACAAAGAATTCCCCTATATTTAAATGGTTCCATATGCAGAAGCTATTCTGTACCTACTTTTTTTATTCTTACATCTCCTAGCTCTACCACATCCTCTGGAGAGGAAGGGAAAAGAACTACATCGGTTATCTGCAGATTCACGTAATGATTCGGTGATGTTTTCTGTTTTGTTGTATAGTGCTTTCCTAATAAGAGAAAGACTGGTCTTCCCTAAAGAGAAAGACTGGTCTTCTTTCCAAGAGCAAGAACCTTGACACAGCACTTTGCCAGATCTGTTGTATACTCTACGGGAAATAGCCATTTCTGTTTTGCAGCACAGGCCTGTAAGTTGTAATTATCTCTTCAATTTGCCCCATAGCTATACCTTAACCTCAGAAATATGCAAAAATCTTCCCACTTATTTTTTTTTATTAAACTCACTCCAAACGCTTCTGTATGGTATGAACCTCTAGCCTTCAGCCTGGTAATGCTGTAGGGCTCACGGATCAAATTTTCTCACAAACATTTTGCCTTTTCCTGATGCTGCAACTATGTGTACAAGAAAATCCCAGCATAAATCTATAATGTCACCAATGATCTTAATGATCATATTTCGAACGTTTTCTTTAAAGTCATTTGTGTTGTGATGTCAATTTGACTTATTAGACCATTAGTTTAATACCAAATGAAATAAATCTGTTACACTCATCTTTTAGCTTTCATCACACAGGCAGATTGTATGATAGTTGGATGATGCCCTTTCTGGATCCTCAGGAAAGAGTGTTTTACAATAGCACAAACTGCTCAACATAGCTGGAAACCTAGATTCTCACTGACTCTTTTTCTTAGGGAACATATACATGACACACCGTGGATGAAAGAGCAATCCACTTTTCAAATCAAACTATAAAATAAATTTAGTCTTCTAAAATAGATACAATGTGTTGAACTAAAGATCATTTCTCCTCCTTGCTCGCTGTGATATAGAAAATGAAAATATAATCCACTAGTTCTTCCATAGGAAGTGTTTCTGCCAATTTCAGTCATTTGTTAGGCAGAAGGTAGTTTCATATTTAGCCTAATAAATGGTTGAAAACATTAATATTAAATATTGCATGACCATCACTACAAAGAGATTTTGCAATTTACATGTTATCTCTTTTGACCACATCATGTTGTGAACAAGTATTCCCCCAACTTACTCTTTTCCTGTTCAGAAATAAAGGGCAATGAATACAATTCATTCTCTATTTAATAAATGGAAGAGTTTGGTAGAAAGCTGTAGCCCGCTCCAACTTACCATAATAAACAAAAATTAGTAGGGCCCTGCTTGGTGCTTTTTCTTTTGTTAGGACATTTTCATCTCTACTATTAGGTACCTACACTGCTACAGTCCAAGCTTCTGCTTCTCAAATATGTTATTGCCTCTGTGGCAATAAAAGAACTACTGTCTTTTTTTCAAAAGATTAAGCTGAAACCATCAACCTATTTTGTGTTAGAGATGAAAATCAAGAAAAAATAAAACATTTTAGAGAAAGGACCTTTCACAAAAGATACTATTAAAAATATATTTTTTCCTGTTTTTAAGATGAAGTATGTAATTCTATTCATTAAATAATGATTATATCTGGTTTTGTTTTCTGAATTCTGACCTACAAAATTTGTATGTATGTTCAATCTGACAGATATTACTCAGTCCAGTAACTACCAATCTTATCTTTCTAGTGTAAGCAGTGGGTTAAATTAACAGCAATATTTTATTTTCTATTTACTTATTTCATATTTAAAGGGCGACAGTTGAACGAACACTGGTATAATATTTTTCACATTTCTTTTGCAAAACATAATCACAGTTTGTGATGAAACTCTCACTGCAAACTACTAGTATTTTTTCTGTATTCATACTTCCCTATTTCAGACTCATCTTAAAAGATCTTGAATGCTTTAATAGACTTAAAGATAGGCAATGATATACTTGGTTTAAGTTGTTACACTTTTTTAATATTTTATTCTGAATTCGTAAACATGCCCACTGCAAATAAAATTAATAGGCTAAAAAAGAGAAGTGAGAGTGGAAACGTATGCAATCTACCATGCTGTAAGTGTTTTGCTGCCAAAAAACCCAACCTTTCTTTTAGTCTTAAATTCAGCCACCCTCTCAAAATTTCATAAACAGCAGTTGATATACCTGAATGCATACACATATTAATTTATAAAGCTGTCAAAAACACAACTGGATTTTGATGCAAAAGAACACACACACAAAAAAGTTTCCAACATTTGGTACATTTACATTAAGCTGTTTAACATTCCTATATAAATGTAAACATTTAAATCAATTTTAAGATATATACATATGTGACTAGCTAATTCATACACATTTTACACTGAGTTTCTGCAATGCCTCCTGAAATTTGAAGGGTAATCCAATTGGAAACATGTTTACATTATGATATCAATGTCTCAGTTTCAGAACCCAAGTTGGAAAATACTAACTTACATTGTCAATTCTTCCTCTATAAAATTTCATTCTAAACAAAATAATTGGTTCATGATAAACATTACTTTTTTTTAATTAAATTGCAATCTTCAAAAATGCACAACGAATAGTGCAACCAATTAATTAGCCAGTTAAGGAAGACAGCTGTCCATTCCTGTCATTCTAAGGTTTTTAGTTACCAATGTGCAGAATGACTCTTAAATTGCTTACAAATTTTTTTGGACATCAGCTCATCAACTGTTATTTTCATACTTTGTAAAACAGAACCCTTAAATGGTCATGACCTTACAAGACATTTTCAGGCGACGAAAATAAATTTTCCATCAGTCTAATCGACTGATTTCATCTAATCTACTGATGTCTTTTTTTCAGTAGCACACAACAAAACAGTTTAGGATGATGAAAACAGTTCTGTCATTCTAATTTACTTATTACAGAAGGTTCCTAACTTTAGCAGCTTATTGTCTTGATGAATCACCCAAAGTTTGAATGTAAAGGGCAATGAATTGTCCTTTTGAGATTAATGAAACTTCATAAAAATAATTTGAAGTAAACTCTGAAAAAGCCTATATGATACAGTAAGTGTCAGCATTTTGAAGTATTATAGTAACTGCTGCTCTGCATTCTACTGATAGTGCTTTACACACTGAATAGGAATAAAGACATCCATCAGAGGAACTGATGAAATATTTGATCTGTATTTTTCTATGTAGATTGTATTTATATAACTATTAAACCATGAGACATTCTCACCTCACCTGAGTAGGAAAGCACAGAATATAGCAGGCTACTTAGAAAGACTTCTTTGAAGGGATCATTGTATGCCATCAGAAAGATGATAATTACATAAAAAGGAAAGGATGTACGGTCTGGATTTCTTTTTTCTTGGGAAGTTAATTTCTATTCCTCCTAACTGCTTTCAGAATAAAAATAAGTCATGATTCAGCAGAAAATACATGCTTGAGATGATCTCTACCATGACTATAGCAATGTTCTAGGGACTGTTTATTTTACATAGTTTTTAACACGTAAACCAAACTTGCATATTGATCTAGACACAAGGAAATAAAAGATTTTTTGTAATGTTGACAGTTTTCAGCTTCCAAAATTAATCTAATCATAAATGATACAAAAAGCTACAACTTTCAAGTGTTTATAACTGTATGATCTGTAAAACAATGTTCATAAGGTTGATAATTGGGAATTCATAATTTCTACATCTTGCCCTTCAAAAATATACTTTACATGGACCTAAAACCCCCACTGTTTTCAAGCAAAATGGAAAACGAAAGTGTAAATGAATGTACAACTTCTGCTGATACTTTTAACATCTTTATCTAAATCTCTGTTAATTCAGAATAAGCACCTGAATTTAAATTTCATGTTGAAAGTGACTGCTCCACTTTTTTTCTAAAGCATGACTACATTACCACTCTAGGACTTCTTAAATGATATAGTGAGCATGTTAAGTTTGTAGCAGAATTGCTTCTTTTGCGTGAAAGATTTTAGGCTTCTTAAGAAAATCAAGAAAATAATTGAAGGGTTTAGGTTTTTGCATTCTTAACTAATAAAATCAGCAGACTGTTGTGAGATCTAACGGCGAGTAGTTTGATGTCCTCAGCAGGACACCGAAAGTCAGAAGTAGTGCTGTAAATTCAGTGTGGGGCTTCGACACTGTGCTAAGTGTGGCCTGAATCTCTGGGGCTTCCCTTTGATGCAAGTGCAGTATATTAACTGGAAAAGCATTCACTTTTATTTGTCTGTACTGTCTGCGACAGCAATATCGCCTCATTTAGGCTAGTTCAACATGAAAATGCACAGAGAAGCAATCTGTTATAAATTAGCACAGCTCCCCTTTCATTTTACTAGCTAGTAATTGGAAGGGGTTACAAAAGTGTAATTTATCAGATTATATGTGTTTATCTTTTTGTGGGGACAGCATGCCTTTGGTGAATTTTCCTATGCACCCTGAGGGAATAATCTTTCCTTGATGTCCATTAGATCTGAAAGAAAACAATGACGCCTGTGAAATATAGGAGGATAATTTGTTGGGTTTGAGAAGCAGCAGTTTCCCAGACATCTAAAATGGTATTAATGACTTTATTAGAACCTTACCGTTCCTTGGAAATGCTTTTGCTCTCTCGTTTCCAAATGGTCTTGAAGTCACTGCAGAATTCGTACCACACCGTGAAAACGTAGTTTGGTGTGATCTCCTTCTCGCCAGGCTTTGGCTTTATCCCAAAGTATTCCACTGTTTCTTCAAAGCTTCAAGGGACGGAGAAGAAAAAAAAACTGTCAGCATGTAAGTCCACTGGGGAAACAGTAGTCAAAGCTGGTAATTACCATAACTTCCCATAACCTTGGAAATTTTAGCAGCAATTTATGCTAAGTATAACTAACCTTCCAATACCCACCTCATTTCCAGGAGGATAACTTACAGATGCACAAGCCATCATAGATATATGTCACACTGGTAAATCACGGGCATATAATGCAAAAAATTTAACTTGTTGCATTTCAGGAAATGCTATGTTATATCTATTTATTTTATTTTATTTTGCGACACTCCATGAAGATATTATTCTCCTATTTATGTTTATTGAAGGACTATGGAAGAGTCATGTGCCAAGTCAGGAAAAAATCACCAGGCTTGGTTAAAAATAATCTTCTTGTATTTAGGAAGAACTGTGAGTAGCAACAAACAAGTCACAGACTGTCACCAACAGTCAGTCTGCAAAGCTTTTACTGAAAGTAAATCATCTCCTTCCACATGTGTCAATAAACAGAAATGATTAATTTTACAAAAAAGACACTGGCAATATATTTTTTTTTTAATTTCTTTTATAATGTGGCTACTGAATTGCTATACAGCTGGAAATTTCCAAAGTAATCTTTTATTACAGATGGTATTTCCAAGAGCATTTTAACTGATTGTGCATTTTTAACCTTTATGGTATTGTTTTGTATAGATAAAATGGAATGATCCACGTGACTAGGTACTGATATAAATAAAAGTATGCTCACTATTGTAAAAGT
>JAYRBT010000177.1:32126504-32144719 GCA_036023395.1 Myiotriccus ornatus | reverse complement strand
ATAGTGCATGTACATGTGTGACACCCAGAAGTGTATATAAGTAGAAGCACTGTTGTAATAAAGGGGGCTGGTATCCCAGGTCACCGTGTCGTCCTCCCGCCCCGACCGGACGACAACACTATACAGCTGGAAATTTCCAAAGTAATCTTTTATTACAAATGGTATTTCCAAGAGCATTTTAACTGATTGTGCATTTTTAACCTTTATGGTATTATTTTGTATAGATAAAATGGAATGATCCACGTGACTAGGTACTGATATAAATAAAAGTATGCTCACTATTGTAAAAGTTGAATCATTTTTCTCTGCAAAGTAGACGTAAGAATCCTGAAAGAGTTGGTGATACTTACTAAAAATGCCATAAATTTAGCAACATTTTTAAAAATTACTAGTTTTTCTTAAAGTAATAACTTCATTTAATCAAAAGAAAGTTATATTCTTCTTTAGAGGTGCAAATAGGTCTTAAATCTAGAACATGGGAAGTGTAAATCTTGAAAATAAAATAAATAGAGGCATTTTCAAAACCAGTAATGAGTCCCCAACTATTCAACAGATGTTACCTGAACAACAGATGCAGCTTCAGCAAATACTTCTTTTTTAATTTATATTTGCATAGTCCGCATATGTTTTCATAAGGAATTGTCAAGGTTAGGGCCAAGTTTTTTTGACTTAGATTGAAGTCAAAGCTTTTTAGCTAGGCTTGAAGAATATAAAGTAAGGATCAAAAAATGCATAAGTTATCCCCCCAAGATGAAGGAATATATACTCCAGCTGCTTCACAAAGTATATAAGCTTGTATTTTAGCCACGTGAGCCAATATGCTCTGATTTAGGGTTTTTTTATTCTTTAAAGATAGGAAGAGATTCTAGACCACACTCAAGAATACCTCATATTGTTCAAGGTGAGCTATTAATATAATAGTTTTTTTAATCCCCATATGTGATAACCTTAACCTTTTACATTTCTTAAACAGGTTTTGTATGAAACATGTAAGTATATCTCAAGTTAATTGATGATCCATGGTAAAAGAATCACAGTGACATTAAGTATGTATAAGCCCATAATATTCAAGAGTTGAAGAGTCTTGCAGTGACACTATG
Organism: Myiotriccus ornatus; assembly: GCA_036023395.1. Lineage (NCBI taxonomy): Eukaryota > Metazoa > Chordata > Aves > Passeriformes > Tyrannidae > Myiotriccus > Myiotriccus ornatus. Next base: position 32,143,619 of record JAYRBT010000177.1, on the reverse strand, counting down.
AGGAGAAAAATAAATAAATAAAACTAATAGAGCTTTAAATATCTGTGTAAACCATTTTGGTATTTCAAACACAAAAAATACTAAAATACCTTAGTCGTAATTACATGGTTAAAAACATTTATGTCTACTGGGCAATCAAATTTTCATTGCATTCACTTGTGCCAAATACTCCTCAGATATTCACAGCCCTTTACTGGGATAGCTGAGTCAGGAACAGCAAGACCAGAAACTCTTCTAAGGTTTGCTTCATTTAATAGCAGCCCCAGTAACATCATGCTCTCTTCTCCCTAACAGAATCCTTCTCCATTCCAGTTGGTGAACATAGAGGTGGGATTCTGAACTCCTGCATGCTGTCTCTCATTCTGCTTTCATCCTGACACTTCTCATCCTCTCTTCATGTTTCTTCTTCAGCCCTCCCCCCCAGTAGTACTGCTTTGCTTTCACCCAGCTTCCTGGGCTGCTTTCTACCCTTCAAAAGCAGTAATTTAAAATACTGAGTATTCAGTTAGCTATTAAAAAACCCAAACTCTGTGTCAGACAACTAATTCCCTAAGTCCCCTGCAAATTAAGTGCAGCTCCATACCCTGGAGAGTCCACCCTGCTCAAGAAAGGCTACAAAGCAGGTAGAATATGAGAGCCCTGTGCCAAAAAAGCGAGGTTTGTAGCTAAGTAGAGCCTGTCAGCCACCCTTGAAATTAGGAGGTAAAGACCCAGCTGATGTCAGCCACTTGTTCAGCCAATTTAGGCACCTTCTGCAAGAGAATGAAAACAGTCCACCTAAGACTTTGAACCGCATTTGGGAGGTGCCTATATCCCTTTTCCCATCTTCCTAGGAAAACTAACCTAGGTGTCTCAGGTGGAGTGACCCTGGGCTGACAACAGTAAAATTAAAACCCAAATTACCACAAATCTGCCTTTAGTGACCATGAAGAGAAAAATACTGATAAGAAGTTAAAAATTAATTTACCCCAGTTTATTTATAGCAGCTCCATAGTAAAGACAGATCCTTCACTCTCATAAAACTGTAATTTGGTAAACAAAATTTATTAGAAATATTAACTTATTGGATATTTTACTCTCCATCTAAAAATCAATTTATCTCACTTTTGTCCATATTTTGCCTCCTTTGGCAAATATGTAAGGCACAGATACTCACACAATGAAAACACTAGGATTTCATTGGTTTCTTAGGCAACTGAATGCTGTATACTAAGTAATGAAAATATTCAATGATAATGAAATACATTTTTACCTCATTAAGTAGCTAATCAGTTATTTCAATATCCTGTAAAACTGATTCACTTCAATGCTGACAGTAATTAAAACCTCAAACACAGTACCCTGTTTGGATAAAAACTCAACTGAACTTTTCACTGGAAGACTACATAAGAGTTCTTCAGAAAACATATTACTTCTTTGAAGTACAGATCCTTTTTCCTATTTAATACAATTCCCAAGTTAAATAACAACTTTGACCAAAATAAACTGTAAGAAAACACTAGCAAGAAACCTACCATTTTTGAGCATTTTCCAAACTGCTCTCTTCTTTTTTACGCTCTTCTTTAGCTGCCAATGAAAAACATTTAGATATAAATTACTGCCTTACCATTTTAGAGATCCCACAGACTAAATATCTCTTACATTAAAAATTGGATAGTTTCTATATTAGATATAATAAAAGTGATAAACACTTGCTAGTTTTCAATTTTTAATTCTTTCCTGCACCTAATGAATAGAAAACATATGTTGGAATTCTGATGATTCATAATGATACAAAATAACTGCATAAGCTGAACTGTGTATAAAATTCTACACTTCATTATTACATTAATAATTTTTTTCTGCTTGTCAAGGAGATGAAAAATTCAGAAGGTAAATTTATCAACATTACTACATTCCCAGCTACAACAGAAATTGCGCATCTTCAGGTCCCTGCACACAAAACACAGTAACTAACAAGGAGAACTTGCTTATACATATATAGTTAGGTGTCAAGACACTACCTACTATCTTTTGATCTTGTAAGAACAGAATAAGGAAACATAGCAGAAAGAAGTTTTAATTTGTTATAGAGAGTAAAAAAAAATGATGTGGCTTTTAAGAAGGAACACACAACATTTACATTAATATAACAGTGTGTGTGTTTATGTACCAATAAAAGGGAAAAGAGGAAGGAAGAAAATACTTTATTATCTGGCAAACAGTATGTATTTTTCGTATTTTTAACTGTAAAAATGTCCACCTAGGAATTATTTAAAAGCATTTATTGGAAATTCAGATGTTGAGACTTGTTAAGAAAACAAATTGCCAACTCTATATAACGAATTATATGTAAACAGGAGTTATAAATACTACACAATGTGTAGGACAAGAAACCAGAGCAATTCATTAATCTTCCATAAAATTTATAACTAATTTTCCCCTCTATATAACAAATTATATGTAAATAGAAGTTATAAATATTACACAATGTGTAGGACAAGAAACCAGAGCAATTCATTAGTCTTCCATACAATTTATAACTAATTTTCCACTCAGAATTTGTAATATCCTGCTCTTTTTCTCCCTCTCCACAACCTGCAATAACTAACACAATCCATGCTGTCAGTAAATGTTTCCATGAAACACTGTATTTTCCTCAGGAGTCCTCAGGAGACCCATAGTCAAGGTATCAATCCTTGTCTTAATTTGTGGAATTACTGAAAGCAATTAAAATGAATTTCATAAATGAAAGAACTTATTTCTTTTAATTTCTCTGGCAACACCACACTTGCTTGCATAGAATTTGCTTTTTGCAGAAGTGGTATCACGTAATTCTTTCATCATTAGGCCACATGTTTGATTTCAGTTTCCTCAGTTTCCTAAAGTCAAGAATATATTAATAGCCATATCAGACTGGCACAGGGATTTATCCAGCCTAATATCCTGACCCTGGCAGGCACTGAAGCAGGTGCTCAATTAGATTTATGGACCAGGACAAACACACGATCCTTCCCCTGAGTGTTCTCTGCCTCTGAGATTCTGTAGTTCATACAAAATGTTTCCTGCACTGGATACCATTTTAGTGTAATTCTCAATGGATTCCATCCTAAGAACTTGCTCATTCTCTGCCTAAGCTTTTAGAAGCTTTTTAGCTTCCAAAAATTTGCTCTGGCAGGAGTACTATATCCTAACTATGTGCAGCAAATACTGTTTGTTTTGAAACGGACATTTCCTATCACTATTTCTTGTATCAGAAAAAAGCATGACTGCAGTGAACACTGAAATACAGTGACTATTGACATAATCTTTTTGATTAGGATGCTTTTGAAGCAAATTTCCTCACTGTCCCCATTTATTGAGCATTGATTTGGTCTGCAGATAAGTTCTGATGCTTGTAAACTGATTTCAGTTAGGAGGAAACTAAACAGGAAGCTCAACAGTAAATGCACTCTAATACTTTAATAGGGACAAAAGGACCAAAGAACCATTTGAACCTTCAGGCAGTTTTGAAACAAGAGGTGGAGATGTTCACCTCACAGTAAATCTAACTCAGAGCTTAAATCTCTACTGCAAACACACTGCTGAGCCAATCCTACTGCACCAACACATCTCATGATGTAACCATACATGTTCTACATTACATGTATACAGATTACATAGGGGTACTTCAAAATTACTTCCCCAAAGCTGCATTTGGTATGGAGATACCCTCTTGTCTGGCCTTCAGATCATTAGTCTTGACCAGCTTTAAAAATGACAGGAAATTGTCAAATACAAAGTTTGCTGTCTGGTCTCACATATAAATGTAAGTTCTTAATAAGCTCTACTATTTGGATTAGTCCATATCCTGAATAAAGTATCAGATCCTGTCCTATAAGAAGCAGACAATCTTAGTCAATATAACATCTTTGAATACAGATATGAAAGCCAGGATCAATTAAGAACAACTTTGTCTTTCTACAGAAAAGAGCTTTGAAAGGAAAACAGGTATTTACAAAATATGCAGTTCTAATTTGCTGTAAGAAGTTATTTGTAATAAGCTGCAGACTCTGAAGACCAGTCACTAGTCTTACTCATCCTGCTGTCTGTATCTAGCTCAGAGAATAAGCGAATAAATAGACTATGATCCTATAAATTTGCCTTATGAATCTAAGATGTTTTTGACGACTTTCTTTTACTGAAATGCTTAAGTGAGCATTTGAAGATTCATGACCCTGTAACAGTTTTAAAAGTGAAACAGTAGTAGAGTGAAATGGTAAAAAAATCCCCCAACTTTTTCTTCTACATATTCTACTTGCTGAGGATGGAACAGCATGCAAAACACTATATTGAAAATGAGACATTACCAGAAAATATTTACTTTTAACAGGTCTAGTATATGCACAACAGCTTCCAGTTACAACAAAACAAATACCTCTTCATGCATCAGGCTACTATGAAATAGTTCCCTAAAGAACGAAGGAAAGAAAAACGTGGACACTGGCATAGACTGAAAATTGGAGAAGGTCGGTAACTAACAGAGACAAGCACAGAATGATGATACCCTAAGAGGGGAAGACAAAGGAAGAAAAATGGGTACTCGCAACTGCACAAAAATCTGTTACTTCTGTCCCTCTAGTGAGAATTTTAATACTCACTGAGTCTGATGGACAAACTTTCTGGTATTTCTCTCTGGCCTTAAATATAGAAATGCATGTAAGAAGGATAATTCACACAAGTGTACTGACCTAGTTGTATCCATTACAGCTTTTTTTTTTATTTTTCAGTATCTTATTATTCCAGAATTGAAAGATCTGATGCATAAAGTTTTATAAATTTTCTAAGCATTTTGGAGCAATAGTAATCTTCAAAATTACAAGAAAATTTAGACAAGTAGCAGTCAGGATGGAGACATCGGAACTCTTACTTTATATTCCAAGGTTGAGTTCACGTGATTCAATAATACATGCTTCATGAACTTTTAGAGACAGGTATAATTATAGAGTTTTCTGTATGGGAAAAACCCTAAACCAGGGTATTTGATTTTTTTTTTCCCTCAAAGAAGGAAATATGTCTTTTCTGACTTATATCTTCCAACCAATCAGTTAAGATTAAGATAGAATCTAGGATAAAACATAGGCAAAACCAACCAACAACAAATCAAAACAAAACCCTAATGATATTCCTCTTGTAACTTTATAAAGCTTGGACAGAGACTGCTAAAACAGTGACAAAAGGTTATTACGACATTTCTAGACAACCCACATTCCTTAGCAGTCAAGACTAAAGCCTCTTAGGTAGGCATGTTGATAGGCAGTCAAAACATGAAACTCATCCTAGAAACATACTAATGCCCTAATCAAGGACTGAGGAAGAAGAGTCTATCTTCAGAGAGGTTCAGCTATGACTTTACCAAGGAAGTTTAAGGAGAACAAACAACAATAGACCTTATTTTCTTGTTCTTTTTAAAGCATAAAGACATACCACCATTTGATAACAGAGATGCAAATCTCCTGAATATTATGATTGCTGATATAGTTGGGTATCAGAAGTCGAACCCAGAATACTTTGTGGCTAAAAGTATACTACGTGTATCTCCACTATCAAGTAAAATTTTCATGCAAGGGAAACTTTTTAATAACCCTGTTTAATTGGGCACTATGCAAAGTGGAAGAAACAATCTGTAGCTTTCAACGCATTGAGGCTTTATTGTTTAGTTGATGATAGTAATGCCAACAGCATGTAACTAACAATTCACACAAAGTGTTCATAATAATCATCGACACCCATTTCATCTTTTTATTCTTACTGTTATCTGTCTAGAAAAAGACAGCACTCTGCATCAAAGGCCATGAAGAGAATACATTGCAAATGTTATAAATGAATAATTTGTATGATATAATACATGAAATATGTTTCAATACCTGACACTGCAAGAATCTGCTTTCTTGAAATGTGAATTTTAAAGGAATGGAAATAAAATTCATAGCACCTTTTAAACAAATTAACACATTTCAAGTGCAAATAAAGAAGCATTCATGAAAATACTCATATGAATGCAAAAGAATGTAAAATTAGAAAATGAACAGACTGAAGTTTTTCACAAATTATGATGTTTCAGAAATCCTAGACGAGTTGTGTGTCCTGACCTAGGAAGAGATATACTCAATAAACGTCTATCCGTCTGGAACTACATGTAAAAACCTAATTTTCTCCTACTTCTAAATTCTTATATGAGTTACTTTCAATACAACCCTATATTTGGAGACATAATGTTACTTTTAATTTTGTTTTGAACAAAGGAATTCTTATTACTTAGTAGACTTCATATACAAACATAGCAAGCAAGAGAACACATACAGTAGAAAAAATATTCTGTTTCATTTTGGTTTTTGTTGTACTGTATTAAATTTCAAATCTGAAAAAAACACATGACTGCAAGTTACTTCACATGGCTACAATCCATTATTCTCATGCAGGAGCTTTTTTGTCTTACAAATATTTTATACTTCAGAAACATTAAAAAGCTTAAATGTTCTATATACAGCTTCCTAGTAACTCATTTTATAATATGTATTACTTGATAAACCAATTTTAGCTAGTTACTAACTTATAATTGGTACACTTTATGAACTCAGGGAATTCAACAGACACCCTGGAAATGATATGTAAATATTTTATTTGTATGACTAATATAGTTTTCTATTGCAGTATATTAGATGAAAAAAATCCCCAAACTAAATGATCCCATGCCCATGAAGAGATTTTTCTTCTATGCTGTCAGTTAAACAAGAAGATCTGGGAGCAATGGAATCAATGAAACTTGGTCTAATGTAGACCTGTATTTTAGAGATAGTTCCCAGATGGATTCATTAATGTTTAATTAAGGGTTGAGTTCCTGATACAGCTTTTCTCTCCCTGGAAGGCTAACAGGGTCACTCTTGTCTATTTAGCCACATATTTTTATTGAGATTTTAAGAGCTTAGTATCTTAGGATCTCTAACCCTGTCACATTTGGTCAAAATTTGCCAGTGCATTAAAAAATATTAGCAGGAGAACAATCAACAGACTGTGTAATCACATAAGCCTTATTTCTTTCACCTAGTCTTTAGATTAGAAAACATCACATCTGAACATGGAATTAGGCTACACAACTTTTTTTTAGATGGTTTAAATACTGGCATAGACATCTTAAATCATTTCAAAACAGTCTTCAGAACTCTTGCTGCCAGGAAATCTTAATCATCCTTCCATGAAACAGTTTACTTTCCTCTGCAGTGGTACAAAATTTATTTTTTTTTTAACTAAAAACCCAATCCAATGATGAAAATGTACAAATGATTCTATAGTACAAAGACTGTCTATGCAGTCTTGGAAAGCTGCTTAACAAGCAAGTTTCCCACAAGTTATAAGGAATATAAGTTGTCAACCTCTATCTTAGGTATGAGTCAAGGACTAGTTAATTAACATTTACCATACAAAAATTGTGAAAAACTTGATTTAATATTTTTAATGTTACAAAACCATAATAAATTGTAGACTTTTGTACACACAGAGAGACACACAACACCAGTAGAACATGCTCAAGCAACACATTCAAGAAAGTGTTTATTATCAGAGGTAATAAAACAACCTAGGAAATGATGTTTTCTTTTAGAAGTGATAATGTTGTTTATAAATGTGCCAGAAAAAGTGTTGAAGGTTATTTTAGAGAACATTAAAACTAAATATGAAGAAAAAAAAGTTATTTTTATTTTCATAAAGTCCTACATTTCTTAAAATGTATTTTTTTTAGTAATATTTTATTATATTTTGTGAGAGCAGATTTTTAAATTAAAGCTATTTTTCAATTGGCTTCCATATAAAATGTTAATTTTTTCATTAAAATTAGGACTAACATTAATCTTACTTTCCTGTGTTCTGGAGCCATTAATTACAAAACAAGACAGCATTACAATTTTCAATTTATTCCAATTAAATTATTTGAAACTGCATTCTGTTAAAATGTAATCATGCCGTTAATCCCTCATTCTCCCACATTCAGTGTTCCAGATAATAAATATTTTTTAAAGTCCATTAATACTTCAACACTACAGAAATATATTATAATTCTACTTTCTTACTAATAAACTCTTACAATGTTGTGGTCTAATTCCAAGATTAATCTTTGACTAAATGTATCTAAACAGTTTACTGAACTGAAAAATTAATTCTAATCCTTTCAAACATAATAAGGTTAAACCTGTTCTGTGTCTGGGAAAACTAGATTATCTGTAACTACAATCTCCTTTTGTAAGCAGAAGTGGAAACTTTAAGGATTGACACGTTTTTATACCACGGACAATATTTTTAAATAGTTGAGTAATTATTAAAAACCAAGAAGAAGCAGGAGGTCTCAAACCCAAAAGTATATTTTTTTAAAAATTTATTTTGATGGTGAACAGCTAAGCTGGCAGATAAATAATAATTATACAAATATAATTAAAATAATTTCAGAGAAGCTTGTGAAATTTGTGGCCAGAAAACTTTTAGGGGGAAAAATCCATAGCAATGCCTCCTCCTGTGGAATGATAACAGTGATTTATGAAGCTCAAGTAATTTCTGCTGATTGAGCTCAGTCAAGATTGGTTTCACATGATCAGCTAAAGTACAGCAATACTCGATGTGTAGTGGCCCCAGAGGTTGAACTCACCAGGACATGCTCTTCTAGGTGATCGAAAGCATGGGGGTGGGGGGTTAAAAGCTGCTGCTTTGTTTTACCTACATTTCCCCCTCATTAGGACACACTCCTCCTGCAAAGTAAGCCAATTCTGGTGGTCGGGAGCAAAGTCTCATTGTAAATGCCCAGCAGGATAGTGGCAAAGCAGAGATTAATTCTCCATAGATTTATATAGACCTTTCTCACTGTTGATTGCTTGTACTCTTTCAAAGGTGTGTACGTTGGCTTTTTTTATTGCTGGTTACTGACTTTATTTCAGCATATGGTGGTTGGCGCCATGACACAAAGTGAACGTTTTATACTAGAATTAAAGTGGATATTTGACAGTTTCTGTCAGAAAGTTCAGAGCAAAGAATTTGTGAGACAAGATTTATTGCATATTTTATATGGGACACATCTGTTTCTTTGCTACTTTTCTGTTTAAATAAAAAAAAAAGCAATGACGGTTCTTTAAGAAACAAAGACTGTCAATAAAAAGCATGAACAGAAAAACTACATTATTTAGAATGAATTTATTAATTCTGACCTTCTAAAAATGTGCTGCTTGCAACTATGACAGTCACCTTCCCCTTTTTGTACATCCATATAGACAGGATGGGGGAGGAGAACTTCAAGCCGAAAGTGGTTCTCAAATACACAAATACCCATATTTATGGGTAAAGAAAATAAAAATTAAAATCAAATTAAATCTAAGTATTGATATCGGATATTCACATATAAAAGCAAGGTGAAATATTAAGGTAAATTTTGCCTATCTTTTTTTAGCGTCCATAACTGCATTTTAGTGATGTGAAATGTGCCAAATGAGTAGTCCTTGTTTAAAAAATTCCTTATAAAACTACAGATCAGTTATAAGATGATATAAGGCAAACTCTTCCACGTTTATCTATTAGTATCACTGAACCTGACAGTTGGGCCTCTGAAGTTCAATGATTTCAAACCTGAATCAAAACTGAATTTGAAGAACACCTAGCAGGATTTTGTTTAAGAAAAAAGTTCTATGCCTTAAACAAGAAAGAAAAAAATCTTTCAATAAAACTCTAAATTTTTAACCAACAAAAAAATTGAAAAAATAGAAGCAAACTTTGACCTGCAATATTTCTCCATCTTGCCACAAATAAAACACAGGATACTAACATTAAAAAGTATTTAGTTCAGATTCTTTTAATTGATGTTTTTACAAGAAACACCAAAATGCATACAAATACAAAGCAATGATTTTTTTTCTGAGCTTGCCTTCTTTGTGACAAACACAGAGGAGAATATATTTGAAAAAAAGGATCTCTCAATTTCTAAAAAGGAATCCTACTATTTTCCTTATGGGGAAAGGATGACAGGAAAAATAAAGCATGTGTGACACATTATTCAGGTCATTTAATTAATTCATTGAAAGCACTCAGATATTACCATGAGGAGAGAAATGAGAGTGTACACAAAAGAAAAAAAAATTCACATTAGCTTGATTTAAGACTGGGAAAATAACAAGAGTTATTACTGCATCTACCTGATCTATTTTAGTGTTTTACAGTTTGCTTATTTTCTGTTGAATGCTATGCTGAGGGGATCTGGAATTTTCTTCCCGCAGTGGATGTAAACATTTTTAATGTTCATATTTATCCTCATACAAAAGGGGAGAAGAGGATATGAGTATTAGATAACAGGAGCAGGGAATGTGACTGCAGTAGCTAAGTCCATTACTGCAGACTTTCTGCTCACTGGACCTGTAGGGCTTTATTATTATCTTATTGTTTACGAGATACCTCCTATCTCTTGGAAATGGCTTTTACTGAATAATATTAGATTTGTGCAAAAGGCAATCCCAATTTTTCCATTAGTAGAAGAGTTAAATATAATTGCAGTCACAGTTGAAGTTTCATTTGACTACCATTTTGATTCTATATTATTCATTAAAATCCACAAAAACTATTTCTGAGAAATATAATTAACACAAATCATTTGTATTTAAATTCATTATGCTGTAATAAAACAGTCATAATAAGCTTGATTCCTCTTATTGTTTCTCTCTGATAGAACAGGAAAGTCTTGAATCAACTAAAAAAATCATATGCAGGTGAAAGTAATAATATACTTTGGAATTTCGTTCAACTATATTCTGCAACTATAATTGAAGAATATTCTTTACATCAAATATTTACTAGGACAACTTACTTTAAAAAATGTTTGGAAATACCATAAAATTACTGGAAATATTTTTAAATTTGAAAAGAAATTTTAAATACAGAGAAAATTTACTTCATTCTCACAAAAAACAAACCAGTAGAAAATTATGGTACGATGAAAAGTGACTGGAATCAAAAAGGCAGGAAAGTCAAAGTTCCCCTACCATTATTTCAAAAAAAATTCATAGAATCAGCTCTCCTAACTAAACCTGGGGATTCTCTGTCCTACGAACTGCCCAATTACATATAAGGAAAGAATCCCTGATGTGTAAAGCTTATTAATCTTTAACATATATATGCCTTTTCCAGCTCCCATGCAACTCAATGCTGCATCAGGCCCTTTGTGTAAAACAAATTAAGGAATCACATTGTAAACAGCTACTGATAAACTGTACTGATAACTCCATAGATAATCAAACCAAACACATTTTATAGAGCATTTTTTCCTCTTAGCATTCTACTCTTTAAGGTTTGAAGATTTCTGGTTGGCCAGAGCTACACTATTGTGTTGTCAGCTACCCTACCTGTCCTAGGGCACCACAATCCTCAATAATACCACATCCTGTTCCAAAGATGGCAACACTTTACTGAGGAAACTTCCAGACTGCAAGAAATTCCCAAGATGAAAGACTTTATACACATGCTTTGTAGAAACAGTTATATCCTAAAATATACTGTTCAGAAGCTGAAAAGAAGTCCTTCAAGAAATATTTTTTAGACACTTTCAAAAGAGCTGACTTGGGCCAAGCTTTAGAATGCTGAAAAATCTTCATACTAAAAAGTTTCAATTGATTTACATGCTTTGAAAGAAGTGCTGTTCCAATAAATTTCATACATATATCTCTTAAGAGATATAAAACTACTGATTTCTCCTCCTCTGTCAGGGTGTTCAAAAGCAGCACTGTAAAGGCTCTTTGCTGGACAAAGGTACATTTTTAAGTATCTTGCCCTGGCATCTGAAGTATTAATGCACAAAGATATCACAGAAGTTGCAGGAGAGATTGAATGATGACCTGAAATCAGATTTTTTTTTTTTACATTTAGAAGTCTGTCTTTAATCACAGCTGTAATCTACAACACTGTATTATCCATATGGTTTTACTCTGTCATTCCTCAATATTGAGAGCTTAGTAGCAAGCTGGTGCTTTGACTTTTAACTAGCTTCAAGCCTCTGATAACTGCCCTAGGAACATTGTGATTGTTATTTTTGTTCTCAAAACAAGGGTCCTGCTACATCCTGTTCCACAGCACTGGAGATTTTACCTGTTCTCATTGCTTAAAAGGGAAATCAGAGTTTACACTGTAAGAGGATCTAATCCAGAGAGCTTCAATTTCTTGATGAAATTTTTAGCATCTAGTATTTTTATCAATCATGCTCAAAAGCATTAAAACAGGATATTAATGTATTTGCACAGGTACTAAAACTAATTGAGAAAAAGTATTAACATACCAAAATTACAAATGTCCCCAGAGAAATTCCATACGAATGAATATCAGATCAAGAATGTTATTGTCATAATCAGTTTGTATTATATGGTAGCAGTGAAGGGTATTTCCAAACTTAATACAAAGACCACGGTGTGAAATTACAGAGTACAGGGAACAAACACAAGCTGAGAGTGACCAGTGTGATGGTAGGTACTAAAGCCCTATGAGAGCAAGTGTGTTTTGTTCTTTCATTATTTAAGTGCATGAATCTCTTCTATCGGACCCTTTCCAGTTCTTGACTCTGCTCTTTCCTTTCATTAGTATCTTCTACTTGCTCAAAGGATATATAATCTAAAGTAATGAATCAGGGAGCATCCTGACTTCCTGCAAGAAAAACTCTGACATGGATTTAAACTCTATTAGTTCACTGACTTTGAATATCAGCACAAATAGGGCAAGACAAGGATGTCCAACCCATAGCAAACCCAGATAAACTGTGTGCTAGTGGAGTTGACTGGCATATAGAGAATAATGACACAAAAAGTAGGTAAATAAGAAATCACGCAGGAAATTTGTAAGAATACAGTAAAGAAGAAAGCAGCTGGACTAAAAGAAAAGCCAAATAGGATCCCTGTGAAAAACCAACACACATAACCTACAGTTCTGTTTACCTCTAAGCCTATGATACAGAAACTAGAAGAAATCCAGTGGAATTGAACAGAAAATAGAGGTTACAATGAGAATTCAAAAAGAATGATAGAGTTCAGACTACTGATAGTGACTATAGAAAAGGTATCAGTAATTCTAGGTATAAATTTTATAACCATCATATACATCATATTTTTGTATTAAATCAAGGGTATCAACAGTACCCACTATGTCACTCAGCTGCTATTAATAGGAAATCCTTCTCTATCATAGAATACTAGTGACTTTGTAGCAGCCATGGTAATTCAGTATAAAACAATCAAACTGAAAAGAAGCTGGAAGAACTGCTCTAAGAGATTCTCTCCTTGTCTTCCAAGAGAGCATGACATTCCATTTTTTAATTACCAGTTCTTCTAAATTACATTCATATTTCACATTCTAATGGAGTGTAACCTTCCAATTTTTATAGTAAGTCATGATACAGTGGAACCAGTTATAGCAATTTGATGTATACCCTTTTCAAAAATAATAAATTGAAAGTTTCCTGAAAAGTCATAGTTGTAATTAACATCAATTTTAAGGACTTTGATGCTGGTAATTCTTCTGGTAGTGTAGAAGGAAATATTAATTTCAGAGCAAATTCTTGTTCTTTGAATCAGCTCACTGTCAATATTGCATTAGTTAAGAGGCATATGGATGCAATCACATTCCAGGACAACTTATTTGGTGTCTTATGGACTGAGGCTATTGTCTAACTATACAATCTCTGAGTACCACAGCAATAAGGTTCTGTGCCTTGCAGACTCATGCCAATTTATGTAAATCACTCTTTCATCTGTTTAAATACAACAATCTCTGAGTGATGAAAACAGTTATGACTGTCACAAACAGTTTGAAAGATAAAAGTAATTTTGCTGCTGGCTTATAAAACAGCGTTCCAGATCTAAACACAAACTTTGCCTAGTCTGTAATGTCATTGCTGGGAAGGATAAAAAGTTTTAAGCAAACATTATCACTGCAAGGAAGTATGACATATTTTTCATGTTTGACACTGGACATAAATATCCTCCCACACTGTTTAATGTGAGAACTGCATATGTGTGGCAGAGATAATAAAACATCTCAGTGAAAACAAATGAGGAGGAAAAAAGTTATGGTAAGTAGAACAGAAAATAAAGCTTTGAAGTTAAAAGTCTTCATATCTGTACATTTTATTCACAAAAGGAAGAATCAGTACCTGATATGTAGAATGAACAGTCACAGAATCTACAAGAGAGTCTCAAGCCTTGTAGAACTGGTTATATGTACAGAGATGTATTTTCTAGTTGACAGAAGCAGCTTCATAATTGGAGGTAAGAAAATCAGGACAACTGTAAGATCCTTAAAAGTGCTATTGCTCTTCTGTTGTTTACACACAATATTAAACAGGCAGCTGTTACTGAAATTCAGTGCTTTTAAAAATTATCCTTGATTTTCTTATTCACTTGTTCAGCATTAAAATGTTCAAGAACTTTACAAATAAAAAGGAACACAAGTACCATAACCCAAAATGGAGATTAAAGTAGAGGAGTACAACACTAGTGGGAAGACAAGTATATGATTTAATTACCTATACAGTTTTAGAATATTTTTCTTTCTTTCTGTTAATATTCTTTTTGGGGAAAAAAAGCTGTAAATATACTGCATAGAAGCAAGAATTTTAAATAGTTCTCAGAGGTTTCTGGTATTTTGGGAAGTCATTATAGAAAAGCTCTATCAAAATGCTTTGAGTAAGGACTTTAAACATTATCTTTATATCTGTCTTAAAAACAACTATATTATTGTCACACTATTAAAGGAAATGAGTGCCAATGTAATTTTCTTCCTAATCTTTGACTGTATTAAAAGGTAAAAAGGTATGTCCCATTAACAGTAAGAGAGAAATAAGAAATGCTACTGTAAAAAACGGTGTCTTGGAGTATTGTTGATTTCTGATTCATCACTACTAAATAGTATTAACATTCTGTTTTCTACTTCATAGACTGATTTGATAGAAAAACAGCAAATCTGAGTGGAAATGCTTTTTTCCTGTAATAGAATAAATTATCATCCTCCTACAACCAAAATATGTATGAGGCTAAAAATGAATAAAAGAAGGTTGCTCTCCCTGGGTTAACACAATAGATGGTAGTAGATGAGAACAGCATCTAGGACAGAATATTTATATACTTACTGAAGTAGGAAATAAACAGCAAGAAACCAGAAGTTGGCCAGCTGCTAGCCTTTATCATAGAATCAGAGAATGGTTTGGGTTCGATGGGACCCTAAAGCTCCTCTAGTTTCAAACCCCTTGACATGGGGGTGGTTGGAACAACTAGACCAGGTGTCTCAGAGCCCCATCCAACCCGGCCTTGAACACTTCCAGGGATGGGGCATTCACAGCTTCCCTGGGCAACCTGTTTCAGTGCCTCACCACCCTCATTATAAAGAATTTCTTCTTAATATCTAATCTAAACTTACAATTTTTTAGTTTAAAGCCATTCCCCTTTGTCCTATCACTAAACGCCCTTGTAAAAAGTCCCTCTCCAGCGGTCCTGTAGCTCCATTTAGTTACTGAAAGGCTGTTGTAAGGTCTCCTGAGAGCTTTCTCTTCTCCAGGCTGTACAGCCCCAACTCTCAGCTCCAGCCCTCTGATCATCTTCATGGTCTTTCTAACAGAATTTATTTCTTGTTTTCTTTCCCAGTGGACTACCTCAGCAACCCTCTATGGTGCACTCCAAAAGGCAAATGAGGAAATGTGGATCAAAAGTCCCCTTCTGCACCAGAAATACATTAAAAAGTGCATTAGACAAGATGCATGCCAGGGTAGCTACTGCAGCCTAAGAAGAAATTACTCCTAAGTTGATATGACTAAGAAGAAATCACTCAGCAGTTAAAATCTGATTTACGGACTTTTTCCATCTAGTTGTTAAGCTTGTCTGAAGAATGCACTAGCTCCTGAAATAACGCTGTGGTGAGTAGCTTGGTCTGTGACTCTATTTTTCTATTGCATAGTCCCAAAGACTGCACAGTGTTGACCTTTTATGTAGTATACATAGAACTATTAGTACAGCAGTTCTAACAAGTTGTAGCAAAGCAATTAATTTAACCAATGTTTCCTAAGTGCTAGGCTAGAATTCTAAACATAGGACAATTTCTTTCACTTTGGGATTAATCTCAACAGATTAATCTATTTGACAAATCCCTCCCTCTCCATCTTGCTTGTTACCTTGGACACTTCAGTGTATCATGTGCCTTTCCCAAATAGCTTTGCTTTCCATTGTTAATGAATTTCAAAAACTGTTCTGTCTTGACATCAGACTACTTGCTTCCCAGATGCTGCTGTAAAATAAATGAATTCCTCTAATAGCACAGTCTTCATCACCAAGATGCTTTATTCTTAGAGAAACAAAGAGAAGCAGCTATGCTCTTCCTATGTTAATTGCTATGAATCACAAAGACTTTTTGATTGGCACATTCCAGAATATGAGGGAGGAAACCACACCCAGATTAAAGTTTTTACATGCTTTCTGCCCTGGATCCAATGAAGAAGAATTTGGGACCAGATTTTGCAAGATCGTGCATGAATCTGTACTATGCACTTCCACGTTTATTAAAATGGACAAAAAAGTAGTTAAGTGGCAAAATAAGAAATAAATTTAATTAAGGATGTTCACCTACTCCTTTATGCCATTCAATTTCTGGTTTGTATTATTCTTGAGAGAATGCACAAGGAAAATAAAAAACGCTATGAAAAATTAACACCATTTGCCACTAGCCAGTATCCCTTCTAGTGAGCTGCACAGCCACAGAAACCAAACTCTTTCTTTTCTACTTTTTAAAAGAGAATATTTTGCATCTTTCTAATAGTCATCTAACTCTTCTGATTTTTTTTTTGCGTGAGATAGTTTCGTATCAAATGAGTTTTATTCTAAGCAATTCTGAGCAAGAATTTCATGAACTAAAGAGCACTACAAACCACACAAATTTCACGATTTCAAAGGTTTTCTTGCATATCGTGGCACACACACACACACACACACAGAGTAATTCTGTGGAAATACAGTAAGTGTATATTAATTTAAGGGAGCCCCTGGTGGTCTAGTGGTTAAGATGCGGCGCTGTCACCGCCGAGACCCGGGTTCGATTCCTGGTCAGGGC
>JAYRBT010000177.1:32078289-32126404 GCA_036023395.1 Myiotriccus ornatus | reverse complement strand
AGCTTGCTTGGCCCCGGCAGATGAACCTTAGGATTAAAGGGTGGGCTCAGTTCCGCGCACACTGTAACTCACCTAAATATCCAATGCGCAGGCTGGAAGGTGTAAAGACCTTCCCCGGTTCTTCGTTCGCGAAGACTGGCCATTATTATATTACTATATTAATTTATAGTAATTAGTAGGTTTCTGTACTATAGTAAAATTAATATAATTTATGGCATATATTATAATTAAATCTACTGAAGATTATTTCCACTTCAAGAATAATCTAGGGCTTTTTCAAAAACCATGGGCATATCAAATACAGCTAATGAAGCATTAAGACAGTTTACACAAGACATCTTTCATGTGGGATTCAAAAAGTACTTGACAAAGATTATCTTTCACTACAAAAACCAGAAAGAATCATTATTAAACATTCTGTGTAACAGAAAAGTGAGATGCTCTCTGAAAAGGACATTAACCAACTCTGCTAGAATCACGAAGTAGCTAAACTGGGAACAGAATCTAAAGCTTCTGGCACGTAATTCCCTGTCAAAGGCACTGGGCTACATTACATCCAGTTATACAAAACAGCACTGACATCAGCAGTACAGTTTATCCCCTCTAGCATTTTAGAATGTCAGTCTCCATAACACTCACAGTGTTTTTTGTTACAACAGAGCAAGTATTAGATTTAATTGGTATTAATTATCATTAGGAAATGTAAACATTTCAGTTTAAGCAAATCAGTATTTTTTTCCTTACAGTATTTTCAATTCAGCATTGACTAGAAATGATGGGAATTGCACATGTAAGATAAACCTCAGTATGTATGAGTTCCAGCCTTATTTTCAATCCAGAAGTTTCAGAAAATCATCTGAGTTTTGGATACTTGCTGTGAGCTGGTAGAAAGATAACAGACAATTTTTTCTTACATTTGCTTAAACCAGTCACAACTCTTTAAAAAAAAACAAAAACAAAACTGAAAGCAGATGCTTAGTGGGTGCTCAGTATTATCAGCTACCTCCTAATTTCAGAGAAGTAGCTGAGTTTACAGACACTTGCCTCTGAGCTTGACATTTGTCCAATGCCTATTCTGGTTTTACAAATCAAGAAGGGTTTCTGTGTTATTTTTACCTATCTTCACTGTAGGTTTTTTATAGGATTTTTATTCTAATGCCACAGAAAGGGTCACCCACCATTATAAAGATTCAAATCAACCAGGTGATTGATGAAGAAATAGGATTAATAGTTATGGAATCCGACAACCTACTGAAAACTCATCTCAGAATAAGGTAAGATGTCAAAAGATGAGAAATTATGTTCTAAATGTGTATGATTAGACACCATAAAGCATAACACTATAAAGCAAAAGGAGAACAATAGAACATAAGAAAAAAGTGGTCAAGTAAGTAATCCATGTGGTTTTGCTCTTTCTAGAATGCAAAAGACCTGAAACACTAAAAAGTGTCCAATAAATTTAACATAAAAAACTTGTTGTCCCAGGACACCATATAGGACGGTATATTTTTTTTTCTTAATATATACATTATTCACACACATAAGGATAAAATTATCTATTACACTGTCAAAAATAAATATATCTCAATTTCCACATCAATAGGCATAAACAGGGCAAATATTTGGAAGAATGTTTTTCTATTTGAAATGGTAATGCAATTTCATCTAAAGCAGAACCAATCTTCTTCCTAGATCAACTGGGTATTTTTGTCACATTCCACTCATCAGAAAGTAGGGTAGCTCAGCACTGCAGAAGAAACCAGGTACTGAGTTGCCTTTATTTTTTGAGACTGTGGTGAAATGCTTTGCTATTCCTTCTGCTAGTTTTAGCTGGGGTGGAGCTGACTTTCTTCATAGCAGCTCCTATGATGCTGTGCATTGGATTTGTGACGTAACTAGATAACACATCCATGTTTTAGCTATTGCTGAACAGGCTTGCGCAACATCCAGGCTTTCTCTGTTTCTAATGCTGACCCTCTGAAAGTAGGCTGGGGGTGCCGAAGTTAGGAGGGGCCAAAACTAGGACAGCTGGCTGAATCAAACAAAGGGATAACTCACACCACATGACATCATGCTTGGCAATAAACTGGGAAAAGGTGGAAGCAGGGGAGAAGTTCAGACTTACAGTGTTTCTTTTCCCAAGTAGTGGTTACACGTAATGAAGTCCTGCTTTCCTGGAAATGTGAAATTCAGAAATGTGTTTTTCTAAATGAAACTTAAAAATATTGTGACCACCAGGACTAGGGAAGTGACAAACCCCCTCTACTTGGCATTGGTGAGGCCACACCTCAAATCCTGTGTTCAGTTTTGGGTCCCTCACAAAGACATTGTGGTGCTGGAGCATGTCCAGAGAAGGGCAATGAAGGGTCTGGAGCACAAGTCTGATGAGGAGCAGCTGGGAGAGCTGGATTTGTTTAGCCTGGAGAAAAGGAGGCTCAGGAGGGACATTATGGCTCGCTACAATTACCTGCAAGGAGACTGTAGTGAAGTGGGGGTTGGCTTCCTCCTCCAGGTAAAAAGTGATAGGACAAGTGTGCCAGGGGAGGTTTAGGTTGCAAATTAGGAAAAATTTCTTCACTGAAATGGTTATCAAGCATTGAAACAGGCTTACCAGGGAAGTGGCAGAAGCACCATCCCTGTAAGAGGTCAAAAAATTCATAGATGTCATGCTTAGGGACATGGTTTAGTGGTGGAACTGGCAACGTTAGGTTAATGGTTGGACTAGATGGTCCTAAGAGATCTTTTCCAACCTTAATGATTCTATGAAATGGCTGAACATCTGCCTTCTGATGCGAAGCAGTGAATTAAGTCCTTATTTTGCACTGCTTGTGCACAGAGCTTTTGCTTTCCCTATTAAATTGTCTGTAGCTCAACCCATTAGTTTTCTTTCATTTACCCTTCAAGTCCTCTCTCCCTCCCCACGGAGGGGCAGCAAGCAAAGAGCTGTGTGGTACTCAGCTGCCAAACTGGACTAACCACAACAGTCCTTATGAGAACCAGGATGTAGTAGGAATTACAGAATCTCCGAAATGATTGTGAAAGATACTATTTGGTTAGGGTCTTAGCAAGACTTCGACAAAATTGAATTATTACAATACTTTGGCAAGCTAGATCAAGAAGCATGCTGGAGATCATAATGGCTCTGTAGAAATACATATATATACACACAAACACACACAAACATATATATATATTTATAGTACTATCTCAATCTTGATGTTATTGTTAAACTGTAAATTTCCAATCAAATAAGTTAAAAAGACAATACAACTGTCCTGCAGTGACAAAAATATTTGCATTACAATTTTTTGTTTCAGGAGTTCTGTGGCAAGAAATTTCCTGCTTTAACACTGTCCAAATACACTTACAACTAAACCAAAAATTGTATCAAATAAATATATCCGTTGAGCTTCATGGCCTGGGAGAACAGTAAAGGAGAATATCAGCTTATTTAACAGTACAATTTAAGAAGGACTGCTACTTTTGAAACATTCTGTTTTCACTTGTCAAATTATTTACATAAGATAGCCTTATGAAATAAAGTTATTAAAAAGACATTAAGACTCCTCAAACAGTAAATTGTTAAACTGTTCACCATTTCTATGAGAAATACAATTACATTCTTAACAATTCTTAATACAGTTGTTAGAAATACAGAACTTCTACTGTTTACCCAAAAAGTCTGTACTCTTACAAGGGGATGGGGGAAAATGTATTCCTTTATATATTTTGCACAACCACAGAGGCAATTGTGCTGGCAGAAACAGGTGATGGGGAACACAAAGATGGGAAACAGGAGAGAGCAAGACTCTTGATTTCAACAGCAACCTGTGTTTACATGTCTTGAATTGATCATCAAATTGTACCTTGGATTTCAGCCACTGTCTCCAGACTCTATGTGAGTAAATCACTTTTTTTTAATGCTTATTTCTCTCACATAAAACAAAATCTTTAAACCTGAATAAGTCAGTTCATAAGCTCACACTACAGATAAAAGATGCCATTACACCCTGTATATTTGTGAACTTTCTTTAAAAGAGTATCTTTCATTCTAGTGTTTTATAAACTTGAAGCTTTATATTCCTTCTGATAAATTAATGAATATATGATGAATATATTTTTCATTTTGCCTACAAATAATATTTTTTTTTAAAACACAAAATAATCAATGGGAAATGTGTGAGAACAAGGGAACAATTATCTTTGACAAGTGATGTCCAAGATCTGTATAACATATCTTAACATACATTAGGCACGTTAGGAACATAATCGATGGGAATTTTCAGAGGCAACAGATACTTAATGCAGCTTACATTATGAGTAACTTTGTAAACCACTACACTATTTGCCAATATTTTTTTTTCAGAGGTGGTTACCTTTCTGGAAGAAGTCCTCTAACTTCCCCTTGAAGGGCTGGAGATGCTCTTCAGAAGACTCTCTGCAAACTAACTTCATCTGCTTCTCAGAGGCTGCAAAAAGAAGTTGAGACACATTTGTGGCATAAGTCATCTACCAGAAGTAGAATCCAGCACCGCAGAAGCCTAAATCTAAATTAGTCACCTGAACTTAGAGGAAATGAATAAGCACTAAGGAATATGGCAATTACATTAAAATAAAAAATACCAATACTAGTCTAGCATATGAAAGAGAAAATTCTGTACGTTTTTGTCTTTAGTAATGACTTTGTCCTAAAACTCCTGCAATGTGCTGAGGTTTGCTATTAACACAGCCAGACTCACACACCAATTCTAGGTGGTATACTTAAAGCTCCAAACTTGGTTTCTGTGGTGAGTGGAGGACGCCTTTCATCTGGGCTGATTTTAAACAGTCAGTGGCAGGCATCCTATACTCGACCATTTTTCCTAAAATAGATGCTGGAATTCAGCTTTACTTCAGTATTCAAACTCCAGACCATGATATGAAACAGTGGAAGTCTGTAAGAAAGTTAACTTACATCTAAGTGCAACTTGTTTACTATTTGATCTGTTATTTTAAGAACTGATGCCATGATAATTTCTAAAAAAACTCATTTTTTTTGCCTAGAACTTCTAGTAAGCTTTGTAGATTCCAGCATTCCACACTTAAGATGGAGACAGAAGTCAAAATGCAATTACCTTCCATTTAGCAACTGAATTTATGAATTACTACACGATTCTTTTTCCCCACAACTCTTCACTCCCAAGAAGCTAAATTTAGACTTGCAACCTGCAGCATACGACAAGTCTTTCAAACTGTTCAGAGTAAAGTTACCGGATACTTGTTTGCATGCGAGACAGTACTGGCAGAACGGAGCACTGATTTAAACATACTGGATCGGGAAAGAAAGTCTTTTAATAGCTGCTCAGTTAAGTGTCTTTAACAATTTAAATTAAGCAAAAAAAAAATAAAAAATCAGAAATCAGGGAAGTTTATATGACATCTAAAGATTGTTTTCCTACAATACAGGCTCCTTACCATTAAAAATTTGAACTTTCCGTGACTATTACAATACACTGTTTGAAATGGGATTTCATTCAAGCAAATTGTGGCACTGCTTTGGAAGACAACAGACATTAGAGTTTTATATGTAGGAAAAATGTACCATAGTAACTGAGACAGTACTGTAAGTTTCTTACTAAGTTTGAAAAGAGTAGCAGCTACAGGCTTGTGTTTTTTCTTTTGTTTAAACAAATCTACAGAAACTCACATGAGGCAATATTTAGAAATTATTTTGGATAAATATAAAATGACAAAACTGTAAAAGCAACAGTACACATAATATGTTCAGGCATTTGAAACATAGTAGATGTACATGATTATTACAGTCATGTAATGTTGCAATGACTGCAAAAGAATAATTATTTTATAATACTCTTACATAATTAAATCTGTACAAACCTATACAGAATTAGATTTATATGAATATATATTATAATAATAGCCTTGTAGCTACAGTGGTATCTACACACACTCTAACATACACTAGAAAGGCATTTTCCCAAACATATGGCATTGTCTGAAGTATTGAAAGCTTCCTGGATGTTTGCTACAAGCTTTAATAACACAAGATTTCTTAGAAAAATTACTCAGATATGTCCTATTTAAATACTGAAGTGACCAAGATGAATTGTTTCTAAATTAAAAAGAAAGCACATATAAGCCACCTTCAATATTTCTTTTTAAATTGAGATGACGAACATTAACCTCAATCTGATGACAAAAATATGAACAAGTACCAACGTGTAGAACATATAGAAAAAAACCTGATTTGGGTAGTGAATTCTGAAGAAGAATCCTAACATCCTTAACAAGGAGATCAACATTTGGCATGAGGAGAGAGTAAGAAGGCAGGCAAAAAAATGAAGAGAAAATGAGATGGATAAGGTAGAATAAGGAAATTGGGGTGCTGATTAAAACTCAAAAATTTTGAGATGAAGTGAAATGAGAACAGATACCAGTTTCAAATGTTTAAGTCATCTTGAAACAGTGAAATTGAAAGAGACAGAAGAAGTCAAGTAACTGCTGACAGACTCGAATAATTTACATTACTGGAAAGCCTTAAAAAGAGATCTTTGGATGATTCTCTGCTGACAGTATTTATCTAGATGATATCTATCTAAAAATCCATTTACTTCCTGAAGTTCTTGTAGATAATTGCCAAAACAGAATGAAGGGCTCTGAGAATCTTTTAGCTTAGGAATCAAGCATAAAGGTGATGAAGTGAAAATTTGTTAATCACAAAAGCATTGTATTTGCCCTGCACTGCTTACTCCTCCTTCAACTGACTGAATTTAGGTTATACTTCCCTCAATAACCTATACTTTTGGTCTACAAACAAAAGGTATCTAGGCAACTGAAGGTCAACTAATTCTGTTTGAAGTCAAGTGCACTGAAAAATCTGAGTAAAACTTGAATTTATTTACTTGCTAATGTTAAAAATAAGACATATCGCATAGGTATAGAGTCAAAAACTGATGGCAGTCATGAACTTCAGCTGGAATTGCAGGCTCCAAAATGTCATATTCCTACTGAAATCTCTCCAGTTTCAATCTTCCCTTCAATGATGAAATATCCTGTGCTGAATAATGATTCCTTGTCCAGCATCTAAAAGCACGTGGTGGCTAGGACCACGAACCACATGTACCTTTTAGGCTGAAGAACCTTAGAACATCATCAAAGTTGCTTGGGATAGCTATGGCAAGGAACAATGGAAGTGTGTTCAAAGGAATCACAAATCAGATACAAATAAACACACATTTTGAAGAGGAAAAAGAATGTCATGACAGGACTAAATAAAAGTTTTTGATTACAATGGCAGTTGTAATGATACATGCTAAAGTCAGCTAGTCTTCGTTCAACTATTTTTGTAATAATGATGAAAAGCTATCATACAACTCCATGACCTACCTCAGTTCTACACAACATAATAAAAGATTTCTGGTAACTGGCATTCATTGAATTTCCTGTCATATATAAGATACATATTTGTTTGGTTCCTTTTACTCAAAAATTTACTTGAAATATACCGTTAAAAAATAAAAACGATGACTGTCATGTCAGATATCACATAAAAAACCTAAAACTAAAAAGTCCAGTTCCATTATTTGTTTTGATTTTCCTTGCTAAAAATACCATAAGTGAAAGAACATTACATCAATTCTTTATATTTTGTTCTCATATTCACTACAGTAGATACCTTTAGTCTTTAAAAGAAAATTATGTCAGCAAAGTTTTTATTAGATTGATTCTGAGGTAAAGGATCCTATTATGCATTCCCTCTTTGAAATAAATATTAAAAAGCCGCTTTCTGAAAAACGTCTGAAGGAATTCTGAGGAAGCTGACAGCTAGCACACCACATGTACACTTCTCCTCTCACCATCTCATTCCAAAATAATCTTTTGGGAAAATAAACAACCTGTTTCTGCACTACTGATTTCAAACAGATGCAAATTCTCCATTAATGTAACAAACTTTTGGTTCTTTTTCTTGGTATGTGCTGTATATTAGTGAAATTGAATGTAATATGCTACTTTGAAAACTGTTTATTTTTAAATGAGCTATTGCAAAAAAAAGAAAAAAAAAGAAAATACAAGTGTGCAACAGTATTTGAAAGCCCTTACAAATTACTGGATGTACATCATGCTTCACCCACTACAAATTTTGGCCACAGAAATGGAAAGCATTAGCAAAACATTAAAACAAAGTTGGAAACTGCTGATTATCAGTTTGCCACTGTCTTCAGATTTAATGCAGTACTTGGCTCAAAAAGTTCTTCAAAAATCCCAAATATAAGTGAAAATATTTACAAAATAGAATGTCTCTCACTTAATGCCTATTGGGCAATAGTCTTTTAAAACTCCACAGACACTTGTAAATCTGTCAAAAGAATCATGGCCCATAAACAAACTTTCATGTAAAGAGCATTTCAGTGTCAATCAGACAGGATTTGGAATTTTTTAAGCACCACTTTTAAAGTAAACGCAAAACCCGAAATAGTTGAATGTTGATAACAGTAAATTACTAACTATTTACTCACCAGAACCCACCAGTAGCATTTACAGGAATCATCCTGACAGCAAAACCAAGTATCAACACCATGAATTCCTATAAACCTGTCACTGACACTACCCCCTATGAGTTATGCCTCTGTGAAAGCTGCTAAATCTTCCCCTGGTCCTGTCTGTTCAGAGCCTGGCAGGTTATATGGCCAAGCTCGCTATTTTATTTTGTTATAATGCAGGCGTGTCTGTGACAGAAGGGTTACTATTTGATAATTCTTTTTTAGAAACCTTACCTTTTCTCTTCGAAAGAGCTTTTGAAACCATACTGCAAATGAATTCAGTGTAGTGCTAAACAACCCCAAATTTCTGTATGAGAGAATCCATGATTTTTACAGTGCAGAAACCTGTCACACTACTTGGGTTTATGTATCCAAATAAAAACCTAATAAACTTCAGATAAAATGCATAAATTTAAATTATTCAGCAAGTGCTATATAACTTTCTCATGGTTTAGTTTCTTTGGTCTTGCTTTACTAGATTTTCTTACTTGCAAACAACTTTGCAAGTAAAGTTACAGGAGATGCATGTTTACCCATTAGACACTGTTGCAGGATCTGGCTATACCCTCTTGTTATTACATGCACTTAAATACCTATTTACTGGAGTTATGCACACGAGATTTTAGCATCATACAATCCATTACATTTGTGCTGTCTACTGCTCTTGTGCTTAATTATAAACTTGCACATAACTTTCTTTCCAGATACAATTTTAAATAAATGTGCAAAGGGAAGAGATTCATCTTGATTCCTTAGAAGCACATGGTAAGAATTTTGACAACTTTTAACTGCAAGATTATGCTGCTACTGACTCAGGAAAGTTTCAAAGAAAGTATTTTATTTGCTCTTTTTAACGTATTTACAATCAGTACACATCTCAATGATGGCATCACACAAAGGTTCAAGCACTAACACCCCAGAGCCAGAGCCAGGTTGACTATACAGAAGCCTTTGGACAAAGCAGAGAGACAGGGAAATGCTATGAAACAGGGTGGGAGATTTTCTGAAACGAAAGTATCTGAGACAAATGTAAGAGAAGATCAGATTGAGGTAGTACTCTATTCTGAAGCTTCGTTTTTATTGTCTTCAATAAAGGTCAAAAATTTAATGCAAAAAGTGTTAGCACAACATAAAACTAAAAAAACCATTCTAACCTATTAATTGCTTGTATAGCTACAGTTCTTTGAAGATATTTCCAGCTAATTTAGAAGAATAAATGTGTTTCTACATACAATTATTTTCTTCACACATTAATAATTCAGTTTTCTTAAAAAAACCCCAAAACAACAATTTCAGAGGCTAGGATCGAGTAAGTAAAAAGTCCAATCTTTGTCTAAGCTACATTTTCCTTGTGACATATAGAAACAAATATTTGTTTAGGTGTTCAAGCTCTAATGTATAAATGAGACAGAAAAAACATTTCAGTGACAAGTCCGAAGCTGTGAAAAGTGAAATAAGTGAATTAGTGGTACACAAAACATCCTGTAAAGCTCACCTGTTCTGAAGCCAAGAGTCAGACATCTTGACAATTCTTAAAAGTTTGATCA
Organism: Myiotriccus ornatus; assembly: GCA_036023395.1. Taxonomy (NCBI): domain Eukaryota; kingdom Metazoa; phylum Chordata; class Aves; order Passeriformes; family Tyrannidae; genus Myiotriccus; species Myiotriccus ornatus. Next base: position 32,116,317 of record JAYRBT010000177.1, on the reverse strand, counting down.
GATATTCTGGCTTTGTCTTTTGAGGGGGCTTTGTTTGTTTATTTTAAGTTTAACAACATTTTGAACTTTTACAATTGGTGATGGCATGCACAGGAACGTTTAGGCCTATATTAGTTTCACCTAATCTAAAAGAAGACTTTTCTGCTCCTTATTTTGTCAAAGGGCATCAACATTATATATAAATCACTTAAAAACCTTTCTGCTAAAATTGTTTTCCAAGAACAAATTTAACAAAATGAACGAACACTGCTGGCAATACTAAATATTTTTCCCACCATAGCAACGTATCTGAGCCTCTGGTTAATGTATTCCCTCTGAGATGGTAGTTTACATTCAGCTCACCCTTCAGTGGCACAGCATACTGCACATATAAATGATTATAATGACTAAAGCCTCATGATTTTCCAGTGAAGTCTTTGTAAGATTCCTTTAAGTGATTCCAGCACAGATGATTAGTAGAAAATTTTTGTTAAGTGTCAAGATCCAAACATACAGACCTCCACACACCATTAAGCTCTGTCACGAGTGTAGAACTGTGCACTAGCAGATTCTGCTGAGAAATTTCCCTTCTGTCTGAGTACTACAAAAAAATGAGTATTTTGAAACTGAGGAGTCTTTCTTGTCTGGCTAATTGAGAGGGAGACAACATTTTTAAAGAATGAATAATAATATTTTTATCACATGAGCTAATATTTTTACATTGTTTGAAAAAAAAAAAAAGACCTTCAAACACACAAACATTTTATCATTTAGTGTACAGCACACGGGATCAGATGGAATTGCTGCGCAATGGCTGAAACAGTATGTTTATGAGCTGAAACTGTAGAAGTGATCTCTTGTTTTCCTCTGTACTGCTGGACCTCTGATTTTCTGTGCAAGACAGATCATAAACTTCCACCTAATTAATTCTTTTACCATGGCTTTGGTTCAGCTGGAGAATTCTGCTGAGATTTAAAATCATGTAAATTCATAAACTACCTGCAATATTAGCAGGAACACTTCTTAAAGTGTTAATTAGCCTCACTAATTTTTATCACACTCTCTGAACTAATGTACTTTCAATCATTGATACATGTGACTGCCTCAGTTCTGGCAGAAATCTGCCTTTTCTTTTACTGAATACTTCCTAAAAAAGGAAAAGCTGATGAGGTCCATAAATATGAAGTCACCATTCCTCCCAACGCTAGTATTACACACTGTCCAAACAACATAATTCATTATCCATTATGCACATTGATAGGGACCATATTACTCCTGTTCCCAGATGTACACTACCTGCCACCAGATGTATACCACACAGTTATGTAACCAATGCTCAACATACACACAAGTATTTATTTATTTATTTAAAAGGGCACACAGAAAAGTGGACAGAAAATTGTAACTATGGTACTTGCAAGATTCATTTTAGAATCTTAACATTTGCAGAATGTTTTTTAACAAGAAATTTCCGAGAATTCTTTAGCCAAAGGAAAAAGAATATAAAAGAAAAATTAACAGCATGCCATTGTTTACCCAACAGAAAGCTTTCTCCCTGTGCCTTTGTGCACACATGCAGACATCTGCTTTCAGGGAATAAACTCTTCTAAAACATCACTGCTTTGCTCCTCTATTATATTTCTGAATGTTATTAAAACCATTCCATACTCTCCTTTATTATCACAAACTAGAAGATCTAATGAAATTTTAAGAAGTGATCCACTTAGGAAAATTTCTACTAAATGTATTCATATATGGAACAGTGGAACACTGTCAAAAAGTTTTATTGTAAAACAGAATCCAATGCACATATAGAAAATACGTCTTTAATGCCTGTGTTGGATCTTTCTAAATCAAAACAAACTGAAATACATCTCATCCTGCTGAGGCAAAAAGAAGTCAGAAAACTTTGAGAAGGAAAAGAGTGTCAATTCTTGCGAATAGCTTCTTCTTTACAAAGCCATCCTTTGTTTTTTTTCCTTATACCATTCTGCATTGCCTCAAAATTGATAACTTAAAGGTTGGACTGCGCAAAAATACAGTGAAACCATGTACAAAAAGCTGTGCTTCTTTTGTGCTATTACCTAAAGAAATAACACATGCATGTATTTGGCTCCTCATGTTCCACAACTTTAAATTTCTGCTTGCCTGAACCTCCAAAATTTTAAAGAACATCTAATTAACATGAAGAAAATTAAAGTAAGTTGTTCCTGTAAAGTACTGTCCCTGTAAACTTCTCTGCTTCTGCTGAGAAAATTTTTTGAAGACATGTATGTTAGTCAGACATCTAAGTCTCTCTTTTAAATTGACTTAAAACATTTCATTTTAATTAGAATAAGGCTTCAATTGATTGAAAATATTTTAGAAAAGGGTCTTTGATACTTTTTTGAATATTATTCTCCTGTGATGCATAAACAATCACCTTTTATTGAGAAATATCTATTGATCCAATGAATTATTTAGGAAGTTAACATTCAAACTGATAAAATATTTAGAATTTTCATGGGATCCCATAATCTTACTGTCTATCAAGCGAATCAAACATTAGACAAAACCTCTCAACATTGTAATCCTTGCCCTATTGATACTGTATCATGATTATACTAAAACTCTAGTCCATAAATCAGACTTTATCTAAGGCTGTATTATGTATGAGGCATCAGTGACATAAATATACTATTACAGATGAATACACTGTAACATTAAATTAATTTTTCCATCTGTGCATACATAGAAATCCAACAAAAGCTAAAATTGTCTCAATTTATCAATTGAAAATATCAATTATTCTCTAGAACACAACCAGTCTATAGTTAATTAGTGAGAGATTTTGTTGCAAAAACCTTTCATTACGTTTCAGAACTCTAATAGGAAACCACATATTTAAGAATTTTAAATTAACTTCTTGTGAATAATAATGATTAAATTTTTCTGCGTTAGTACGAATTTTCCTATTGGTAAATAAATTCCCTTATAACCCTTGATAAATCCAGATATTGTTCAGTATTTCAAATCTGGAATATCAGAGTTTTAGTCTTAAATGAGCATGAACTGATTATTTTTTCTTTTTGCAGTTTCCTCTTTGACTCTTTTTATAGTAACAGTGGCTGAAAGAACAGAGAATGAGCGACCCTTTTCAATTTCCATCCTTTTCTTATTTCTAAATTCTCTTCCATTCTTTGCAATAGACTGCATAGCTCCCAGAAGAGGCACTGAATGAGAACAATGTACATGCAACAGTTTAGTCTAGTGTCATCAGCTCTGCTAAGAGACAGGGTTAAGAGACATGGATGCGAGTAGCATGGTGTTTGCTAGTCACATCCAGTGCGCTGGATCTGTTTCTATAAACAAGAATATATTTGTTTTTATATAAATATATACATATTCATATCTGCAAAAGACTACATAGATTGTCATGCCATTTAGGAACGAAAATAAATTGAAGCACTTGAAGAAGAGGCAGGGGAAGACAGGCATGTTCAGCTGACTGGGGATCTAGTTTTTCACTTCAACTATCTAACAAATAACTGCAGAGAAGATGCAGCCAAGACTTTTCTTAGAAAGGCACATCCGAAGAAACAGGAGCAAGTCACAAGTTTCACCACAGGAAATTCTCACATGGGATCAGGAAAAATATTCAAGACAGTGATTCAGCACTGTAACAGGTACCCAGAAATGGGCTGGGATTGCCATCCCTAGATTCAAATCTGCGCTGGCTAAGGCCCTATACAGCCTGATCTAAATATGAAGTTACTCCTGCTCAAAGACTCTGGACCACAGGACCTCCAGAGGTACATGCCAATGCATCAACCTGCATTTCTCTATGATTTTAAGATATTTGTAATGCTTCGGTATAAAAAAACCAGTGTGAAAACAGCCAACAGAACACTGTAATTTCTCAGCTTTTCATGTACAGATTTATTTGCTTCAATTTTACTCTTTTCGTAAGGATTATACAATTCCAAAAAAAAGGGGGTGTCCAGAACTTAAAGTTTTGCTGAAGTTCTCCTGTTTAAATGGGGAAAAGTTGGGAGTAACATACTTATGCAAGACACAGATCTGTGAACAGCTAAGTTAAGAGGCACCCAATGTACTGAAATCCAACTGACTATAATATAGCTTGAAGACTCCATGAAGTCTTGTTTCTATTTCTATTGGTGGTCATGAAAGGAGGGGAAAGTAAAAGGTATGTGGTATTACAATGGGATTATAATGCAACAATCTCAGAGGAAAAGTTAATTAATTGTGAGAAATAAAAGCGTGACTCTTGAAAGTACTCAGAGTGGACCTATCTTTGCTCTTTTGGTTTTTAAGGTCAAGAATACTAAAAAGTTATAATGAGCATTGTACTAAATGATACAAGACATCTAATACTGCTTTCTTTTGAGTAATAAAGGAGCATTTAAAAATGTTATGAACTGTATTGCAAAGAAGAGGAATGAGTATGACAGATGGTGCAACTGATTTTGAATAATTAAAATTATTCAACTTTGGACAGAGATTAATAAAAGGTTCATGGTAAAACTTGTCTATCAAACTTTGGTAAACTGTCTTTCTTTCTGAAAATCTTATGATTATGCACTTTAAATATTCTATGCTTATTCCGGAAGAATATCAATACCAAGAACACCAAGTGGTATTGTGCAAGTTAGAAAGGGAATAATTTTTGGCCCCAGGGAAAAAAAGGAGTGGAAATCATCGCCCTAGACAAGGAATAAGGTATTTTACAATCTTAAGCAAAGCAAAAGTTTTTTTTCCATAACTATACAGATTAACAGGAAAGCTAACACCTGTTAAATGAATAAATGTATCTGCTAATGATACTGTGTAGTATTTTAAAACCTTGGAAATACACCAGCTATCCAGACCTGGAGGAAAAACCTGAACTTACAGAAAACATTTCTTTTTCCTGTGACATTAAAGTGGAACCAGATTTCACTCTAAAATTTTAATTTCAGTGTTTAATATTGAATTCTCTTTTACTTCTTTCCCCTTAAAAGCCTATATTGAATGCATATTTTCATTTCTCTTTCCTTTTAACCTAAAACGCTTTTGATTACAAAGCTTGTTCTGGAATACATGTTAAAAACCTGTTGGATTAAGGTTCTCCAAAAATTTGTTTGAATTATTGAGTCAAACTTTAGTCTAATCCCTTTAAACTAAAGTTAGTCTGTCCCTTTAAAGTCTAATCTGAAGACATAAAAATAGACAATTGTATGGAACTCAATCTGTTTATCTGAAAAGGATGAAAGCATTTATGCTTCATCTAGATCTAAACTTTCGGTTCCACAGAGTCTAGGTATTTCAAACCAGAGGTTTACATCGTTAAGAGATGCCACTCACGATAACTCTATCTTTTCTATGTTAATATCCATGCTAAAAAGATAAATTTGTGTCTTGATAAACTAGTAAAATATATTTTTAAATACTAAATGACAACCATCATGAAAAACGTCTATCAAAATTGCCATTTCAGTTGCAAGAGGTGATCTTTACCTTTTTTTTTTTTTTAATCATTCTATACAAATCTCAGAGAAAAAGGTAAGGAAGTCACTAACAGGAACATTAATTCATTCCCTAATGACACACAAGAAAACCCCTCTTTTTTTTATTACCTTTGTCTCATCCTACTTCCAGGGTAATCTGCTTAAGCCTACCTTAGCCAACAAACTGCGAAATAAATCCAATGTTCCCTATAACACAGGCAGCCCCAGTTAATATTGTTCAAATTATTTACATCTGAAGGGCCGCGCCTGTCTGGATAGCTGGGCCCGACGCTTCTCTGGACTTGGTTTCTGCTTTTCACATCTGTTTCAGCTTTAGACTTTCACTGGTATTCTGCCAGCAGCCACAACTTTTTAATGGCTACAATAAACTACAGAGACTCATCAAATCTTTGTTGTACGTGTTAAAATTATAACCTCTCCAATTAAAATTTTGATTTAAAAATTAACTAGAGCATTAACTGAAGAAAAAAATTCGAAAGGGAATGTTTGAAAGAGATACATTTTTATATGTGTGATTGTTTCTTTGTTTAAATGTAAGAGAAACTAATCACAGGAATGTTTTCAGCATTCTGTTGCGTATTTCTGAGTGATAAAATACCAACATCTGAAAACACTTCCACAACCTTCTTCATTTCAAATCTGTGCTGTCATTAACTTTATATGTTAATTGCTTTGGCTGGGTTTCAAATACATCTTTAGAAAGAAGAATTATGAAAACAACCTCAACATAACAATTTTTCAAGATTTGCTAAAAATAGCTACAAAAATTTGTTCTAGAAAACATAAATCAGTGAATACAAGAAAGCTTGAGTTTTTATTTTAAGAGTTAAAGTGTCGAGCTTTTCCTACTTGCCGCCTGTGTCTTTGCAATGTAGAACAAATATGATATGAATGTCACAGCCTCAATGCAGATCCTGCACGACTAAGATGCATGACAGCAGGACTACATGCTGAAAAAGTACAAGATCAAACACAGATCATGTTTCTGCAAAAACTAGCTCAAAAGAGGGCAGGCCATGGGGCTTACAGGGCCAAGCGATGAGAGGAGATAGAGCACTCACTTATGCCCGGGTCGAACAAACAACAACTGATACTTTCCTACCACTGTTAACCTTTGAAACTATCTTAAAGATGGCAGTGACCTAATCCAGCAATTTCTAACTGTAAGGATAAACTATTTTGTAAGGGTTTTCACCGCCTTTCATTGAAAAAATAATCATCATGTTCAGCTCTGATTCTAAAAGGACTCTTCCATTCTGATGCAGAGATGTAAATGTAAAAGTTTTTATATGCTTTTATATAGATTCTCTCCCTAAACTTCATTTTCTACACAAAACTATTATAAGTAGAAGTAGCAACTTCTTTGTAACAAAGAAAGACAGGCTTAAAATATTCAGTCATCATTTGCTGAATTTATTTTAGAAAGTCATGTGTAGAACAGAATAAAAAGGAAACTGCTTGGAATAGTTAAGAGAACAACCCTTCCTACTTTATTTCCACTCGGTACCTTGATTGATAGATGACTTGGGTTTCTGAGCCCCTCTTTTTAATAAACATTTTTAAATGTTTATTTTATGTCCCAGGGTAAAAATATTTTGAACTGGAGCTCTCCATTTCCCTTTGCTGTGCCTTGGCAAGCTGTATTTTATTTCTACATTAACAGTATTCAACTCTTTCTTGTAGCTTTTAAATTGCTGTTATACAAGTACTGAAGAAAGTATTTATGTTATGGAGCTAACAGATATCTACAGTTAAACACATAGTTCTGGAGAAGTCAGAGGAAAATTCACACATAACTAAAGAAATATTTAGAAAGATTTCTTTAGGGGTCTTTCAATTGAAAAAAGGAAAATTACTTTTCAGGATGACTACTTTCATTTTTATTAAGTCATGAGTTTAATTTTTTTTTCTTTCTAATTTATGTGAGTAATTTGTGTCACAGTGTAAAAACTCTAAATGAATCAACACTATAAATCTAATTAGCAATAAGAAAACCTCATAAAGATCACATTTTAAATGGCACTTTGTTGTTAGCAGAACAAATGTGAGAGTTCCCAGTTACCTTCTAGATCTCTCTTCAGTTTCCTTAAGTCTTTTATTAGGTCTTCAAATTTAACTTGGGAGGCCTGGAAAAAATCTTGTGGGTCTGGTAAAGGAAAAATGCTCTTGTCTGTTCCTGCTTCCTAAACAAACAAACAAACAAACAAACAGGCCACTATGAAAATTGAAAGCATTTGCAGTGAAATAAATTACTCTTTTTTTAAAATTCTCATCTATGAAACAGTGTTATAGAACTACAGAAATAGCATATTTTAAATCATTCTTGTTAAAACAACATATATCTCATTCAAGATTAAATACCGACCATTCTGAGTATTGAAACTTCCTTTTAGATGTTGTAAAACAAACTGTGCTCAATTTAAACTTTGAAACGAAACTGAACTGACAACATTTCAGTTCATTTTATGTCTATAAAGGTTTAGATAAGGGATTAGAAGTTTCTTAAAAACAGATAAGAGGAACGCCTATTTTAATGCAAGAAGTGCTCTTATGCCAAAAGTTTGTGGGTTTACTCTCTCCCAGTTCATTAAATAGACACACGCTTTATAAGCATAAATTGAAAACCATATTTATATATTGCCTGAAGTACTATAAACAAATAAAAATATACATTTGAAGATTTATGTGGCTAAATAAACCACATGTGTTAATGTCTGCATGGAACTCCTAAGTATATACCTTATTTTTAACAAAGTAATAAAAAAATATGTAAGTAAAACAAAACTAACGACTACAAAAAGAAACAAACAAAAACCCAAAACCAAACAAAAAACCCCAACCAAAGAAAAGCCACAAACCTCTGAAAAGGTTCAAAGCAGTATCTCTAGTGGAAGTTTAACAAGTAAAATATGTATAAATGGTATTAATATGACATTGCTGTGTAAAACCATATACTAATGAGTTTAAAGCACGCATATACCTGTGCACAGATTTCAAGTCTGTAACAAAGGAAAACTCTCAGGCTGGAGAATTAATTGTTTTTTGGAACAGGGAAAAAATAATTTTATTATTATAAAGATATGAGCATTTTTTGGGGAGAAGTGCAATGGATGACAATTAAACTGTGTTAATTTCTCCCGAGAATGATAAACTGGTTTATTTTACAAAATTCCTTGAAGTAAAATTACAGTATAGCAGAAATTCTGCAGAAATATTAAATATTATATATTTAAGTAAATTAGTAAAAAAGCAAAAAAAAAACCAAACCCCCAAAAAACCCAAACCCAAAACAACAAAAACAAACTCAAAACACAACAAAAAGAAAGAAATACAAACAAACAAAGAATACTAGTACAGATCTACATATCTCATGTCTACTAACTCATCAATCCAACCACCTTATGTAAAAAAGGAAGAAAAAATAAGCCATCACATACTTAAAATCAATTAATAGTGACCTTTTCATTTAAAATACAATAGTTCAAATTTTCCACTCAATAAATTTGGCCACTGCTAGTATCAAAAATCTTCATAATTGTAACTCACCCAAAAGCAGCAGCCACATTTCCTCCATTTCAATCCCTAACTTCACCCCCATCAGCTGACTCACCTATTTTAAAATACCAAGCTGTCCTTGCATTCCGTCATAAGAGCGAAATCATGCTTCTGTCTTCCAACATAAGGACAGCACACGAACTTTTACAATGTTGCAGTGACCCGGATGTAATAAGACAGGGCTGGAGTGACCACCTGTCCAATCTGCAACAGTCACAGGCAATTGCCTGCGCTGTAAAATTTTTCAAAGCAAATTTCACACCTATTGAGGTACACAACTGTTATAGGAAAGCAAAAGAAATGGATTTTGTTTTTCCATTAGAGGCATTGTGTTCAGATTTCATAAAAGCTAAAACGAATCCTTTTACAATTTGTTAAAGAAACCTACTTTTGGAGAGGTTGATACAGCAAATGAATCTTTTACCTTATCACAATGGCGTAGGTAATATATGACGACATAATCCACAAGATTAATACCACTATCCTAGGAAAAAGAAAACATTCTTAATAATGTGGGATTTACACTGATTCAAGTGAGTGAAAATGTACTCTATTTCAAAATAAATGTAGTATTATTTTATATTGCTATAAGAAATAGGACTCCCAATATTTTCAGCCTTAGCATTACTGACCAAAGAAAATTAAAATCTGTCTTTTACAATATTGGCTTGATTGTACTACCACTGGATCTAGAGTTTCTTTAGGTTCTAGATATCAGGCAAAAATACATGCACTGGGAGAAACTGTCCCCGTATTTTATTTAATAATACAAGGCATTACTGAATAATAGTATTAACTCAAATAATAATACTATTTAATAATATTGCTCTTCAAATTAGTATCAACCAAATATTAAAGTCATCTCAGATATATTAAGGAGAACTGAATTTCTTGCTCCCTCTACCCTCAATCACCTATAATGTAGATCTGAAAGAGGCATAGATACTTTTTGTATTTTATTCCAAATACGAAATCAGACAGCATGTAACTAAGAAGTACATTTCATGCCCTGTTACCATATGAATTTTAATTCTCACTTTATGGAATCACCATTTCCATGTTCCTGCACACAACTGTACACAATATTTTATTTTGTTACATGTCATTGGGTCAGCATAGTCCAGATGAACAAAGGAAAAGTTATACATTACAGGGTACCATTCAGCAACATAAAAGAATCATCATATAGGGAATTATATCTGGAATGTCTTTGAAATTTTGTGGATGTGTTTTCATATTCTACATTGACAGGTATCAGGAAAAACACTTCTATGTGAACAGTGTCTGACTTCCTGTACAGAGCTGCCTCGTTTATATTAGAGCCTGCAGCACATTATATTTTATTAATATCATGCACCAGCAAAATTCTTCTAAGTAAGTCCCTGATGTCATGCAGACAGAGCCACTCTGCATGTATAAGGGTTTTAGAAGACACTGCTGGCAGGTCAAAAAAACCTCAATAAAAATTAACTTTCTAAGCTCACATGACAACAAATATAAGAGATATTTAAAATTGAGTTTTTACCTTAGCTCATGGAATTCAGCTTACTTAGACATAATATTGCTTGCTGGCAATTCACATGAAGGGAGTAATGGGACACAGGAAGAATATCTTAATGTTCAAATATATAAGATCCTGCATTTTTTCTCCTTGCAAATATGGTCTAGCAATTATCTCTGAGGTTTCATGTCTGCCTGTAGCAGCTGGACCCTTTGTTTTTTTGCATTTTGGAGACTAATCTAAACTAATAATATATTTATTTTTGCTACTAGGGAACTGTAAATACTATTTTTTTTTAAAATCTTGTTTTGCTAAGGAACAAGTCTTATTCAATTACACGGTACATCAGTGACTACTTTTCATAATGCACTTTGGAACAAGCTGGCTAAATTCAGCCACACGGAAAATCCCAGAGATAACAAAGTTCTATGAAGTTTACAGGTAGATGAAAGAGTAAGACTAAAACCATTAGTTCTACTGAGAAAAGTCAGGCAAAGCCCAGTTGTTTTACTTTCTCCTTCAAGGCAGCCAGTCCAACAACAAACACCTGAGTAATGGGAAACTTGGCCTAGTTTTAGTTTAGCTGCAGCTTGTACCTATGTCTTGTCCATGGAGTAGGACTGGAAGAAAAGCGGTCATATGGAACAGCTGAACCATCACAACGAAGAGGAAAGTAAGAATTAGAAACAGAGTCGTTTAGGTTGGAAAGTACCTCTACAATTGTTGACTCCAACCGTAAAGTCAGCACCGCCAAGTCCACCACTAGACCATGTTCCTAAGTGCCACATTTACGCATCTTTTAAATTCCTCCAGGGATGATCATTCCATCACTTTCCTGGGCAGCCTGTTCCAATGCCCAATAACCCTTTCAGTAAAGAAATTTTTTCTAGTATCTAATATAAACCTTCTCTGGCTCAACTTGAGACTGTTTCCTCTCATCCTATCACTTGTTACTTGGGAGAAGAGACCAACCTCCCCCGGCTACAATCTCTTTTCAGTTAATTGTAGAGAGCAGTTAGGTCTCTCCTGAGCCCTTTCTCCAGGATTAATAACCCCAGCTTCCTCAGCTGCACCTTATTACATATAACTTGTGCTCCAGAACTGACACCAGCTTCACTGTTCTTTGGGCAAGCTCCAGTACCTCAATGCTTTTAGAAGATAAAAGACTCAAATCCATTCGAAAAGCTTTCATTAATACAGTTGCTCACTGAACAATTCATTAAATGTGTTTTCATACTTCGCTTATGATGACATTCAAAAGTAAAACAAAAAGATCCCTAGACATACCACTTTCCTGACATTGCTTGTCTCACAAATGCATTCTTCTGTACATGAAGCATAACCAGGAACAAAAACTTAAAATCTATCTTTCTCATAGTAAAGAAAGCACTTCATGTAAGAAAGGAGGAAGAACACGAAAGATGAGATTTCTTTTTTCTCATCCCACAAATATGTACCAACATCAGCAGAAAATATCTCCCGCTCTTTGCTGCTTTCTATATCCATGTGGGGTCTAAGTATGTATTTGACCGGTGTTTCCATTGCCTACATTATCTAACACCTCTTCCTCAGCCCTACGGAAATAAGAAACAAAGTAACCTCATCTCAAACGGTGTCTAGAGTTTGATCCTGACTTTGATCCTAGCATGACTAATCAAAAACCAGCTAGTGATTCTCAATTTTTGACAAAACAATTTACTGCCATTTACAAGCATTTTCTCATGCATGCCATTCAAAATTTGTGTCCTACATCCATTTAATGGACAATTAAAAAAAAAAAGGCCAAAAATATCTTGTTGGCTCTGACACCTCTTTGAAGATTAATAAAATCCTGCATGTTTTGAATTTATATCCCTTATAAATAATTTGTTAGTGTATATGTTACACTGAACCGTTACTGATATTTTGGTTTTGAACCTGATTTTTTAAACATTTTTACTCACACAGAGCTACATTAAATCAAGAGCACAAAAAAAAGAATGGGGACATTTACTGGAGAAGATTTCAGCAGTTTATGCTCTCTGATTTCTCTCCACCCTACTCTAATTAAGTCTCTGCTAGTAAAAGAGACACACAGAAGTTCTTTCTCAGATAAGATAATTATCCTAGTATTACTGAATAGGAGAAATTAAGAGATTGTGGAAACATGCACATATGCAGAAGGAGGTGAAAAACTGGGAGAAAAAAACATGAAAATTTTACAAAGTGCCTTGCTTTTTCAAACAAGAATAATAGGAAATAAAAGATTGACTTTTGAACAGATGACAATCACTTTAGAAAAATTATCTTTAATTAAAAGTTACTACTTACTCTGCTTTTGACATCCTTTAGTTTGGGGAGTATTTCCAAACCAAATCCATCAGCTTGACCTCGGGTTCTATTCCCGCCGTTCATATAATTTCCAAAAGCCAAAATCAAACCCAAAATTTCCTTTACACTTGTCATGTTCAACAAAGCCTGGAAAACGGATACTGGTCTGTAACTTCCACTGGCAAAAAAATTCCAAGTGCTAATACAAGATAGCCTTTTCTAAAATTATTTTTGCTAAAGGTTTTGTTTCTTATCTGCTTTTACCTTGGTAGGTAAGGGAAGCTGAAGCTAATACAATAATCAAGACTGAGAGAAATATTTATTAGACTGTATCTCCCTAAGATACTATGTTTAATTAATCTATATGAAACAAATTATATGACATCATATACGATGTTGATGACAAAAAGATTAACGGAAGAAGATTAATAAACATTCTTATTAGTCTTTAAATTCTTACAGATGAGGTAGCTTATCATCTGTTTGCATAAAGTACAGTCAAATGTGCTATTTTTATTGTCACTAGGTTAGACTCAAGACTGTCATTCAGTCTGCTTCTCATTGGTCGTGTTACTCTAAAATTCACACTCCTGAATCCATACTTCATGCAGATATAACATGGCTAACTAATTACTATACCTCAAAACAGAAGACAATTCTAGAAACACAGTGCAGAACTAGTAAATTATTTTCAGTTACATATAAAGACACCTGTCGTGGTGACTGAGAATCTAAGGCCATAGGACTAATTTTTAACTGGATAAATAACTAATACCTTAACTGAATAAATCAATTGCAGTGTAAACTCCTGAGAAGTGAACTGAGGGTAATACAACTTTCCCTATCTCATACAACACTGATTCCTTATTTATGTGTCCTTTGGAAAGGAAACACCAGGTAACTATTTTCATTGACAGCAAATCCAAAGGGGTAGAGCATGTGTACTTTGCGGAAGCAAAGCTAATCAAAAGCTAATCTTCAAACTGGAAAAAAACAAAATTAACTGTTCAGGCTAAGATATTAGACCTTCTCTCAATTCTCATTCTACCTCTCATATTTTGTTATAATTTGACAATCTTTAGTCTTTCATAGCATAGAAATATTTGGCACAGCTTTGTCAGACACTAAAAAAATCTGCTGTCCCAGGGTTAATAGAAATTAATAGATGACAAGCATCTATTGGTATCAGCAGTGCTTTGCAAAAAAAAGAAAGTTTGCAAGGCCCTGTATTAAGCTTGTCTGATATTTAATTTCTTGTTTATGAAGATTATCTATTACTTACTTAATATGCAAGGTAATTAAAATCTACCATTCAAATAAAATTAATTTCTATGCATTGCACAGGGCATCACATGCAATTCACTTCCCTTTTCCCTCTTCCTTTTGTTCTAATAAGCAGTTATACATTTAATATATTTTTATTTTCCTGAAAAGGCAATAAGCAGATTTATGGTTCATCTGGTAAAAAAGAGGCATAAATACTCTAATATATATTTAAGTTTTAATTTAGCTTTCATTAGGACTTACCTTGGAAGCACGAGTTATGATATCTACTTTCCGGTGCACTGATGTTATCGCTTCAGAGAAAACTGACTGAAAGATAATACACTGAGCTCGTTCTGCAAAGTTGGGGATCTGAGATAATTCGTATAAAAATCTGTGGGGAAGAAAGGACTACTCATGAATCTTTATAATTTTTATCTGTGGGGTACATAATGAATGAAAGTTGCAGTATCATGAAATATACATGTAATCTTTCCTACTTTGAATCAAGTCTGACAGAATTTATAATTGTTATTTCTGCTAAGAATGTGCTAAAAATCCTATTAATATCACTAAAAACGTACAACATTAATCATTATCATATCAATCCATTAACTATCATAGCTGCATAGTAATAAACAGAAGAATCTCAAACCTAAATCATTGGCTAAAAAACAAAAAAAAGGAAAAGCTAGAAAAATACTATCTATGTACTCTTTCAATTTACGTCTTTTTGCCTCCCTTAAAAATGTGTCCAGAAATACAGAACTCAATACACTCCTACAAGTTTATTTCAAAAATGTGTGCCAAAAAATTTATTCTGATTTTCAGCATCAATTCTCTTTTACTAATTTCCACCACATTTTCAATCACATAGCAGCATGTTTTATGGCAATGTACCTAGCTGTGTATTTAGCTCTGAGAGTATCTGTCTTCAGTCACTATTCAGAAAAGTTACTAAGTCTTTACCTTCTCTATACTTGTCCACATATAAAAATTTTCCTCATGAGTCTATTCTAGTTTTTCTTCTTTTAACTCTTTGGTAAATAAAAAGAAATAGAGGCATATTCAACAACTCCAGATCTCACAAAATGAAAGCATCCTAAAGGCATGAGTAATTCCTCCCTTTTCCCTTCATCAGTTTAAAATGTAAGAGCTTGGCTAAATAATACATAAAGTTTTAGCATTTCTTATAATAACAATGTATTATAATAACAATAATTTGCTTTTGGGTTTTCAGTCTAGGATTTCAGCGACACATGCTTTCTTGAAATCCAGAAAAAAGCTGTCCTTTTCTCCAATATCACTTCAGAAGCATTCTTCTAGTCTCCTGTCAACAGATATCCTTAGATCCCCTTAATGCAGTGCCGTCAAGATTTTTCTATCTCATCGAATTATGGGAAATTCAGTATTCAATTTATTAGCTTGAATTTTTCTTAAATTTATTTACATTATTTAAGCCAATACATCTGATTTCTCCAAATTATTTCTTTTCTATAATAAATGATATCAATGTATTGAAATCTGCTTTATAAATTTCTCATGTATGCAAGGATTTGCTGAATAGATGGCGACTGTCTAAATCAGCACAATCCACCTGTGGCTGGTGTGAACTACTATGTTTTAATTGGAATACCATTTTTTTCCTTCTTTTTTCTTTCTTGCCTGATGAAAAAAATCTATTGTGAGAGAAGATCAGGGAGGCCTGGCTTGACTCTTATACTTAAGCAGTGGGAAAAAAGAAATGTCAAGCTGGTATTAATAAAAATGCTTCCTATTGGGAATGAATGGTATTGCCAGGAAAAAAAAAAGAGGGTATTTTGCACTTTGTGTGAGAGAAACAAAAGAAAGAAAAAACAAACTGCTCCATTAAAGTTCTAACATACACACAATTAAAAAGTTTAAATTTAAAAAGTCAAATGACACATATTCTTGCCTTCCCATGAAAAGAGAACTATCTCCCACATGGCTGCCCATCAGAATACAGAGTAATTGTGCCGAGCGTTAAAAGAGCATCAGCGTAAAAAGAAGGTATCTCCAGATTTTGGAATTCAAAGCATTCAAAGTTAATATCCAGACAGAACACTTATAACTGAAATCCATCACGAAAAGGAATCTTAGTGACTACAAATGTACTAACTAAACAAAAAGTCACAACATGAATCTAGGGTTATCACAGATAAACCACCAATTCAGGTGGACAAAACTTTAGGAGAGAAAAGAATATTCTTAGTTAAGGCATTTTTTCAATTTTAGTCTGAGGAAAGGAGGATTAAGACTTAAAGTAATGATGTGAGTGTGACATAGCTTCTGGATGAATTTCTCATTACCACACTTCTTATGTGGCCTAAAATATACACAGAGAATATGCTGTTCATCTCCGTGAGGTCCATTGTACTCCTTTCTTTCAGAAACCGTAAATAAAAAATGCATTTACTTTAGAATTCTTATCCTACCAGAATTTTGTAGTAAAGGCCTTGAGAGAATTTTCAAGCCAGGCAAATTGCCATGTTGTTAGTGTAAGAGAACATTCTTGCAAATATAGACAAAGCAGCCTGGTTCTACGGAGGTAAAGTAATTTTCAGATCACATTTATCCACATTTGATGAATACAAAATTCAGAAAAAACTTTTTTGGAAAAACGTGCTTCTAAGTAAGCCAGCAAGATTTAAACTGAAGTCCAAGGACAGCTGTCTTCAAAGAGAAGTAAAAAGCATTACTTGGACAGCAATTATAAATTGCTCTGTACTTCCTGAATCAAACTACATACAAAACAGGAAAGCTCAGTACCATATTTTGCCACTACTTCCTTCATTATTATCTTTTTCACACTAGAAAGGACTTTACAGAGAATATTCTACAACTAAAAAGGGTCTAGGAAACCAGCTAAAGCATCTGTATCCTGTTAGTAAAGTTCCGAATTGTGCTTAATTTTGCATATAAATCTTTATCATGGTAACGAATATTAGCATTTAACAACTATTATCATGAAGCATAATTTAGGGGGGTATTGTTATGTTGCTGTCATACTTACAGTTTGTGCCAAATTTAACATGACAGCAAGACAAATCAAAATCACACGTGCAGAAGAACATCGATGATACCACTAAAGCTTTTTATTTGTCTGGTAATCCAAGCATATAATGGTTTCCTTTAGAGTTCAGTGAATTCACGTCAATACTGTTAGTATTTGCAACTGTTTGATAAATAGTTTAGTTTACAATTTTGTTCTGATCCTCATAAAGAAAATACATGATGTATATGCCCTGTAGCATATATTTAATCAAGATGCAAATTTAGCATTCTTCTGTCTTTAACATTTTATGGAACTAACATGCATAGTAGAGTTCCAAAAAATCTCCAGTTCTGCGTTTAGGTTGAGTTAGAGGTTGACTTAGACAACAAAACCAGTGGCACCTGATCTACTGAGTTTTCAGAAAGGACATTATTTTGAAGGTACAACAAAATTTACGTAAGTGCATAAAGCAAATTGTTTCCCCCTTTAGCTACACTTAAAAAGGCTAATTTTCTTAACCTATGTAGTTTAATAATAGGGTAAAAATGGGATAACTAACACTTTCAGAGAGAGCACAGAGAGTAATAATTGATAAAAAATTGCTTTTGTCTCTGACACTACTATTTCACTCCAAACCACTAGACATAACTGCTTTATTTATGGTTTACTTTTACTTATGGAACACTGATAGCATAAGTTTGTATTTAATTAAGATTAACCTCTCTCCAACATAAATTGCAAAAAAAGACAACCTCTGATAGCTCTAGAGGTCTACAAGATTCGTACTCTCCAGAAGACTAAATGCATTCATATTTCTTTAACTCAGACATACAGCAAACAGAATGCCAAAGATTCAAGCTCTGGAAAACATCAGCTAGTCACACAATGTATTCTTATGCCCCAAGCCAATGCAATGAAAGCCATGGAAATGGGATGCAAAAACAAGCTAGTATATACACTTTACAAATATTTGTTCTCTTAAGTCTTGCTAAAGAACAATAGTTACTCTTAGTCGAGCAAGATAACAGCCTTATCTCCTAACACTAGCCTATTCCCTAGTGGGCAGTCACAAATGACTATTTAGCTGTTAGGAAAAATAGAAAAAAATTATCTGTTCTTCAGCACTAACATTTTAATGGGAAAAAGGTATGAAAATGTAATACTTCCGACATCAAACAATCATGTACTATCTCTGCTATTTCAGTTATTCCTCTCCCTATCCTCTTACATCAAGACAGCAGAAAAGACAAGTCAAGATGGAAAAGGAAACGATGACAAAGAGGCCTCAGTGCAGGAAGATCAGAAGAAGAGAGTAAAGAGTACAAAAGGGAAAAGTAGTGAAGTAGTAGAAGACAAACACTACTGGTAGGCCAGAATCTAGATCAAATGTATACTCTAAAATAAAATTCAGGATTATATGATGAATATAATAGTCCATGGATTCTTGAGGATCCTTTCACATTGGTCTAAGGTGCATTACAACAGAAGGAGCAACACTTAAGAAGTTTTTTATCCCAACAGCTGTCACTGGCCACAACAGTCTCAGGAGAGGAATGGTGGAACCGGTGAGTGTACACTGTGTCTTTCTCAGAGGACTCACCAAAACCCTCTGTTCATGCAGCTTTTTCAAATAATTACCAACAAAAATCAGTCTGGCCCTGCTTTATGACATGTTAATTTAGCCCTAAACGCTCTAATGGAAGGAAAAGCCTCTTACAAATGTGAGAATGGGAGCTCTGGTGGTCCAGGTTGATGTAGTAAAATCTGTCATCTCTGAAAAAAGTTATGTGATAAAGGTGAAGTTTACATCATGCCTTGAAATACACAGAAAAGTTTATAATTACTTACTAAAAGTTATGTATCAAAATTGCTTTCAACATCTCATCGAAAGACTCTATTATATAATGATAAAATATTATGAAAAAAATAAATCTTACTGCTCTGGTTTATCCAGAAGCTTCAGTTCCTCCTCTTTTGAAGTCTGATAATATTGCTTGATTTTCTCCAGTTCATCCTTTTGTGCTCTCTGAGTGAATTAATACAAAGTAATTAGTTATTAATTAATAAGAAATTAATAAATTACAACTTTACCTGTTTGCTTGCAACTATGCAAAAGAGTGAAGCATAAAAATCCATGATAAATTCCTTCAATGCCTTGCATGCCATTTACTACCAATGGCCATGGAGCAGAGCATCCTTGTGGAACACAGCACTGCAAATATTGCTACAGGATGCTTCACAAAGTTTAGTTCAGGATATCTCTGATATCTCCACAGTCCAGTGTAAATGTAGTCTTTCAAGCAACTTCAGAGTCACAAAGTTCATGAATGCTATATCCTTAATCTACACAGCAACCCGGGATAACTACAACAATCCAGGAGCCTGATGAGAAAAATTTAGCTCGGTAGCACAAAACAAGCCTTAAGTGAGGACAGTATTTTTCAGGCAGTTCAGGAGAGAACACTGATAGGTGTTACATCTTTTGTTGCATTTTAATCTGATTCCAAAGTCACTCCACTATTTAAAATTCCTGACATTTAAAAACTAAATCAGTAAGAGAAATAAGCATCTCAATGTGTCTTTTTTTATGTTCATAGAATATTCTGAGTTGGAAGGGACCTACAAGGATCATGAAATCCAACTCCTGGCTCTGCACAGGACAGCCTCAAGAATCACACCAAGTGCCTGAGAGCACATGCTGAACTCTTCTGGAACTCTGGCAGGCTTGGTGCTGTGACCACCTCCACAAAGAGTCTGTTCAAGTGATACCCTGTGGGTGAAAAACTTTTTACTTTATGTCTAATCTAAACGTCTCCTAACTCAGCTGTACTTGGTCATCTAGGTGGGTTCCCTGGCCCTTAAAGGAAATTATGTTTGATAAGCAGGACTGTCCTCTCCTGAACCCATAGCTGTGACTGATAACTGTGCTATCCTTCAGGTGTTTTTCAATACCTCTCATGATAATCTTCTCCATAATTTTACCACGCAATGAAGTGGGACTGGCAGGCCTGTAGTTTCCCGGGTCATGCTTCTTGCTCTTCTTGAAAACTGGGACAGCGTCAGCCAGCTTCCAGTCAACTGCGACATCTCCAGATTCCTAAGACTACTCAAAAATCATCAAGAGAGGCCTCGTGATTATATCAGCCAGCTCTTTGAGGATTCTTGATGATGAATCTTGATGAATCCTATCAGGCCCTAGATTTGTAGGGATCCAGCTGCAGAAGCAGATCCCACACAATTTCAGGGTCAATTGGAAGCTGATCATTCTCGCAGTCCTAGTCCTCCAGCTCAGGGCATGGGAACCCCCTTGCCCACCATCAGTGTGGAAAACAGAGGTGAAGAAAGTGTGAAACACCTCTGCCCTGTCTCTGTCCCTGTTTGTGAGGTGACCATCCTCATCCTCTAACAGGTTGATGTTATTTATGCACTGCCTTTTGCTATTAACATATTCTAAAAAACTCTTTTTATTATCCCCACATTTCTGGCAGCTTCAACTCTAGCTGAGTTTTGGCTGCATGAATTTTCTCCCTACAACAGTGAGTAGCTTCTCTATATTCCTCCCACATGAGTTTGCCTCTACTGGGCATACACCTTTTTTTTTTGACTTAGCTCCAAAAGAAGATCCCTGTTCAGCCAAGCAAGCCTTCTGCCTAGTCTGCCTGATATCTGACATTTTGGAAACTGCCTGCTCCTGTGCCCCAAAACAGGTGATATTTAAAAAGTGATCAGCACTGATGGACCAGAGCACCTTCTAAAGCATTTTCCCAGTTGACCTTACTCACTAGTTCCCTGAGCAGCCTGAAGTCTGCTCATTGTCCAGGGCTGAGGTTTTGTTGGCACTTAGCCTCCTGTCAACAGAGATTTTAAAGTCATTCACTTGATTCACCTAAATTCACTCAATTGCTTTGTGGCCACTGTGGCCATGCTGTGGTCAAGACCAATCACCACTTCACTCACAAAACCCTCTCTGTTGACAAGAAACAAATCAAGAAGGGCATCTCTCCTGGTCAGCTCCCTTACTACCTGTACCATGAAGTTATTATACAGGTGTTTCAGCAATCTTCTGGACCTGTTTGTCCCAGCTGTGTGATGCTCTCAGTTAACATCTGGCAGGTTGAAGTCTCCCACAAGAACAAGGGCAGTTGACTTGTAGATGTCCCTTAGTTCCTCACAGAATAATTTGTCAGCATCATTGTCCTGGACAGGAGGTCCATAGTAGACTCCCATGATGACATCCGCATTATTTGTTTGTCCCTTAATTCTCACCCAGAGGCTCTCACCTGTGCTACTGCCAACTGTAAGCTCCATACGTTCCAGCACCTTCATTCCATATGTCACCCTATGTTAGCTATTTTATTAGTGTTAAATTCCCTAAAGGATTTTTCTACATAAGGTCTGTAGTCTAAAATTAAAACGTAAAATTGAACTTTATTTATTCTGTGTCTGAAGTACTATGGTGATTAACCACATCTTTACCCCATCTTTACTTACATTTTCATACAGTGCTTCCAGTGTTTCTAGGTCTACTACAGAGTCATCAACACACAGTATAGCTGTATAGAATACAAACACAAATTAGATGCTAGAAAACACACTTAAGAGTTCAATTCTTTGTTCTGAGAAATGTTCTAACCTAGCTTAACGATATATTGTATCAAGTTAGTATTTTTCTATTTTCAGTGTTTAATTTTTCTTCTAATTTCACAGCACTCACAGAAGAACATTCTATAAAATCAATCCGTCTTAGGAAAATAGAGTGCTACTGTCCCCCTCTAACACACTCAGCAGTCAAAGATATGACCAGTCAAGTACTCAGCTGATTGTGTACTTTGCAAATTTATGTACAAATTGTGTAAAAAATACAAATTGTGTACTTTGTAAATTTGGAAGCCCAAAAGATTGTGCTACAGTTTTTAAATTACCTTCAGCAGTCTCTTAAGTTAGCTTTACACACTAAAAAACTACCCACATGACAATTTCCAGATAAATACTTTTCAATATCACACAGAAACACATGAAGTACACTCTTTGACGATTATTTATGCCTCATTAACAAAAATGAAAAGTCTCAGAATCTTTTGTATCTTAGTTTCAGATGTTACTATGTTTGGAATATGACACCAAGTGCTTCCAGCATTTGAAAATCCCACTACAGTTTAGGCAAGTATTGGTACTCTTCTGAAAACTAAATGGTTTGTGCTTTCATTATGTTTTCGAATACACTCTAATGTTAAATTCCAGGAAGTTAAGAGATGCACAATGGAATAGAAATAAATTTGGATGTTTAAATTTTTTGAAACCAGCTTTTCCTCAAGATCCATAATGGGACTGGGCACAATTTTTGAACTCGTGACTTATGTTTAAATATTACTGAGAACATTAATCCCCAAAAAATCAAGCTTAAGGCCTCTACCAATTTTCCACGTAACCACTGACTCATCGTTAGCTACTACCTGATAACTTCTAATTTTAATTATATTATATTTCTTCAAAGAAAATTTGACTACTTCTGAATTTAGAAGATTTTAAAAGCTCTTGCCGCATTTGCAATCCATGTTTGAAAGGCGCAAGGCACACATCTTTAAATAATTATTTAAAAGTAATAAGCTTTCGCCTGCTCTACAACCTACCCCATGATTTTACATTGTGAAATTTACCAGCAGGCTAATAAATTTTCCCTGTGGCAGGCTAATTAATTTTATTAAAAGGTCCAGTGACATTTAGAATGCTTTAAAATTCTGCCTGTCAATTATGATTCTGTCTGTTGACATTACACCTTGGTTAGAAGTAAAGAATCATAGAGAAAACAGTATCAGTGAAAAAAAGCAGTATCTTCAACTACTTTTGTCCTACTGCAAAGATTCAAAAAAAGCTCAAGCTCAAGTGTGTAACCAAATTTAAAGCCTGAACAACTGAGACTGACAAAAATCTTTGTTTAAAGAAAAATCATTAGGGATTGAATTTAAGAGATGTCTCCTGTAACACAGTTTCAAGAGTTGCACTGTCTTCTGTAATATTCAATGCTATTTCAGAAGAACCTAAGAGATTGGAAAATCTCTTGGAAAATTGGTTTCACAGTCCAATATATTTAATTGTTAAGATTTTAAAATATTTAATTGAGTTCAGAAGCTTCCCTTGTGTTTTAAAATTCCTATTTTAGAATATTCTGAAATCTGCTTACAAGCAGAAATTCGTTTGTCTAGAGTTATGTAGAAAAAACAACTTACTGGAGACAAATCGAACTCGTACTAGAAATGCAAAACATGTAATTAATAGTCGATTTTTTAGGTACAGAACTATTATGATGACAGGAAGTAGTTTAATAAAAAGAGCACTTAAATAAGAATATTAAGAGTTTTAAACCTAACTGAAATTTTTAACCTGAGATTTGTCACCAAAAAGGCCCCAGAATTGCAAAGTGGTTTTTAATGCTCTATTATCCATGTTACTGTACTCAACATCAGTTCTAACAAATCATCATTTTGAAGTGACAAGATAAAACAAGAAGTGTCTGAGATTAAACTAACAAAATACAACCCCATAAATAACTTTTTTAACAGAATTAATAACAATCAGTGTTATCAGACATATAATGAGTTATTTTCTCTCTTTGAACAAGTATGTGACTGTATAGAAGTACTAAGAATATATTTTCTGATTTACAGCTTGTACTGCTAAAATTGGCAATGTCCAATGCAGACAACCTGCAGTTAAAAATCTGGCCATATTACTCAATTTGATGATAGCTGGACATCTTAGGATGCCAATGTATATAGAGACACAATCCCAAGAAGGCAGAAGTACTGCCAAAATCCACACAGCCTCCTTTATTTCATCTTTATGTATTTTAATATCTTTGTCCTCTATTTTTTCAGTCAAACTGATTGAACTTCATGCCATACACTTTCAGAGCAGAAAAAAAAACCATGCAAATTTTATGAAGATTGGCCCATTTTTTTGAAAAGAAGCATTGATTTTGAAAAGCTGGAAGAAATGCCTGAATTTACAGGTGTCTCAGTATTCTTATCCTAAAAATATGGCCTGAGCAACACATTCAAGGTATGTTGAATAAATTAACTTGAATTTGAGCAGCTGAATAAAACCCCATTACACTAGATCAAACAAAGTAATTATTTTGCTTTCTACTTAAAGGAACAAAAGCTTCTTAATTTTACTGTGAAAAACAAAACCCACTTTTAATCATACGTATATTAACATTACCAAAATTAATATGAACCTTAGTAAGTTTTTCAAAATGCTCTTCCTGATACAGTGAATTTAACCATAATACTTTACTGCATTAAATCTCATTATATCAAGACTTATATAAGTAATATAGGTGAAGTATCATAAATCTACAAAAGAGGTTCCAAAACGATTAATAGCTATTACAATATCAATCATCATTGGTGGTTTTTACTTTCATCTTGCTTTCTAGTTAGCTGTCTTCCTTACACTGTCAGTTTAGTTAGAATATTTCACCTACACCTCACAATATGTCAAAAGGAAGTAGACTCATGCTGTGAAAAGCTGGTAATTTTATTGGGTTCCTCTACCTTTAAAAAATCTGTTACTTGGCCAAGTCTGGTTTCTGAGATCCTTTTTTGCAGGGAAATTGAGGCAAACATTTTTATGTGGCCTATGGTGTCTGCTCACAAGAAGAAGAATTTATATACACAAGGATCATTAGTGCAGGGTTGCACCCATTAGGCTATAATAACCGTCAGCTAGGACAAAAAACAGATCAGCATCACGCATTCAAACTAACAGGCACACATAAAAATACTTGCCAACTACATTTCCCATACAAAGCATTGCTTTGAATATAAACTTATACCAAAGGTATTTAACATATTCACTTTTAAAAAATGAATCTAACAGATTCCCTGCTGCACAGATTTCTCATACTCTGATTACTTCAAAAATGTAAACCAAAGAAAAGCTGAGAATTTAAAGCATACTGTGTGAAGTCTACATAGAACTTTAGAACTTAGAGGTTAAATATGAAAAATATACTTATCTCCTCTTTACAAGCTTAAATACCAACAGTCTTAAGTCTGACTCCGATATACAGCCTCACTCCTACTAAACACATTTTGGTTAAATCAGGATTTAAGTCCTGCTGACAGAGCTTACATATACTCAGCAATATCAAACCACTTAATATGGCAATTAGACGATGAAATATGAAGAAATCACCTTAACTGCTCTCTAATGATAAAACAAAAATACATTATTTAAATAAAAAGAGCTTGCCAAAGTACATGTATTTGACCTAGAAGTATTTAATTGTTTTATATACTACATTCTGTTGAGTAAGGCTTGATTTCATGGGAACACGTAGCCCACCAGTGGGAAACTGAAATTGTGACTGACCTGGTCAATTAGACAATCATAACTGTTAAATACAAATCCTTACATGGCAAAACTTCCTAAAATATCCAAATCCCTCTGGTTTACTTCTGACAAATTGATATGTTATAAACTTCTTTAAAGGTTTTCTTGAGTATTTAACTGTCATGCAACACAAAAAATTACACATAACAAAGAAGCACCATGGGCACAGTGTAAGTTTAGAAAACTAAGAAAGCTCAACTCCTGAAAGAAGTCATGAGCAAAAGACTAATGTTAACCTACTCACATCATGCTGGATGCCCAAGGCAGATTCATAAAAAGTATGTTGTGACTTATCCCAAAAAAGAGAAAATAGTTTAATTTTAAAGAAAAACGTTTCCCAACTTCTGAGATGGGTATGCAGCTATTTCATGCATAGTATAAAGTATATATAGAATGCATACATGTAATATTCTGTGTAGGTGGGAAAGTCACACAGCTTTGGAACAACAGTTTTTAAAACTTTATAATCCATACTTCCACTAGCATTAGAAATAGTCTCAGTGCTAAGGATCAGTGTTAGTTTTTGTTATATAGGATATGTTCTGTCAGCACAGTAGTGCTACAGCGCAGCTACTCTTGCTTTGGCAAATGTACCGGTGAAGCCTGCAGTTGTTCTGTGACGAGTAATACGGCACTTCACTACTACAAAGAGTACAATGAGCTATAAGGTGTGCAGCTCGTGTGATCTACCACATCTTACAGATTTAGTCCCATGGAAAATATACCAGCATGCATACCAGCAGATCACCTAGTTAATGTGTCCTGATGGAAATCACGGACATTACTGAAACATTTCCAGCAGTATAAAGAAGCAGAACTCCTGGTGCCCTACAATTTTAGTGGCAAAACGCAGGTACTGTGGAGACAGGGAGGGAGTTGGGAGAATTACTCCTTTGAACATAGGCATCTACATTTTATGTGCATCCCATATTCTGAAACTGAAAGTTTTTTCATCTAGGCTGTCCCATAATTTTGCCAGTTAAACCTTGAACAAAGATCTCAGTAGCTCATGGAAAGCCAGCACAGATGACATACACTGAAGAGCCTTATTATGTGTTTTCCAGTGCACTGCTATTGCTAGCTACTATATTGGAACTGTCTCAGTGAGTGGAACATTGCCTTGTAAAAAGTTGGGCAAAGGGCCCACAGAGGGTTTTCATATACAGTTATAATCAGCATTTCCCATTACAAATAGAACTGAATCACCTCACTGTGGAGCGAGTTGTAATATTTCAACAGCAAAGCCACACAAATATTCTTGAGTCATAAGTTTGTCTCTCAGGCTGTGAGATTTCAGCTGAACAATGCTAGGAAAAGACACAAGTGGATTGATAAAAAATGGAGATTATTTCTCTAAGTCTGTACTGTGTGTACTTCTCTAAGTGTGTTCCTTACCTAACAACTGATCTCCACTATTCCTCATCTCTTCTTTTTAAAGGTTAAAAAAATGCAGAGGAGCCTTAAAAATAATCTCAAACCTATGCACAATTTGATTATTGCTATTTGTCTTTTCAATATAAAGATCTGATATAGCACACTGAGTCAGACAGACTTTCTGTCTGCTTCTTCTGCTCAGGATATGAATAGTATTAATAGTGGTCTAACCAAAAACTATATTATCCTCACAAGTACCAGATTCACCAGTGTTCTCAGAACATTGCAGTACTTAGGATTTGTTCTCCTCTGCCACCTAACTAAAAGATACTAGGACAGGTGCAGCACAACAATGTCAACTTTCCCTCTGCATCATATAACACCAACACTACCCAAAATAATCATTCAGTTTTACATTGTCTTCTCCCTAGACTGTACTCAGATACAGAATGAATTTAAACTTATCTGCAAAGGATGCATTTCACTCTCTCAAAGAAACACGTGTGGAAGATTCCCTTCCTGAAGTGTGGCAGCTGGCTCATTGTCAAATGCAAGCTGAAGCATCTGAGTGCCAGACATGGTCACTCGCTCGTTTTGCACTGCCAAGTTATCTACAGAATATGCTGTGAAACTATGTACTTTAATACAAGAGGATAGTCCTATAGATGCAGAAATCTCACACTATTTTAAAGGACAGTGCAATTTTTCTCGTGATTTCTCTTGTTTTGTCTTGTCTACAATTTTGCATGTATCTGTATGCACAAGGCAGTTCATTTGAGCTTTTTTCATTTCTGTAACTGCTTATTAAAGTAGAGCAAGCAGTATACTATACATAGACAAACACTGTCAGAAAAACATGAAATAAAATATTTTTTTTTAATTTTTGACTTTCTTTTGCTTCAAGTTTCTCCATTCTACATTGCAAGTGGTCAAAGACCATTAACTTTTCCCTGTTTCTCATGTACTGAATTAGGCCATGGAAACTGGCTTGAAAAGAGAGATGAGTGATTAATTTGCATGTTTCTTAGAGGTAGCTCTTTGTAACTTCACTTTGTAATGAAAAAAACCCACAATCTTTGACATTCGTGACCCAATGATCACATGCTTTTTTGGTTAGCTGTTGTCATGAGCCATTTAGCCTATTAGGAATTTTTCTCATCCAGTGCATTGACTACAGTAGTCTTCAAATAATTTTTCTGCTGACAGGCTCGACTGCACACAGATTTAAATTACATAAAATGCTATGGGATAAACATATACTAAAAGAGAAACAAGATAATTCTACTGTTGTCTTCATCTTAGTATGCATTTCTAAAGGTCCCCTCTACAGAACAATGTTTTCCCTTAGTCTTGTGAACTGGGGTTTTATCCCTAGGTAGTCTCAGAACACAGATTTTGATTAGAATCACTCATCTTGATTTGTAATGTTGTTGTTGTTGTTTTTTGTGTTTTTTTTTTTTTTTAAAGTTCCACTAATGGTATTCCCAAATTCTGTTCGTAACTCTTAGCTGTTTCCATAAGGAAGACACAGCATATCCTATTGCCTCCTTGAGCAACACATGTGGTGACAGGCCAGTCATTTGCTACCTCAGACTAGAGAGGGTGATGAGTTATAAACTTTTCTTCAGTGACAGCACTTGTTCTGCTGTCTCTCTTGTCCCAACACCCTAATTTTCATTAAACTTGTAGGACTACATTAGCTATGTCTACAACTGCAAGCACAGTAGTTTTCAGAAATGGATTTGTAGACAGCAACAGCTGGTGCTGAGGATTTAGTGTTCACACTATACACATTTCAGGGAGTTTTAACTATCTCTGATTTGATCCTTGGGTATTTAAAGCCTGCTATAGATGGAGACTACTGGCACTCTCCTAAAGCAAATCTTCTCATTTAATTTAATTCTGAAGGATGTCTGTGCACTCTGAAACTGCTATTCATTGCTCTGCAATGCAAATACAGTAAAGGGGACAACTGGTAAATATGATTCAAACGTGCACTGCTGATTCAAGCTAAAAATGCTAATGTATACATACCCAAATATTTGAGTTATAGTGTTCTCTTAAATTTGGTACAAATTGGCCAGAAGATTTCAAAAGCTATAGAAGTACAGCAAACAACTAAGAGAGAGATAGAGAGATGTTCTATTTTAGTAGAACATCACGGCGTGGAAAATAAAAATAAAAACCATCTCTGAAGATACTTAAGAATACTACCCGGCTTTTATAATGCAGCTTCTATCCTATGCTGCTGTAACTTCTGCCAGCAAATTATTCAGACCTTTAGTAATAGCAGTTTTTTTCCATCTCATTCTGATACCTTTCACACAATACTGGCAGCCATAAAGTTATTCCTTCTTTTCCTTATTCCCTTGCATCCCAAGAGACATCTGTAAGCCCTTTTGCTTTTAAAGTGCTAGCTGCTCAAAGGCTCTTTTGAAATTAATAATAATCAATGCCAGCAGCATCTCAACACCCTACCCAGTATTTGCATGTGATGGAGGGAAAACAATAGCAAAAAAGGAGACATCAACTTGAGTTCTTCCAGCAGTTGTTTTAAATGGTGAATATTTTCCTTTTCTTAATGTGAAAAAGAAATAAACAATATCCTTAAACAATATCTTTTTAAATCCAGAACATAAGCAGACTCTCAACTACCCCAGTGTTCTGAAAAATCTGTATTTCTCTACAGTTGTACTGGCAAACTCAAATAATGTCTACCAGTAATGGAATTTACATACTGAGTAGCTCTACTCTTTGAAAAATGCCATCCAGTAATTTTCTTGCTGATTGTTATGTGGTAACGTCACTTCGGGATGCACGTTATACTGCTAATGAAGCAAAATTTAAGCATTAAACAAATAATGACTGCATGTTTGAAGACCTAAAGATTTATTTATAAGCCATCTATTTAATTTTTTTTGGTGGAGGGTTTGCTTTAGAAAAAGCAGGGAACTGCAAGGGAGAAATATGAAAACACTAAACTGAAAGTGATATGCTCACTGGAACACTACAGGAGTTGTACCTAAATTCAATTCTGATTATTAGGTGTAACTTTTACATATACTGGAATATATTGGGAAAATTATTATTCTGATAGCTTAGAGGACTATATTCAAAGCACAATTCGTAATGCAAGAAATTCTCTGAGGGCTATGAGAAAATATCCATGCAAGTACAATATAATAAGTGTAAGAAACACTTACCTTGTTGAATATCCTTCATCTCCAGATGCAAACTTGATATTAAAATTCCTACAGTTTGAGACCGTTTTCCATCCAACAATTTGATAATCTAGAAAGATGATGCAAAATGATCTGAGATCAAATGAATACCCCACAAAGGATTAATTCACTTTAACAACAGAAGCTAATTTGTGAATTGAATTCAATGTTTCTCCAAACATCAAACCATTTTCTTAAGTCAATGTGGTAGTAAGACCTTCATCTTTATGCTCTGCACCTTAACAAAAAGCTTATAAACGTAAGACTGAATTCTCACCAGGTCTGGTAGAGAATGCTTTTCACTTGTAGGATGCTATTAAATGGGGGGAAAAAAATGGACATCAGATATTTATTCTGGAATATAGTTTTCCCCCCTTCTTCTTAAGGTGAAATTTAAGAACTATTTAAGACACTCCCGAGTTCCTTAGTTTGTCTGCTAGTTTACATTTCAATGTGAACACGTTTATGTCTACTTTTTTAACAAAGGATCAATTCCTGACCAACAGGAATTGAAGAATTGTCTTTTTATGCCCTCTCAACACTATTTCTGGAACATCAGGCACCCAGGCACTACCGAAAGTATTTCTTTCACTCTTGTCTGAATGTGCTTATCCCACATTGTTGACGCTTCACATGGATTTGAGGATTTTGTTCACATTTTGGGTAACTGACACTTCATAGTATAATATACTGACATCCAGACTGCAATATTTTCAGATGACAGTTGGGGGAGAAGAAATAAAAGGAAAAAGGGAAACCTTAACGAGTTATTTTGGCTGCTTGACATTAGTGACAGTGATGTGGATCAGTCCATAAATAAAGTAAACCATCAGACTTTTAGATGTGTAGTTCCGATGTTAGAAATTTTTTAAAAAAATTTCCCACAATATTTAGACTCTTATTTGTGATTCTGATTTATGTCACAAGGAAGACATGAAAGCAGCACATCACAAAATGCAATAAAGACCCAAGTTCTTAGAAATGTTCAGATCCAAGCAGCCGTCTTACTTCCTAGTGCTGATGAATGAGAACTATTAAAAATACTAACTCATATGAAATATTAAAACTAATAGCTATGTTTTCCAAAAAGTCAGATACCATATTCTTAGTAGCTGAACAATACTTAATCTCTTTCCAAATTTAATTTTAATATTTGTGTGACACTAATATTTTGATATTTAATAATGTTAAAAATTTTAAGTAATTGTTATTTCTTATTCCTGTAATATTTTTATAGATGCTCACATTAGAGATGCTTAACTGAAAAAATTTATACTAACTCATACAAATGTTTCCTATGTTTTATGTGATTTAGGAATATTTAACCATGCAACTATTTAGTCATTCACCTATACAAAAGTAGATTTGTTGACAAATACACGAAAAAGAAAAACAATAGATAATTCTTACTTATAACAAGTTGGAACACATGCTGTCTTCAACAAAGGTTTGACTGATATTTTATGTACCTCTTGCAGGGAATCAAGGTTTAATAAACCTATGTTAAAGTAGATAGTGCATCTTTTCTGCCAAAATTTGAAGCAAAATCTATTCTGAGAGACTTCTCTGCCTACACGTATGGCACGTAAGATGGATATTAAGAACATAATACTATTGTTTTCTTCAAAGGACAAAGCATTCAGCTTCTTTATCTCCTGATTACACAAGTACACAAGATGATTTGGCTACAAGTTACCTTAAACGAACACTGTGGAAGCATCACATCCTGTTGACTGAGCAAATGTAACTAACTGCATGGTTTATCATGGTAATTTCTGAGGCTTACATGAATTTGCTGAACTCCGAAGCACATTAACTTCTTACAGGGATAATTACAGGCTTGTGTAGTATGCAATTTGTATAGCATTCAGTGACCTCCGAGTTGACCTTGTTCAGGGAAAATTCATAGGTTGTCATAAACCCCATTAGACATGCCTAGTTTGAGGCAAAACCCTTCCAGACTATGGCTGTTGTAGACAATATGACATTTGAAATCATTCTACTGAAGTATTTTTTAAGTGCTAATATATTCTCCAAATACGATCAACCTAGCTCACATTGCTAAGCAAGACTTCCTCCTTAAAAGAAAAAAAGAAAAAGTGAAAAAAAAAAAGAAAGAAAGAAGATCCTATGTATGTTTTAAAGCTAAACCAGAGATTCATGTTTTAAAATGGCAACTGAGTGTATGTTCACGTGCATTTTAGACAAATGTACACATGGTCACAATTACCAGGCATCAAACTAGATACAGACTACCTAAAATAGCTTCAACCAAGTAACTGAAGGGGGCAAAAAAGGAGGGACCAAGACGACAGAAGAGTTTGGGGAGCAAAAAAGGAGGACCAAGACAACAGAACAGTTTAAACAGTTTAAGCCTGGGCATAAAACTACTCCAGATCGATAGCTGTAATGTTAAGTATTATACAGGACTTCTGTCATAGATTTTTAGAAACAATATGTACCTTGTAAGATATTGCATTGGGATACATATTCAGTAGTAAAACAGAGAACAAATTTTCAGAGATACTAATTTTGTCCTAAATTACAGCTATTCTGGGAAAGTCACTGAGAGGGAATTAAGTATGTGTGTGAAATCCAAATAGAAAGGAGACCAAAAAAAATCAGCACTTTTTTAGTTCAATAAAAACACAAGGCAATCAAGAGGAAAGTTTGTAAAGACTGCACTGAACTATTTAGTCTATGCTTTTAAAAGACAAATCACTGATCACCTCTCAGCATATTGGGACTTGCTTGTAGCTGGCAGTGACAGGTAAGCAGCTAAAATCCAGCTGACGCCAGCTGATGCTGCTATGCCAGCTGGTGGGGTTTGCCAGCTGTCTGCTGCTTCTCCAGACTATGAATGTATTGTTGTAATGGATGCAACATCTTTTGGCTTAGTGACAAAATTGTGACTGCTGATGATAATTCAGTGCTCCATACTTCAGTGATCCATAACATTATTTGCTCTACGTGGTTTTCCCCTATTTTTTAATGTTATTAAATTAGTTGATTTGCTGTACACAAGTGTCTCATCTACATATTTCAAATATTTATCATCTAATTTAAAAGTGAGGATATACTGAAGGTCGAATACATTTGAAAATTATTCTGCCATTTCCATTAAAAGGTGTTTCTCTAATGTAGGCAGAATACTATAAACCAGACTTCACTGTTTTGTCTAACTGCAATGTCTACATTCTGTCCAGGACACTTACTGGTGCTGAAATCTGAAGAGATTCAGTTTACTTTAGTGATTAAAAGCTAAATCCTTCCTCCTGGTGGTGCATGGATTCTTTCCACAACATATAAATTTACTGAGAGAAGCCATAAGCTAAAGAGCTGTCCTGCATATCACAGTGCTTCCCTCCACTCCCACTCATTAACTTTTACAGTGAGTCAAGAGCCTAGGCCCATAGGTAGACTGCTGAAACCCTGTTCAAACAGAAGATTATGCCCAAGAAGCCAAAGTATGCCTCTCAAGCCATTCTACATAAATACTCCAAGAATTACTAATAAAAAAATTTCAGAAGCTTAAGACTAGATATTATCTTTCTATTCCTACTCAAAGGAGAGCCAAGTTTAACTATTTATTATTTAACATGGATGAACCATTTTAAAAATATTTTAGGAGACTGAATTCTATTTAAAATGTTATTAGCTTAAAAAAAAGTTTAAAAAATCTTTAGCTTTTTGCTAAAGGACACACAAATTGCAATTCCTCAGGCTAAAACAGGAGGTAAGAAATGAGCTAGTAAGAAACTAATTTCAGTATCTTTACTACTATCAAAACTGTGAAAATTAGACAAAGCCACAAAATAGATATTTACTCCTTATGGATACTTTCTATATTCTATGTGACTGCAGAGCTTTGTGATAAACAAGGAAATGTCAGTGATTTTTTTCAGCACAGCACAAAATATAAAAAGAAAGTGAGAGTGCATTGGAAGAGCACACACTAGCATTTTACTACTTCTGCTTTAGTTTGAACACTGTTTATTATCTTATGCAGACAGCTGAAGACAGTCATTGTGTTTCAATGCTGCAAAGCTTCCAAAATTTTCTGCAATATCTGCCCTTCTTGCGGAAACACAAAATTCATTAATTGTAATTCCTCATTTAGTTAGATGGACAAAAAACTTGCTGACAGACATATCCCTTTCAGTTAAAAAAATGCAATTCACTCAAAATATTGACACTCTTCTTAAATGAGAACACATGTTAATAATTATCTGAAGTCTGTTAGAGATAATAGACAACAGAAAAGCCATTATCTTTAATGTCCTCCTGCGTCTTTGAAATGATAATCGTTGCACTAAAGGGCCAAAAATGATTGATGGACTTTCATTTGGAGTATACACCTGACACAAATTACTTGACATTTACTCTTTTTTTCGTAAGATGAAGACAGAGTGGCATCACAAACATCCAACTATCCTCATTCTTGAAAGATATAGAAAATAACTTGAGTTTTTGAGATAAATTACTAACAAGTGCCCAAATATATTGGAAAAACTAATGCAACTTCAAAATATGTGTTAAGTTTAGCAATGGAGCTACAGAATGCACATGGAATAAATTGCAGCAAAGGAATGTTCTTTTCTAAATAACCGCCTTTTCAGGATTATAGAGAATTAATACGTAATAAATCATGTCTTTTATTTCATCCCAAAATATATGTCCTAATTCTGCCTTTCTTCTACTTGGTAATATGAGAATTTTGGTTCTACAAATTTAACAGGAAAGGGAGAAACTATGGCTTGAAAACAATTATATGTGCCTATCAGCTTAAAAATTTTCATGGATATGTACAGATAAGATATGTTAACACAGAATGAGTGAAAGCAAAATTGTCTTCAAGTAATACTTCAGTCCTTCATCTGACATGAATTATCTATAGAAGACTTTCAGAGTCTGAGAAAGAGGTTAGATCTCTCAGATTATATTCAAATCTATAAAAGCAGAGTTCTTCCAAAGACAGTGATAGGGATTGGCCTTTTGATTGGTTTTATCTTCCAGAAAAATAGGTTACCATTTAATGTTAATTATTTTTGGTTTTCATTGTTTTCATAAACAGCTATGGACCTAAATGATACTGTACTGAATCTACTTACAGTTGAACATTATTGCTACACAAAACTTCATAGTTTAAGTCCATTTCCATTTTAGCAAATATAACTTAAAATTTGCTTTTCTAAAGAGATCATACATTCCTAGACAAATATTTTTATTTGAGTGTCAGTGGTAAATAGAATAGATACAGAAATCATATGTCCAGAATGCTCCATCTGAAAAAAGCATAAGAAGGTAAAGAAATTATGATGAACACAGTCTAGATTAACAGATGCACTTTCACAAGCATGTCAGCGATGCTTTGAAAAAAGGAGTTAAAAATATGATTCATATTCAAAAGACAATTAAAGTCTAAGTGTCCAACAGAATCAATACCTAAACTGAAGTTATGAACTAAAGTAAACTGGTAGATCTAGCCCTTCTTCTTCTTGATTTCCAAGAAGCTGTAGCTTCTTAGTAATACTGAAAATGGGATCACCTACAAACATTTGAAAAAGCTTAACTGAAGACCCCCAGCACTTTACATGGCATAAACAGTTTTAGATCCAACGCTTATTATCAAGATGCACCATACCAGTAACTTACACATTCATATTAAGTTAACTGAATTAGATAAAATCAGAAAGAAATTTATTTGATTCATATTCAGGTGCTAATGAACTTTTGTTTTTTCCTGCCTGCTATACATTCAACCACTTCAGAACTAACTGTGAAATAAATCCCACTCCTTCTATATAATATTTATCTACCTAGAGTCTCTGGGAAAGTCAGCAATCATTTCTTTTCCATTTCATGCACATCACCTCCAAATAATCATTGCATTGCATTATGTCATATAAGATTATAATACATTTAGTCTTACCATTCAAAACCATTTTTGTGAGAGAAGAATTATAATTTTAATATTTAAATACATAGCACATTATTTTGCTCTAGCCAGTAAATTCTCCCAACCAGAAAAGACAAATTCTTCTCTTAGGACATATCTAAACACCCAGAATATTAATTTTTATCATTACCTACATAATACTGTTGACATTTGAATAATAGATTGTATATATGCAGAGAAGATAAATTCACAAGAGACAAGAGTTTCATTCATTATTTCAGAAGATGTAGAGTTGGAAAAAAAGTAGGTTCTTCCAAAGCTGCTAAATTTTCCAAAGGGGTGGATAATCAAAGAAGCAAGAACAGCCACACACTGTGCAGAGCTTCTAAACCCAGATAAGCATTACTGTAACTAACTCCAAGTATATACAAGTGTACTAGAAAGTACCAGAAAGTACTAGAAAGTGTCTGACTTCCATTTAACCTATATTATTTTTACATTATACCACTATCAGTTGAATGTACTACATTTTTCCAAAAGAAGTTATTATATTTCTAAGAATAAATTAAATCACCCTCTATGCAGTCCTTTAAGAAGTTATATCACCATTGCTGCTGGAAGGTTCTTAATTTCCCTTTCTTTTTTCCCCCCCATACTTGTTAGAAGCCTCTAGGAATCACGTAGCTCAGTAAGCCATTTTTTGTCAGGCATGAAAGCAACAAATTTGGGAATTTTGGAAGTGCTTCCTCTCTTGAAAAAAAGGTAGCCAGATGTTTCCATCAATAGGACAATGGACAGAAATTGGACTTCATGCCTTTTAATTGATTAACAGTGTCAAGATGTTGAAAAGGCATTCAAAATGTCATCCATAGCATTTCTGCACTTCAGGACAGTATCAACCATATGGGTATCATTCTAAACAAACTTTCCTAAAGACCTCCGAATACAGAAACACAATTTCCCTAGCCAAAATTGTTCTGGTATCCTTACTCTTAGAAACCTTTTCATAATTATTCTTTGCAGCAGCTGAATGCACTTGATTACACTTGCTGTGCATCCCAATCAACCTTCTCCTTTCTAGACCAAACAATCATAATAATTCAGTTCTTTTCTCAGGGACTACTTTTACACTTTTCACCATTCTCCCTCTTATTGACTCTTTACAGATAGCAAACTTTCTAAATGAAGGACTGTAGTGCTTAAATCTAAATGCAGTTCTTAACTGAGACATGGCTGAGTGTTCTGTCTTGCAAGCAATACTTCTACTGATCTATAAGAGTTCTGTTTTTCCTTTTGGTAGTACCCAATTTGACAATTCATGTTCCTCTTGTAAGCCACTATAATGGCAAGACCCTTTCTCCTAAATAATTACCCTGTCAGTTAGCCAGTTGTACCCCATCTTATTTTTAGGTAGCTGAATATCCTTAACTGTATTAACCTTGCAGTTTAACTGCATTAGCTTTGTGCTTATCCTTGTCTTTTAGAGCATGTCTCAGATACATGAAAGCTTTCTGGAGGGTCTGCTTTAGTACATTTGAAGCCTCTCGCAAATAGGTGGTGGCTGCAGAGTTAGTATTTCATTATCCAAGTAATAAGTGAAAATACCAAAGTAACTACAACCAGCACAGAAGCACATCGAGTCCTCATGTATTCTCCCATTTTGATGCTGCGTATATATATGTATGTATGAATATAAATATAGTCTATATTATATTTATTTTAGAAATTATATATTATATTGTAATTACATTATACATGTAAGAGTGTATATATAACATGAATATATACTCAGAAGTTTCCCTTCTGAGCATAACCTGCCAAATGGTAATGGAAAACACACCATCCATTCTATTTATATAGAATCTCAGAACCAATTAGGTTGGAAAAGACCTCCGAGATCACTGAGTCCAACCTATGACTGAACACTACCCAGTCAACTACACCATGGCACTGAGTGCCATGTCCAGTTACCTCTTAAAAAACCTCCACGGACGGTGACTCCACCA
>JAYRBT010000177.1:32063261-32078189 GCA_036023395.1 Myiotriccus ornatus | reverse complement strand
CCAGTCAACTACACCATGGCACTGAGTGCCATGTCCAGTTACCTCTTAAAAAACCTCCACGGACGGTGACTCCACCATCTCCCTGGGCAGCCCATTCCAATATCTAATCACCCCTTCTGTGCAGAAATTCCTCCAGTGGAGGGGAGTTAGTCTCCTTAAAGCCCAGTTAAATGAGAAACAATTCTCCTCTAATTCGAAAGATAAAATCTTACTTCCAGTTGCATAACAAACTTGATTGTGAGGCACTGATGTAATTCTCATTCAAGGAGAAAAGTATTAGATAATCATGTTTTAATAAGCAGTTCTGCACCACCTATTGGTCTGTAATTTTCCGAAATACGAAGGAGGTTGAACTTAGTTTGCATAAGATGGTATGAAATAGGGGAGAGTTTGTGTAGAGGAGAGATTTAAGCAGTGAATGGGTCAGCCCTAACATGTATCATTAAATAAAACGGCTTAAGTGTTCCAAACACAAACTACAACTCCAGATTTTGTTGCTGTTCCCACATCTTGCTCTGGAAGGCTCTTTTACAGAACATGAAAAAGGAATTTACAAATAAATACAAAATGACACAGCATCAGCCAAAAATTGTAATATATGATAAGCCTCATAAGATTCATAACTGTTTCACAATGTCTGTTGAAAGTGTCTTTAACCAGGCTACACAATCCCATATACTGTACCATTTTGAAGACCGGACAAGCACAAATTTCTGTACTGAAGCAAAGAAAAAGATTGTTGCTAAAACCCTAGTCAATAGATACAATTGTTAGAAAAAAGGGAAGAAAGGTTGAGAGCCAAGAAAAAGTATGAGAAACCAGAAATATAGCCAGCAGAACAGACAGCTTTATATTGATCTACAGGAGCTCTCTGTTGCTATCTCCTAATAAACCTTCCCATAAGTAAATAAAATGCTTCTCTACTACTGTATCGCTTGCAGCCTGCCAGGATTGATCCACTGGAGCCAGCCTGCACACAGGC
Source organism: Myiotriccus ornatus (assembly GCA_036023395.1). Taxonomy (NCBI): domain Eukaryota; kingdom Metazoa; phylum Chordata; class Aves; order Passeriformes; family Tyrannidae; genus Myiotriccus; species Myiotriccus ornatus. Next base: position 32,077,207 of record JAYRBT010000177.1, on the reverse strand, counting down.
TGCTTTCAGAGAGACAAATTAAAACATAGGACCATCCAGAAAGGCCAACTGTCTGTAAAGACATTTAGCTGCTACTGTGACTCATTTAATAGAGAAAGATGAAAAGACATGATATATAAAAAGAAAATGCTTCTGTACTCAGAAAATTAAAATTTTGTTTCAATTCTAAATTTTAAATTGACCAAATCATGGAAAGTTGTATACTGCTAGCCCCAAGCTTTTAAAATCTCACGGAAAGCTCACAGTTTATAATGCCATGATCATAATCCCATCAGTTTACCAAACTAAAGGCATGGCAATAGATACTATTCTTAATTTATCTCTTAGGAAATTTATTTTTGTATTTTCACACAGTACCTTAAAGAAACTTCTTTCACTTCATTAATTTCAGCAAGTATATCCCTTGTCTTAAAACAGTAAGTTTACCTTTAATACCAAAGCAGAATAATTCAAACAGTGACATAAATAATGAAGATATCTTTGCAATAAAATGCATTGGTCGCTCAAAAAATAGGTCCTTATTATTATGTCATTATTTTCTGTAACTATTATCCAATTCAATTTTCAATAAAGCTAAGAGAGATAATTAAAAAATCATGCTGCTGTAACAGGTAGGTTGGTTTACAAAGCAGCAAGGAAAAATACAACTTCATCTTTCAGGATACAGACCTAATTCTGTACCTGTTTTGCTGTCATTCATCTGGAGAAATGAGTCTACTCCCTTAATAGCTGAGATTTTAAAATACAAAAGCACTTAGCTGTACATATTAATTCTCCATTAAAGTTACACTGGTTACATTCTTCACACTGGTTATATTCTTCAAAGTTATTTAGAAACCTGTATTTTCTATTAAATACTTCATTTTAAAATTGGTAAATTTATGAAATAAATACTAGAAATAGGGCATCAGAAATGGAATGGGATGGGAACTAATTGGATTTATGGATATAGCTGCTATTAAATATCACATGCACTTGAAGCATCTGTCAAGTAAAATATGTTAAAATTTTTCTCAGAGAGATATTCCCGTCCAACTTCCAGCTAATATCTGAAGGACTGAAGAAATTATTTCTTTGGGGTGTATTTACAAATGCCAGCATGGCCCCATGTTTCTTTTTTTATTTCTTGCATTGCATGAGTTTGAATTTTGTAAGTTCTACAGCCTTACTTACACTTTCATTAGCTATTGCATTAAGACGCAATACAGGAAGTTTATGATAAGATGTTTTGGCACATCTGATTGCACCGACATGCATGTGTATATATATATATATATTTATATATATATGTTTCACATTATAAAATCGAAGGAAGCTAGCACAGCTCACATGCAAAGTGCCCTCTTGTGGTTCCAAGCAGATAAAGTAAAGAGATTTATGATACACTGTATGTTTAAATAGTTTCTGACATGTAACCATGCTGTTTTAGGAAAACAGTATTGATTATTATTCAGCCTAGAATTTTTCTGGAAGCAAATACTACCTCACTGGGACATGAATCTTTCATTATCAAAGGTAAGAAATCTTCCAAGGTAAAGAATAACCTTGCATTCTCAAGCAAGAGTTGAATCAGCAATCCACCCATTTTGCTTCTCTGTTCATTCTCTGAAAGACCCCAAAGAATTAAAAGGGAGTTTTCTCAAAACGAAAAACTAAACAGTAACACACATACACAAATAAAAAACAACAAACAACCCCCCATTCCCCCAGTAAATACCTTTTTGGCCTTAGTTCTTTTTTCATAAGTCTCTGATAATGGTTTTCTTTTTTCCTGAGTGGTGTCTTTGGAGAATAAATATTCAAACTCAGTAGTATCAAGTATATCAGGTTCTTCTAGTGATTCCCATAAAGTTGGCACAGCAGTTTTCCTGTAAAGTGAAAGGTAATAATAAAATTTCCAAACATTTACGATAATAGATATAACCATAATAGATGCAAATCCATGACAGATTTAAACTCAAAGCAACACAAAGAACATTCCTTCCCTACAACTTTTAAGAGCATTTGGAGTAATCTGTATAGGATTTGATTTACTTCACGTTAGCTGCAGATGTTGTATGCTCATATTTATCCTTGTTGCAGTTCTGAGAAACTAGAATAATTATGTGGCTTATATTTTGGGAGACTAGCCAGTATTCTTCTCCATACAACCAACTGTAAATTTTAAATGTGGATTATCTTTCCTTCTTCTTTTGCCTTCCAAGACCAGATTTAGCTTTGGATCAGTTTGAAACTTGTGTACATAATTCTCTAGTTTGTGCGTAGTGCTACAAACATTGCACTTGAATTCTGAAAGGGTTTTGTATCAAAACTTCAATGCTTCAGGAAAATATGTGGAACAAAACTGCTGAGGGCTCTTCTTGCCTGTTTATCAGTAGAAGGTGGAATAACTTCTTCCAGCAGATGTCACTAAAAGGCAGTGAAATTATTTGCAATTGAAAAAGGTGATGAAAACCACTATAAAATACAAATGGCTGATGTCACTAAACAGATGTAATATGCAACAAAATGGAATACCTACGAATTCAAAAGGCACCTTCTTTTTTTTCAGATTTAGGATTTTTTTTAATACTCAACTGTATGTCTACTATGGTGAATGTTAAGGAATGACTATTTTTTTTCCATTGGCTTCTGCTGATGCAGCATATTCTGTGTCACAGGAAACACTTAAGAGCTCCACAGCTTCCCTCTCCCTGATATTAGCCACAGTGTCAGCAAAACTGAAGAATGAAGGATTCCTTCTGTCTCTGCAACAAGAAGTCCTGAAGAGCTGCTGATCTGAGCAGCAAACCCTTGAAGAAGTTTCCACTTCTAATACAGACCATGAAAATGCCGAATCATTACATCTGGTGACCAGTAGTTACTCATTGGAATGCTAAGACATTATCTTGCAAAAGCTTGGTGAACTAGAAATATTTCAGAAAAAACACTTTGATTTCAGTGAATCAGTAGGAAGAATTACAGTAAGGTTTATTTATGGACCAACTATTTATTCACTGTGAAAATATTATGCACTAGTAATTTTGGGAAAGTAAACCCAATATGTTCAAGCTTCCTACTCCAAAGTATTTCAATGTTTTTAATTCTAAAAAACTGAATGAATACAACTAACATTTTATTAATATTTTGTTCCTGTAACGATTTTATATAAAATATAACACCTTACAATGCTTTATTGTACCAAAATAATGGTACTTTCTCATCAAAATAAATTCAGAGCTGTAAAGTAAAATAAAACTCATATTTAAACACACTTAACTGCAATTACTTTCTTTAACAGTATTTAAATGTAATGAAACATTAAAATAAAACATTATTAATAATTTTATTAATTTATATAGAATTATTATAATAAGATACATAAACTATAATAAATATTTTCTAATAATTCATAATACAATATATAATATAGTAACAGTGTATGATACAGTATACAATATACTGTGTGTATATATACTACAGCATATATAATATTGTGACGTGTTATGGCTGTAAGTCATATATAACAACATAATTTCATTTATTAGAATGTTTAAATTTAGCATCTTTGCAACTGCAGTTATGTTAAAAATAATTCTGAACACAGATAATAATGATTTGAACTTTAAGATCCAAATAATTATGTAACTTCATTACTTGCATAATGCAGGACCTGAATTAAATGAGTTGTTAAACTAGAAATAGTATATGTCACTTGAGCATCCCCCAAAAACACTTTTTGAGCCATCCCTCCTAGTGAAGCTCTGTATTACATTAATAAACACAAGAACCAAAAATAGAATCAGTCAAAATCCAAAAGAGCAGCTGAGTAGTGTGTGAAGCCACACACTACTGTGGCAGAAAGGTATGCATGCTGGCCCAGAAAGTGTAAATGGGAGGACTTCTTTTCTCCTGTCAGCTGAATAAATGGGTAGCATAAACAAAAGATTGTGGGATCATTTCAAAAAGCCTGTCCTAAAATTGTTTATTTATGCCTGTTCACCAAATTATCACTTATAAACAAATCAATAAAACAGATGTTTCATAGTAACTTTGGATTTGGTATAACAGAAGACACTACTAGACTACTGTTATTGAATCACAGAATGGCCAGTGCTGAAGGGCCATGGACAGGGACACCTTCCACTAGACCAGGCTACTCAGAGCCCCATCCAACCTGGCCTTGAACACTTCCAGAGATGAGACATCAGCAGCTCCTCTGGGCAACCTGTTTCACTGCCTCACCACCCTCATAGTAAAGAATTTCTTTCTTACATGCCATCTAAGTCTACCTCCTCTATCCCCGAGATGCTATTGGTATTGAAGGTTGACCCACCTCAGGTGCAAGACCGTGTACTTGGACTTGGACTTCCTGAGCTTTACACAGCCCCACTACTCAAGCCTGTCGGGGCCCCTCTGGATGCCATCCCTTCCCTCAGTCATATCTAGGATTTTATCCCCGCACTAAAGATGGGTATTTTTTTTATTTTTTATATCTATTTTTTTAAAACTACAGAGATCTCTATCAGTAATGAGACTTGTCCATAATGATTGCTTCATGCTATAGGTTCCGGAGCCGCACATATTTATATATTCACTTTACTCTTCCTGCTCTGACAGACTTATACAGAGACATTAGGTTCCAGTTTAACTCTTTCTAGAACTGGAATCATAGAGGATGATACAACATAGTTCTCTGAATATAGTATCACATGAAGTGACTGGAAAGCAAAAATGAAACTAAATTCTTATGTGACCAAACTATAACTACAATTCTAATTCAGATTTAATTTAAAAAAAAAATCTTTCTAATCTTGTGGTGACCATTTTGCTTTTTAGTGCTAAATCTTGGGAGGACTCTGTCACTATGGTTATCCATGGAGTACTTGGATTACTGGGGGAAAAAAAACCACAAAAAATACAGTTTTGTTATGATGCACAAAATTTCCATTTATAATGCATACAATTTTAATTGAACTATAATATTTCAAAATAACTTCCTCTGGTCTATTTCTAGACTTTTAGAACCGATTCAATTTTTTCCTTAAAGCATATCAATTTAATGCCTCTACACTGATTTAGTTATATGTTCCTAAACTGTTAACTTTTTGTTATTAGGTTTTAAATAGTATACATTAAATAGCATACCTACCATGACAATTCTAAGTAGTGATTTTAAGTCCAAGTAAATATATTTTACCTGCTATCTTGCAATTGTATCCGTGTCCAGTACAAAGGCTTCATGGGACGGCTAGGTTCAATGGCAGGTTTCCGAGGACCTTGGTTTGAAGATAAAGTGCTATTAAAAAAGAACCCAGGCCCAGGAGGTGGAAGAGGTGGAGGTAACCCAGATCCAGGCAGTGGAGGTGCAACAGGAGGTCCCAGCCCTGGAAGTGGTGGTGGTGGCGGTGGTGGCGGTGCTTGCAAATTCCTAAAGCCTTCAGAAAGTGGAGGTGGCAGTGGTGGACCAGATCCAAACTGAGATGTCAGTGAAGTTGGACCCACTGGCAAAGGTGGTGGTGGAGGAACTAAACCTGACAGTGAAGACTCAGGAAGGGGTGGAGGAGGTGGCGGTGGTGGTGGTGGAGGCAGTATTTGTTTTGGTTGACAAGATAAGATACTTTCTGAAGACTGCACATTGTAATTGTCCTTATTTTCACTTTGGGCAGAAATACTATGTGACAAAGAAGAAATATTAAGCTTTTTGGGGACTATTTGGTTATTTTTCACAGCTCTGTAAGCTTCTTCACTAGGCTTTATGAAAGTTTCTCTGTCAGTCTGTATACATACATTTCGGTATGCCTTTGGTGGGTTATCATCTTCAGTAGAAACACCAATATCTTTCGCTTTTTCATTTCTTCTGTTTAATTTATTATCAAGTTCATTTTTCAGATGTGCAATGGTTTCCTCAAGCTGAGCAGTTGATACAGCATGTTCTCCACGAATATGGAATACCCTGAGTTCAAACTGAGACTGCAGAGCAACAAGAAAAAAACTCCTTAGTGCAAATATTCTTAGTGCAAAGTGCTGATTTTGTAGCAATTAAAAATTTTCAAATTTGGACTATGTTCTTACATTAAGCAAAGAGAGAAATACTTCACTTTCCTAGTTCTAAATGCCTTTATTGCAAGCTACTACATAATTTGACAATTACTACTCTTTAAGGAAATGTAAACAGGGTGTGTTTCAAAAAAGCATATTTTATGAGTAAATATCCAGAACATCAATTTGGGCAAATTCTACGTTGTCTTTAAGTGGACATATAGTTTTTTAATTGAATGCAACTATTAATGCTCTATTATGGAAAAAGGTACTTTTTTCAAATGTCATCATATTTAATGACATGATTTTATTGACAATTTTGTTTCATAAATATGCCATATACATATATATGGCATATTTATATATATAAAAATAACAGATAAAATATATAACTATATATATATAGCTAACATGTTAGGAAGCAAAAAGTAGATTAAAACAACAGAAATCAAAATTCATCCAGAATACAACAATAAATAACCAAATTAAAATACTTTCTCAATCTATTAAGTCCTATCATCAATTAAATTCACAGAGATATACATAAATTCTTCAAGTTTATCTGTACTATTATATTAAAACTTCATTTCTACCAGATATACTTTAAAATTCAGGAAAATAAATCTTAGAACTAACAGGATCAAGGCAATTTCACTGAATAATTAAGGAAAGAAGAAAAAAAAAATTATGTTACTATGTATCAGAAAGATATAAAACATGTGGTATAGAAAGATCTCCCTTAAATAATACAATAAAATCCAATACTGCTATTCCAGACGATCAAGTCTCTACAAGCTATTTTCTGTTATGCCATGATACTATTAGGCAGTTGGCTGATGCTATCTTGTTTCTTTGCATGGTTCTTTCAGGATCCCTCTACAAAGGGAAGTCACCATTTCAACGGAAGCCATAATGAGCTTTGATTGTCCCAAATTCCTGCAGGCAGACAACAATTTACACTTACAAAATTCCCACACAGTGCTTGTCAGAAGTGGCAACACAGCACTTCCTATTTATCATTCCAACTTGGGTATTAGGTCAGAGTTCACAGTTTACAGCATTAATTAACATAGATTCAAGTAATGCATGTATAGTGTAATATATTGGGACTTTATATTGTACAACAAAGCTTGATTAGATATGCAAACAATATACATTATTTCTTAGAGCAGTATGATCAACTTTTATTCTAATCAATTTTCTAAGATAAAATCCAAAGTATACACCCTGAAAATACTGGGTACAAAGTGCTCCTTTTCTTAACTGGCAAGTATAAAGGTCGGAAATCAAGTTTAAAGTCTTGCACAGACAATGAAACAGAGATTTGCATTGGAAACAACCCAATTTCTATTAGTTTTATAGAAGAATTAGGATGAATATGTACAACAGAATAGGTTTGCTTAGCTTTTTCTTTTCATGCTGTTACTCTATCAAAGTTTGTTGTCACTCAGCTTTATTATTAGTTCAGTTCAACTATCACAAGATTTTTGGCCATTTGAACTGCTCCGAAGAAACCACCCTTCTCTTTCAACTTGGCATACTGACCCATAAATGAGGTAATGAAGTAAGCTTGCCTTAGGGAATTTAACTGGTTTTTTATCATAGTATTTTGCTCCTACTGGACATCAAAAACTCCCCAACAGAACAATTTACTTTGAACACTAGAGATTTTCCCAGCAGTAAATCTGAAGCCACCTTAAAAACACACTGTAAAACAAGCACAGTATCTAACAAAACTATTTATTACATTTAAATGGGCATGAAAGCAACTGTATTAGTATTATAAGCCTTTTCAAATACAGATCTTCAGTCTTTATATTGCAATATAAAATTGGAGGTTTAAACTCAAAATTATATTTGAGGTGATAGTTTTTATGCTTTTTCTTGCTTTTTATTCTTCCATATTTTCAAAATTATTTTCCGTTAATAAAGAAAATTTATATTAACAAGAATTAAAGCTAAAGTTATCAAGCACAAAAAAGAAATGTAAGCCTAGCAAAAATGAAACATTAGAAATGTGTGCTGAACATCTCATCGATGGAAAAGATCAGTCATATCCAACTGAGCGCAATAAAAAGAGCAGTAATAAACCAAGTTCTTCTTGGTTTACTTTTTATCTCAAAATAATTATCTTATTCACCATAAGGTTAAGCAATATTGAAACCTTTTCAGCTTACATACCTAATACTTTCAACAAAAATTTCTAGAATATGTATACTAATATGTACTATTCTTTACATATACACATAAATACTGCATACATATTCTTAATAAAGGTCTGCTTCCTGGCAAATATTTCTTAAAATGAGATTAAATGCTCTAATATCATATAATGAATCAAACGGAGATCAAATATGATCAGAATATAATAGTTTGGTCACAGCTATTTTAAGCAGAATGAAATGGAAAAAAATTTCAGCAGGGAACAAGATGTCTGAGGAAGGGAAGATGTGGGAAGAAGGCTGGAGGGACAGAAGATATGAGAGGGCGGCTGAAAACTAGGGCTTAGAAAGCCACCCTATGCATGAATGAACATGATTTATTTCTGAAGAAGGGTAGAGGATTTTGAAACCTATTGGAGTAAAATGCCTGTATAAATTTCTGTGTGAAATGAAAAGAATTCCTTATGAAGAACAATGTGGGAGATGTTCATCAGTGTGCTTTAGATATAGAGGGGAGCAATTGTTTTCATATGAAAGCTGCATTTGCCACTTTGCTGACTTGTACGGATGCCTAGCTGCTTGCTTCTCAGCAGCACTTATATAAGAAATTGGGACTGTATAGCTAGATTCAACACCAAATAAACACAGCAATATACTACTGAAAAAAGTTGCCGTACTTTGGTACAATCTTTCTTGTATTCACTGTCAACATTAAATATGCAAACAATACTATGCTAGGAAGCTGAAGAACACTGCTAAAATTCAGAATTCATAAAAATTTTATCAGACAAGGAAGCAGTCTGAAAATATATGCTACAATTCAATAAGGAGAACTGCAGCATACATAGGTACTGAAGGGATTGATCAGTAGTATGGCAATTCTAGGGGAAAAGGATCTGCGAAGGACAGCATATCACAGAGTGATCATGAGTGAACAAAATTAGAAATATTAGAAAATATTAAAAGAACTGTCATATGCAAAAAAGTAATCTTTGTGCTTTATTTGTTATTCAAACCTCACAAGTGCAGCTGCCCTCACAAATCAGTTTCTTTAACTTCTCAAGGTTTGTCTCGTATCTGCCACTGAAACAGGCATGATCCTTTTCCTTGAGTAAAATCAGCTCATGAGAGCAAATGATCCCAGTGGACTTCTCAGATCCTTTACACACAAACATTTATATATAAGCTCAGAAGGCCTCTATTATCCTTTTCCTAAAAAATAATGGATAAAAGAAAAGCCACCCCTAAACAAAAGGAAAAAAACAAACAACAACAACAAAACATCCCCCATCAACAACAATAAAAAAGACCCCTCTTACTAAAATATGTGATATTGTCATGGTACAAAGATGATTATGCAAATATCCAAAAATACTGATACACTGTAACCTGAAAATCAAGAGGAATATTTGGAATGGCTTTCCAGTGTCTTCCTGTCTTACACCCATTCCTCTACCATGATTCCAGTGCCTTCCTTTTGGCACCTATAAGTAACCTGACACAACACAGACAAAAAAAGGCAAGATGTATTTTCTGATACAATACCAACAGCTCGGCCTTGGTTCCATGAAACCCAGGAAATTAAGAATGTCTTCAAAGGAAGATAAAGTACAAAAATTGAGTCACTGTACCATTACAGTATCAGACAAAAAATCATGTAATTAATCACAAAAGCAAAAGACTAAATCCTCTCATTCAGAATGTAACCTAGAGATTGTTTATATGTCTTTGAAACGATAATGTGGATTGACACAGACAAATCTCAATACCAATGTGCTCTGTGCTCTGATAGGTGACAGAAAGATTACAGTCTCATTTAATACAGTCAATATAGTCAACTACAGTCAATTAAATGCAATCAACTCAAACATATTTGTTCTGTTACTGCTTTATATAATGTGATTTTATGAGGACAGAAACTTTTCAACCATGACACAGAATTGCTCTGATATGAAAAGCTGTGAAACAAATTCGTATGTATGAATATGAGGAAAGTATAAATCTTTTCAGCAATCTACATTCAAAAATCAGTTGCTGGCTTGTTATTAGTTATGACTTATTTTCAGCATAAATGTTTAAAAAAATCCTGAGAATTTTAACAGTAAAACATAAAAAAAAAAATAAATCTCTAAAACACTGTCTAGAGCAAGCAATATGCAAAACTTTGCTTTGAAACTAGCAAGTTAATGCTCCACTGTCAATGCCTAATACTTTTTCAGCAGTGTTTACAGTGTAATTCTACTCTGAAAAGAGAGTGTGTAAAAATGACACATATTTAATGAACAAAGCTATTCTAGGTATATCAGAGACAGACATTTTCTTTAACTGAGAAACACACACTTTTACAGGTTTTTACTCTAATTAGTGTGGAAAAACAACATATTAGGAAGAAAGCAAGCTCGATTTTATTCCCTTCTCTGACTTTTATACACTCATTGTTACATCTAATTAGTTACTTATGCCAAGCCAGGAAAATGAAAAAGATGGGAACAAAGAAGACACAAAATATCTAAGGATATATTTTACATAAGTGGAAATGTTTGGGGGAGGAGGGATATTAAAAAAAAGGAGAAAGAAAAAAGGGAAAAAAAAGGTAAGAATTATGGAGTTGCCGATGAAAAGTATTTTTATAGACTTCACAGCTTTTTTGTCTTAATAGTATTTTTGCTATCAAAGAAGTGTCCATAGAAAACAGAGGAAAACCAAATTTTTCACAAATAGCCTCTGACTTTTTGGTTTTGTTCACTCTAAGTAATTTCATCTTCAGTTTTTGGAAGAGTTCACACTTTTTATTCTTGTATTGTGTTGACAAAGGAAAAGAAGTCCTTTTTTTGTTAAATCTCTTTCCTTAAAAAAACATACATTTGTTTTAAATTTTAACAACAATCAGAGATTTAGCAAAGGATTTCTCCACAGGAAGAAGTTAAGCCCATGCCAATTTACATAAAAATCAAAATTCCTCTCTAACAAATACTTCAACAAACATAACAGTTAAATATGCTATATTACCATTTTCAAGGGTATGCAGTAAGGATTGTTCTTACACCTCATAGTAAAAAAGTAATAACTGACTATTCTCAAACATTCACAGAACTCTAAATATTTGTGTAGGTAATGCATACAGAGTCCAGTTCTCTAATTTAAAAATATTTTTAAAAATGTAGCAAAAGTAGTTGTGGGAAATTTGACCATGGCAGACATACAGAACATTGCTTTGCTATATATTTTTGAATATTTAGTTATTTAACAACTATTGGCATTTATGCAGTTGAGAAAGAAATACAGTATTGTAGCTAGCAATTTTGAAGTACAAAATTAGAGGCATAACACATAATTAAAATATACCTACTTACACTGCAACATAGACATGTTTTTTTAAATATCATGTGCATAATTCTTATATATAGGCCTGCAAAAGACTTAAAATTCACATAACATTTTACACTAATTCACTTCAAGTTTGATAATTTAAATATGTACTGTGAAATATATATCACATTTAGAAAAAAAAACAGCAGGTAAATGAACAACTGAATGAGTGTGCAAGAAAGAAATACATTCAATAGAAGTAGACACTCAAAGGCACTCTAAGGAAAAATTACTTTTGAGAAATACCCTGTTTTGTATTGCATCTGCTCTTACTTCCAGTGTTTTCTTATCCTTTGTTAGAAAAACTTCAAAACCAGAAAACTTCCCTTCTCTGAATACAAAAAAATCAGTGAGAAACTGAAGGTATTAACAGAATGATACCTGCTTTCTCTAGTGCAAGAACATTCAAATAAAGCACGTCATTTTTATGCTGAGTGTTTAAATTAACATATCCTTACACTTTCTTGAATGCTTATGTTTCTAATCTTTCAATTCACTGTTCCAGTTTCAGCCAAAACTATTCTGGATATAGCCAGTAACGTGTCCATGACCTTTACAAATTAGTTTACATTTATAACACATTTTGAATATTTCTTTTATATAGACTTAGTCCTGCAAACAAAGTTAAAATACATTCATTAACACCTTCAGCTATTCTTTATCTCTTCCCTCCCTGCGTGTCTCCTTCCTCCTAGTGTGTCAGTTGTATTACCCCTTCGCTTTGTTCCCTTAACTTCTTCCCCAGTGCTGTTTTTTCCTTTGTCTTTCCCATTTCATCTTCTACACATATTTAACTATATACTACACAGAAAAGGTGTCACTGAAATTACCATATTCATTAGAGGCTTTTTTACATCCTTCACTTCTTTTTGTATTACTATAAATTTATTCTTCTCCTAATTTTAATGCCATTCTTCAACCATTTGATTCTTTATATATGCTTTCTGTCTTCCTCCTCTTTACCATTTTCCAAGATCCAGAATCTACAATAGCCATTACACCCTTTCAGTTGCAAAGCCTGTGTGCCTGTCTCCAACATGAAGTGCCTTTCAAAAGATTTGCAAGCTTTTGGCCAGTGCAATTGTGCTATTGAGTCTAGTGGGTCTATGAAGACAATGAATAAGAAATAGCTGGAGGTTCTGTTTGTTTGTTTGTCTTTATTTTAATATATGTACCATGAGCTCATAAAAAACCCCAAATAAATCCACAACTGGAACTTATTAAGTCTGCTGACAGTGGAATACAGTGGGAATGGGAACTAAATCAGGCACATGCTGTGATTCTTGGGGTGTCCTGTTTAGGGCCAGGAGTTGGACTCTATGACCCTAATGGGTCCCTTCCAACACAGCATATTCTATGATTCTTTCTCATTAGTGCTAAGCTTTCAGTGACCATGTAAGCATAAGGTAACAAACACACCTTCATTTTTATCACTATTGGAAGTGCATGAATAACCCTGCAAAGCAGATCTATGGCACAAGGACACTGTAGATGTTTTCTGACCAGGACTATGTGTTTCAAGAGACCATTTTGTACATTATACAAACCACCCCTTACCTTACAGACTGCACGAAGTCCTATATTCTTCTAAGCTCCAGCATTTCCTCCTCCAGCTCTTTGTGGACCTTCGATTCTCTCCTAATGTTCTGTGCTCTTTTCCTCTCTCCTCAAAGAGTGATTCCCACATTGCCCTAAAATTTGCTTTCCTCATCCTCATTGCTTTGTGTCTGCTTTGTAAATGTTTTCATCAACTTACAATAATCGAGGTTTTCTTTCCTGCACATAAACATATCTTCCCTTCAGTCCATTCCCTGTTAAGAACTGCCATCCAACCATTTCAGATTACACAAATTAACTTACTTGGAGAATTCTGTTATACAATACATAGCTCAAAACAGTTCATCTCTAGTTCTTCTTTTCCTAGAGCTGTCCTATATACATCAATTTATTCAGATCAATGCCCTTAATAAGGGTACATCCCTCCCCCCTCCATAACTTCTAATAAACTTCTAATAAAACAATCAGATGTTACCTTGAAAATTCTTGGTAATCTCTCAAGATCCTGCAAAGATTACGAATCCAATTATAGGGAAAAGTATCTCTAATAATATCCACTGCACTCCACAGCATACTCCACATTTATGGATCCTACTGTGTCCACTTCAGCACCTTCAGTACCTTCAGTACGTTATGTACTCTACTGTGGAATCTCAATGCCCATAGAGAAATCTCACTGGAATCTAAATCGTTATTGTATCTGACATGAAGAGATGGTCTGATTCCAACAGGATGAGGCTCGACAAGACCAAGTGCCGGCTCCTGCACTTTGGCCACAACATCCCCCTGCAGCGCTACAGGCTGGGCACAGAGTGGCTGGAGAGCAGCCAGGCAGAA